>OX638131.1:59779946-60257446 GCA_951804985.1 Dryomyza anilis
ATGGCGAAACTTTGCAGGCGTATGCAGCGGACGTCGAGAGGCTTGCGCATTTGTCGTATGCAGATTCAACGAGTGATTTCATAGAAAAGTGCAAGATCGAAGCGTTTGTTGATGGTATACGCGATCAGGAGACAAAACGTGCAACAGTAATTGCGCCTAAGGTAACATTTACGGAAACGGTTACCATCGCTCTAACACAGAAGACAGCAAATGCGATGTGCCGATCGGGTCCAAAGGCGCGTAGAATTGATGTGGAGAACGATGATTTATTTCAAGTAGTGTGCCAAGCAGTTAAAGCAGGCGTTAAAACCGAACACACATCAGCCAACAAAGACACCCAATTCAAAGGTAAATGTTACAACTGTGATACATATTGGCATATGGCACGTGACGTGACGTAAAAAACGCAAGCGCTCAATAAATCAATCTGCAGATGAACCCAGACATGAAGAAAGGCAGGATCATGTCCAAAATAGCGTAAATTTTAATCAAGCTTTAAACTAAAACGAGTCAGATCTGCGGGGCACGATCTGACTCCTATAACCGATTGCCCCAGAATCTCCATTTCACAAATTGCTCGAAAGTCGAATAGTTTAACTGTCAAGGGGCTAATTGATTGTGTAGCATATATGGTAACGTTGGTACAGGAGCTTCACACTCAATTATAAGAAGTAACCTTGTTAGGGACAAAATAGAGCCACTTATCGGAATAAGATTGCAAACAGCGACAGGTGAAGAGGCTCCAATCAGAGGAAAAATTACCAAGGAAATCACTATTGACACTACTACAGTTAAGCATGATTTTATAGTGGCGGAAATAGTAGACGAATACTTGGCATGGGCTTCACACTAGATTTAACAAGAAAAATATTGAGTTATGCCAACACGGAGATCCAACTAAACATTGATTGTGACCAGAGCCCCAAACTTAAACAAGTTTCTGCTCATAAAAATAGAAAAATACCACCTAATCCAGAAAAATAATTTACAAATAGAGGTTGTGGTATAAGCAAGTTGTTGGTTATTGAAGCAAACGATGAGCTGTATAAAAGTAACATTGTTGTAGGAAGAACACTTGGACTTGCATGGACTTCATGATAAGAAACGGTTTCACACTAGATTTAACAAGAAAAATTTTGACTTATGCTAACACGGAGATCCAACTAAACATTGATTGTGACCAGAGCCCGAAAATTAAACTAGTTATTGCTCATAAAAATAGAAAAATACCACCTAATTCAGAAGCAATTGTTTGGGCGAAATTAAATGGAGATTGTGGGATAAGAAAGTTGTGGGTTATAGAAGCGAATTATGAGCAATTGAGCAGAAGTAATATTGTTGTCGGAAAAACATTAGTAGAAGCGACAAAAGACAAAGTGGTTCCAATAAGAGTTCTCAACATGGAAAACTCGGCCAAATTAATTAAAAAAGGAACAGTGATAGGCCAGTGTCAAGAGGTATTAGCGATTATAAATTGTGAGTCAAATCCATCAAGGGACTACGGCACATCGCAAATAGACAAACAATCTACTCACAGGTTTATAAATGAGTGGACGAAGGATTTGACTGCCAATGAAAAGAGTCAAGTGCAACAGCTAATTGACAAATATCGGTGCATATTTACTGAAAAGGGCCAAAAGGATGGCAGAACTGCCATTGTAAAACATCGAATAGACACTGGTGATTTTAACCCAATTCGTCAAGCACCAAGGTACCACTTGCAAAAGAGACGAAGTATCACATTTGGTTGAAGAAATGCACACAAATGGCGTGGTGGAACCATCTGAGAGCCCATGAAGTTCACCAGTAGTATTGGTGAAAAAGAAGGACGGTAGCACTCGGTTCTGCGTTGATTACCGAAAACTTAATGAGGTCACAAAGAAAGATAGTTATCCATTGCCAAGAATCGATGACACATTGGATACACTATCTAATGCTAAGTGGTTTTCCACGTTGAACTTGCAAAGCGGTTACTGGCAAGTAGAAATCCATAAGAAAGATCGAGAGAAGACCGCAATCAGTACTGGAGATGGACTATGGCAATTTTTGGTAATGCCGTTTGGACTATGCAATGCCCCAGCAACATTCGAGCGGTTAATGGAGCACGTATTAAAAGGTTTGCACTGGAAAACATGCCTAGTATACCTTTATGACATAATTGTTATGGGCAAGGATTTCAACGAACATCTAAGAAATCTAGAGGAAGTATTCCTTCGATTGATAGATGAGGGTCTACAACTTAGCCCAAAGAAATGCTCACTTTTCAAGAAAGAAGTCATGTGTCGGGGCCATCGAGTTACCACGGAAGGAGTGCATACCGATGAAGATAAAATAGTTGCAATGAAGGAGTGGCCCAGACCGCAAAACCTACATGACCTACGAAGTTTCTTGGGGCTATGTACATATTACAGGCGATTTGTTCCAGATTCTGCCAATGTTGCTAGCAGTCTTCACGAGTTGACAAGAAAGAACCGCGCATATCAATGGGGCGATGATCAAGAAAGGACGTTTTTGAAATTAAAAGATCTGCTGTGCTCGGCACCAATTCTTGTGTATCCAATTCCAGGTGAGAAATTTATACTTGATACAGATGCGAGTGGATACGGAATCGGCGGAGTTCTCTCTCAAGTGATCAATGGACAAGAAAAAGTGATCGCATACTACAGTAAAACCTTGTCCAAACTTGTCCGAAATTACTGTGTCACCAGGAGGGAGCTTCTTGCTGTAATCGAAAGTGTGAAAATTTTCCACAAATTCCTGTACAGACAACAGTTTCACTTGAGAACCGATCACGCAGCACTACGATGGTTACTTCAGAGATAGCTTCCGACAGCCCAAAAACTAAGGCGTACTGGGCACAGTGGCAGAGCTTAAAGCTACAAGACGGTTGCCTGTATCGTGTATGGGAAAGTGAAGATGGCATGTCCGCTCGAAGTTTGATTGTTGTTCCTAAGTCAAAAACAAAAGAGATATTAGCGGAATACCATGGTGGATCAAGTGGAGGACACTTGGGCATAAATAAAACGGTCCAGAAGGTAAAGAAACGTTTTTATTGGGTTGGATGCCAAGAGACAGTCGCCCATTGGATCCGCAGTTGTCCGCAATGTGTACCAGCAAAAGGACCAACAGTCAGAAGTCGCGGCAGGATGCATCAGTACAACGTGGGAGCACCATTCGAACGTATCGCCATGGATGTCGCCGGACCATTTCCAATCAGTGATGCGGGTAATAAGTATGTGCTTGTCGTCATTGACTACTTCAGCAAGTGGCCTGAAGTGTACCCCATGCCAAATCAAGAAGCCACAACAGTTGCGGATGCGTTAGTTAACAACTGGGTAAGCCGTTTTGGAGTACCGTTGGAATTGCATTCAGATCAAGGAAGAAATTTTGAGTCTGCTGTGTTTAAAGAAGTGTGCAAAGTCCTCAACATACAAAAAACACGAACAACGCCATTGCACCCGCAATCTGATGGCATGGTAGAGATATTCAATCGGACTTTGGAAGAGTATCTCAGAAAAGTGGTTGATAAAAATCAAAAAGATTGGGATACACATATACCAGTATTCCTCATGGCTTATCGGACGGCGGTTCATGATACCACAGCAGCTTCACCATCTAAAATTGTTTTTGGAACAGACTTAAGATTACCTGCGGATTTAAAGTTTGGTGCGAGTCCCTCAGCTGGGATTCCTATTCACGATTATGTTTCCAGTAAAAGTGAAGAAATGAACGAAGTGCATCAGTTTGTAAGGCAGCGTACACAATTTGCGAGTGATAAGATGAAGACCAGATATGACTTGCGCACAAATTCAGAGGGATTTACGGAAGGAGAACTTGTTTTGCTCTATTACCAACAGAGGAAGAAAGGCTTATCCCCTAAGTTACAAACACACTGGGAAGGACCTTATTAGATAATTAAAAGAATTAATGATGTAGTGTATCGGATTCAGAATACTTCTGGCGTTAGACGAAAAATGAAAGTAGTACATTTAGAAAGGTTGGTGCCGTATAGAGAGAGAGAGGATTAACATCTGTTCGGGACAAACAGATTTAGGTGGAGGGCAGTGTTACGAAAAGATGTAATTTGCCCCACTGTGCAAGCATTCAACAATAATAAATGAGACGCAAGACAATTCAGCGCACTAAGCAATGTGTTAGAAAGAGACGGGAGATCATTCAGAGCACTGAGGCAGTGTGCGAGAAAGAAATGGTTGATCAGCACATTAAAACACATGAGTGCGAATGAGATGCCAATAGCATACGTCATTCACGAAACGAGTAGAAGGTTCTCGAAACAAGTCGAAGCTTGTCGAAACGTGTCGAACTGATGAATGCAGTATATAAGGGAGCCGCATCTGAGGTACTTCACTTCAGTTGTGATTTGATAGTGAAGTAGTGCGTCTCGTGAGTGAACATTGCTAAGCTAATTGTATAAATTCAGCAGTTGACATAAGTGATTATTCTTTAAGTTGTTATTTAAATAAATAAAGTTAATTAATACTAGTTGAAATAATACTAGTTAAAACCAAATATTAGTGTGTTTTTATTTTGTACACAATCCAGCGATTCGAACTCGTAGAACAGTTTTCCGTAGACTGAATTTTCGTAACAATATTATATTATAATATTATATTATTATATTATATTATATTATATTATATTATATTGTATTATATTATATTATATTATATTATATTATATTATATTATATTATATTATATTATATTATATTATATTATATTATATTATATTATATTATATTATATTATATTATATTATATTATATTATATTATATTATATTATATTATATTATATTATATTATATTATATTATATTATATTATATTATATTATATTATATTATATTATATTATATTATATTATATTATATTATATTATATTATATTATATTATATTATATTATATTATATTATATTATATTATATTATATTATATTATATTATATTATATTATATTATATTATATTATATTATATTATATTATATTATATTATATTATATTATATTATATTATATTATATTATATTATATTATATTATATTATATTATATTATATTATATTATATTATATTATATTATATTATATTATATTATATTATATTATATTATATTATATTATATTATATTATATTATATTATATTATATTATATTATATTATATTATATTATATTATATTATATTATATTATATTATATTATATTATATTATATTATATTATATTATATTATATTATATTATATTATATTATATTATATTATATTATATTATATTATATTATATTATATTATATTATATTATATTATATTATATTATATTATATTATATTATATTATATTATATTATATTATATTATATTATATTATATTATATTATATTATATTATATTATATTATATTATATTATATTATATTATATTATATTATATTATATTATATTATATTATATTATATTATATTATATTATATTATATTATATTATATTATATTATATTATATTATATTATATTATATTATATTATATTATATTATATTATATTATATTATATTATATTATATTATATTATATTATATTATATTATATTATATTATATTATATTATATTATATTATATTATATTATATTATATTATATTATATTATATTATATTATATTATATTATATTATATTATATTATATTATATTATATTATATTATATTATATTATATTATATTATATTATATTATATTATATTATATTATATTATATTATATTATATTATATTATATTATATTATATTATATTATATTATATTATATTATATTATATTATATTATATTATATTATATTATATTATATTATATTATATTATATTATATTATATTATATTATATTATATTATATTATATTATATTATATTATATTATATTATATTATATTATATTATATTATATTATATTATATTATATTATATTATATTATATTATATTATATTATATTATATTATATTATATTATATTATATTATATTATATTATATTATATTATATTATATTATATTATATTATATTATATTATATTATATTATATTATATTATATTATATTATATTATATTATATTATATTATATTATATTATATTATATTATATTATATTATATTATATTATATTATATTATATTATATTATATTATATTATATTATATTATATTATATTATATTATATTATATTATATTATATTATATTATATTATATTATATTATATTATATTATATTATATTATATTATATTATATTATATTATATTATATTATATTATATTATATTATATTATATTATATTATATTATATTATATTATATTATATTATATTATATTATATTATATTATATTATATTATATTATATTATATTATATTATATTATATTATATTATATTATATTATATTATATTATATTATATTATATTATATTATATTATATTATATTATATTATATTATATTATATTATATTATATTATATTATATTATATTATATTATATTATATTATATTATATTATATTATATTATATTATATTATATTATATTATATTATATTATATTATATTATATTATATTATATTATATTATATTATATTATATTATATTATATTATATTATATTATATTATATTATATTATATTATATTATATTATATTATATTATATTATATTATATTATATTATATTATATTATATTATATTATATTATATTATATTATATTATATTATATTATATTATATTATATTATATTATATTATATTATATTATATTATATTATATTATATTATATTATATTATATTATATTATATTATATTATATTATATTATATTATATTATATTATATTATATTATATTATATTATATTATATTATATTATATTATATTATATTATATTATATTATATTATATTATATTATATTATATTATATTATATTATATTATATTATATTATATTATATTATATTATATTATATTATATTATATTATATTATATTATATTATATTATATTATATTATATTATATTATATTATATTATATTATATTATATTATATTATATTATATTATATTATATTATATTATATTATATTATATTATATTATATTATATTATATTATATTATATTATATTATATTATATTATATTATATTATATTATATTATATTATATTATATTATATTATATTATATTATATTATATTATATTATATTATATTATATTATATTATATTATATTATATTATATTATATTATATTATATTATATTATATTATATTATATTATATTATATTATATTATATTATATTATATTATATTATATTATATTATATTATATTATATTATATTATATTATATTATATTATATTATATTATATTATATTATATTATATTATATTATATTATATTATATTATATTATATTATATTATATTATATTATATTATATTATATTATATTATATTATATTATATTATATTATATTATATTATATTATATTATATTATATTATATTATATTATATTATATTATATTATATTATATTATATTATATTATATTATATTATATTATATTATATTATATTATATTATATTATATTATATTATATTATATTATATTATATTATATTATATTATATTATATTATATTATATTATATTATATTATATTATATTATATTATATTATATTATATTATATTATATTATATTATATTATATTATATTATATTATATTATATTATATTATATTATATTATATTATATTATATTATATTATATTATATTATATTATATTATATTATATTATATTATATTATATTATATTATATTATATTATATTATATTATATTATATTATATTATATTATATTATATTATATTATATTATATTATATTATATTATATTATATTATATTATATTATATTATATTATATTATATTATATTATATTATATTATATTATATTATATTATATTATATTATATTATATTATATTATATTATATTATATTATATTATATTATATTATATTATATTATATTATATTATATTATATTATATTATATTATATTATATTATATTATATTATATTATATTATATTATATTATATTATATTATATTATATTATATTATATTATATTATATTATATTATATTATATTATATTATATTATATTATATTATATTATATTATATTATATTATATTATATTATATTATATTATATTATATTATATTATATTATATTATATTATATTATATTATATTATATTATATTATATTATATTATATTATATTATATTATATTATATTATATTATATTATATTATATTATATTATATTATATTATATTATATTATATTATATTATATTATATTATATTATATTATATTATATTATATTATATTATATTATATTATATTATATTATATTATATTATATTATATTATATTATATTATATTATATTATATTATATTATATTATATTATATTATATTATATTATATTATATTATATTATATTATATTATATTATATTATATTATATTATATTATATTATATTATATTATATTATATTATATTATATTATATTATATTATATTATATTATATTATATTATATTATATTATATTATATTATATTATATTATATTATATTATATTATATTATATTATATTATATTATATTATATTATATTATATTATATTATATTATATTATATTATATTATATTATATTATATTATATTATATTATATTATATTATATTATATTATATTATATTATATTATATTATATTATATTATATTATATTATATTATATTATATTATATTATATTATATTATATTATATTATATTATATTATATTATATTATATTATATTATATTATATTATATTATATTATATTATATTATATTATATTATATTATATTATATTATATTATATTATATTATATTATATTATATTATATTATATTATATTATATTATATTATATTATATTATATTATATTATATTATATTATATTATATTATATTATATTATATTATATTATATTATATTATATTATATTATATTATATTATATTATATTATATTATATTATATTATATTATATTATATTATATTATATTATATTATATTATATTATATTATATTATATTATATTATATTATATTATATTATTATATTATATTATATTATATTATATTATATTATATTATATTATATTATATTATATTATATTATATTATATTATATTATATTATATTATATTATATTATATTATATTATATTATATTATATTATATTATATTATATTATATTATATTATATTATATTATATTATATTATATTATATTATATTATATTATATTATATTATATTATATTATATTATATTATATTATATTATATTATATTATATTATATTATATTATATTATATTATATTATATTATATTATATTATATTATATTATATTATATTATATTATATTATATTATATTATATTATATTATATTATATTATATTATATTATATTATATTATATTATATTATATTATATTATATTATATTATATTATATTATTATATTATATTATATTATATTATATTATATTATATTATATTATATTATATTATATTATATTATTATATTATATTATATTATATTATATTATATTATATTATATTATATTATATTATATTATATTATATTATATTATATTATATTATATTATATTATATTATATTATATTATATTATATTATATTATATTATATTATATATTATATTATATTATATTATATTATATTATATTATATTATATTATATTATATTATATTATATTATATTATATTATATTATATTATATTATATTATATTATATTATATTATATTATATTATATTATATTATATTATATTATATTATATTATATTATATTATATTATATTATATTATATTATATTATATTATATTATATTATATTATATTATATTATATTATATTATATTATATTATATTATATTATATTATATTATATTATATTATATTATATTATATTATTATATTATATTATATTATATTATATTATATTATATTATATTATATTATATTATATTATATTATATTATATTATATTATATTATATTATATTATATATTTATATTATATTATATTATATTATATTATATTATATTATATTATATTATATTATATTATATTATATTATATTATATTATATTATATTATATATATTATATTATATTATATTATATTATATTATATTATATATATTATATTATATTATATTATATTATATTATATTATATTATATTATATTATATTATATTATATTATATTATATTATATTATATTATATTATATTATATTATATTATATTATATTATATTATATTATATTATATTATATTATATTATATTATATTATATTATATTATATTATATTATATTATATTATATTATATTATATTATATTATATTATATTATATTATATATTATATTATATTATATTATATTATATTATATTATATTATATTATATTATATTATATTATATTATATTATATTATATTATATTATATTATATTATATTATATTATATTATATTATATTATATTATATTATATTATATTATATTATATTATATTATATTATATTATATTATATTATATTATATTATATTATATTATATTATATTATATTATATTATATTATATTATATTATATTATATTATATTATATTATATTATATTATATTATATTATATTATATTATATTATATTATATTATATTATATTATATTATATTATATTATATTATATTATATTATATTATATTATATTATATTATATTATATTATATTATATTATATTATATTATATTATATTATATTATATTATATTATATTATATTATATTATATTATATTATATTATATTATATTATATTATATTATATTATATTATATTATATTTATATTATATTATATTATATTATATTATATTATATTATATTATATTATATTATATTATATTATATTATATTATATTATATTATATTATATTATATTATATTATATTATATTATATTATATTATATTATATTATATTATATTATATTATATTATATTATATTATATTATATTATATTATATTATATTATATTATATTATATTATATTATATTATATATTATATTATATTATATTATATTATATTATATTATATTATATTATATTATATTATATTATATTATATTATATTATATTATATTATATTATATTATATTATATTATATTATATTATATTATATTATATTATATTATATTATATTATATTATATTATATTATATTATATTATATTATATTATATTATATTATATTATATTATATTATATTATATTATATTATATTATATTATATTATATTATATTATATTATATATTATATTATATTATATTATATATATATATTATATTATATTATATTATATTATATTATATTATATTATATTATATTATATTATATTATATTATATTATATTATATTATATTATATTATATTATATTATATTATATTATATTATATTATATTATATTATATTATATTATATTATATTATATTATATTATATTATATTATATTATATTATATTATATTATATTATATTATATTATATTATATTATATTATATTATATTATATTATATTATATTATATTATATTATATTATATTATATTATATTATATTATATTATATTATATTATATTATATTATATTATATTATATTATATTATATTATATTATATTATATTATATTATATTATATTATATTATATTATATTATATTATATTATATTATATTATATTATATTATATTATATTATATTATATTATATTATATTATATTATATTATATTATATTATATTATATTATATTATATTATATTATATTATATTATATTATATTATATTATATTATATTATATTATATTATATTATATTATATTATATTATATTATATTATATTATATTATATTATATTATATTATATTATATTATATTATATTATATTATATTATATTATATTATATTATATTATATTATATTATATTATATTATATTATATTATATTATATTATATTATATTATATTATATTATATTATATTATATTATATTATATTATATTATATTATATTATATTATATTATATTATATTATATTATATTATATTATATTATATTATATTATATTATATTATATTATATTATATTATATTATATTATATTATATTATATTATATTATATTATATTATATTATATTATATTATATTATATTATATTATATTATATTATATTATATTATATTATATTATATTATATTATATTATATTATATTATATTATATTATATTATATTATATTATATTATATTATATTATATTATATTATATTATATTATATTATATTATATTATATTATATTATATTATATTATATTATATTATATTATATTATATTATATTATATTATATTATATTATATTATATTATATTATATTATATTATATTATATTATATTATATTATATTATATTATATTATATTATATTATATTATATTATATTATATTATATTATATTATATTATATTATATTATATTATATTATATTATATTATATTATATTATATTATATTATATTATATTATATTATATTATATTATATTATATTATATTATATTATATTATATTATATTATATTATATTATATTATATTATATTATATTATATTATATTATATTATATTATATTATATTATATTATATTATATTATATTATATTATATTATATTATATTATATTATATTATATTATATTATATTATATTATATTATATTATATTATATTATATTATATTATATTATATTATATTATATTATATTATATTATATTATATTATATTATATTATATTATATTATATTATATTATATTATATTATATTATATTATATTATATTATATTATATTATATTATATTATATTATATTATATTATATTATATTATATTATATTATATTATATTATATTATATTATATTATATTATATTATATTATATTATATTATATTATATTATATTATATTATATTATATTATATTATATTATATTATATTATATTATATTATATTATATTATATTATATTATATTATATTATATTATATTATATTATATTATATTATATTATATTATATTATATTATATTATATTATATTATATTATATTATATTATATTATATTATATTATATTATATTATATTATATTATATTATATTATATTATATTATATTATATTATATTATATTATATTATATTATATTATATTATATTATATTATATTATATTATATTATATTATATTATATTATATTATATTATATTATATTATATTATATTATATTATATTATATTATATTATATTATATTATATTATATTATATTATATTATATTATATTATATTATATTATATTATATTATATTATATTATATTATATTATATTATATTATATTATATTATATTATATTATATTATATTATATTATATTATATTATATTATATTATATTATATTATATTATATTATATTATATTATATTATATTATATTATATTATATTATATTATATTATATTATATTATATTATATTATATTATATTATATTATATTATATTATATTATATTATATTATATTATATTATATTATATTATATTATATTATATTATATTATATTATATTATATTATATTATATTATATTATATTATATTATATTATATTATATTATATTATATTATATTATATTATATTATATTATATTATATTATATTATATTATATTATATTATATTATATTATATTATATTATATTATATTATATTATATTATATTATATTATATTATATTATATTATATTATATTATATTATATTATATTATATTATATTATATTATATTATATTATATTATATTTCTTTAACATTTTATTTCCGTGCTTATTACTTATATATTATTATATTAAATACACTTTTTTATACGAATTATAAATAATCAATATATTCAATTTTCCTTACTTAGTTAAATATTAAAAATAATTTGCATTGTTACATTATTTCTCATTTAACATGCACACAATTTGTTAAAACATATTATTCAACAACCGACATATTTTGTAAAAGAATGTGCAACCAAATAATTGGTTAGACTTTTATTAAAAGTACGAAGTACGACACAATCTTTTTTTTTCATAGAATTATTTCTACATACAACATTTGAAACACTTGTAAATCACATTATTTATTTTTTTTAATATAATCAATTTAGAAAATTACCTTATTAAAATGAGAAATATTTTTTTAAAAGTGGTTTATTATTTTACTTGACTTCTGCTTCTCTTAGCGAGGACAAATCATGAATAGGGTGGGTTTGTGTTGTTCAATTCTCAAATCGGTGGTTGAAATGCAGACTTACAGAGCATGCTCAAAGATATAACAGATACAAATAGATTTGTTGATGTTTAAAATTTATTGTAAAGTAATAACATTTTTTATGAAGTTTAAGATTTATATGTATTTTTCACTGTTCGCTTTGCTTTAAAATTGTTAAAATTTTAAATTGATTTTGATTGAAATTAATAATAATTCTGTAACTTATAACTGTATTAATTTAGTTATTTACATGAACTTGCTATGTATGTTTTTCCCGGGATTTGTAATCAAATTTGTCCGGAATTTTTTGAATGACAAAATATCCACCAAAAAGAATTAACTGTCTAATCTATTTTAAAAAAAGTGTTTTTTTTTTTTAAATTCATCGAATTAAATTTTTTATTATTACATACCCGGGAAAAAATGGTTATGTATAATTATATATAATTTGATCTGAAATCAGATTTCGTATCCGTTATTTGTCTCTATCCAATTATATATGACTATATATAACTGAATCTGAACTCATATATAATAATATGTATACAATTTCTAAAATATGAATTATTAAATGTTAGAAAATACAATATAAAAGTTTATTTTATTATTAAACTAAGTGCTTTTATGTACAAGAAACACTCTTTATATCGTTTCTTTTAGCAAGTCTCGGCTGGAAACATTTTTCCAATAGTCCATTTAAGTTTGATATATAAAAATGTTATTTACCTGACGGGTTAACCATTCTTATCAAATAATACCACTTTCATTGTATCACTATTCCATAAAGAATGATTATGTTAAATAATGGTGCTACGTAAATTTCTTACACAAACCCTTGACAAGAAATGTAAAGACTGAGGTCTAACAATCTTGCAGCGATACCATTGAGATCAGGGGCACCAAGCCAATCCCGCACCCATACAAAAACTTCTTGTTTTTATTGTATTTCTGCGAAAACTCGATCGCGAGCTTCGATGGTGTGCTTTTGAATTCACATATGTTTATTGTTGCAATTGCAAAAGGAATGAAATGCATTCAGCAGAAAACGTGTTTTTATACCATACACTAAAAGTTTGGTACGCCATTTGTAACACCCCTAAAGAAGCATCTCCGGTATGGACAAGTATATATATTCTTGATCAGCTGAGTTGATTGAGCGATGTCCGTCTGTCCATCTGTCTGTCTGTTGAAATCTCGATTATAGAAAAAATAGAAGAGCTAGAGCAATGAAACATAAGATTTAGATTACTTCCTTATCTAAGCTGTTTAAACAAGAAAATTGGCATGATCGGTCTATTGTGACCTGAAAACCGACCACTTATGTTCAAATACCTCGTATAAAATTTATATCTATTTTACTATATACGTGCTTAGGAAAACTTTTTTTGGTCAAATATATATTGACTCATGCTCAAATATATGAAAATAATGGTTTCCGGCGAAACGACTTGTGGTTCCACCTACCCATTTGTAAATATGGGTATCAAATGAATCGAAATTTTTCAGCGATTGAAAGTTTGTAGTGATTTTCAGGATTCGTATAACCTGGTGGCATATATAACACTTTTAATGGTAACCACACATATGTGTAGGGTATTTATAGTCGGCTTAGACCGACTATAATTTTGATAATCCTAACTATCATACTAAAACTAAAAGAAGAATGTAATATCAAAGCACATGCATTTTTTGGTCCAAAGAAACGCAAGTCCACCGTTCTGTAAACTATTGTTTTATAAAAAAATGGTTTTTGTACAACAAGAAGTTTTTATTGTAGGCGCAAAGGCCGAAAATAGCTGGGCACCCCTATATCCAGTCGGTACAAATTGGGTGTTTTGTACCAACAAATAAAACAACAAACAATTGGCAAAATGCACTGAGTGGCAGATCGTACAGCTCTTTCAGAGGCAGCCAAGCCCCCAGCGATCTTTCTCAGCAGATTCTACATTTCAAGTCGCTTAAGTTTTCCTTCCCCAATATACACAATAAGAATTATGTGCATTGAAGAAAGAACCAAAAGCAAAAATACAAAAACTGCATCAACTCAAGATTTTGCCAAAGTTGTTGTTGCGTGCAGCAATTTGCTACAGAGTTTCCACAGAATCAAATACGTAGGCTGCACTTTGTATAAAAAATGGGTTTTTTATTATTTTTAAAAAATATAAAAAATCCTTTAGATTATAAGAAGGAAAACTTAGTTAGATCATTGGTATCCACGTGACCATCAAAAATCCTCCAGTTGACTAAGAAGAATGTTTGAAAGGCGTCAGCCTACCATTTGCACCTATTATTGATGTTACATTGTGATCCAGTTGTAGGCCGGCCACTCATCCCTACTTTAACTCAAAAGATGTTGCCAAACTTCAACCTGAGTGTTTGTTTGTATATATTCATATATTAAACCAAATGTCATTCTGTTAAATTCGAAATGACCAAGACCTGTACTGAAAGCAGTTTTTCTTTGTCACTATCTTCAACTAGAACCTGATGGTAACCACTTGCTAAATCTAGTGTTGAAAAATACCGACTATGACCTAACTGGTCTAAAATCTCATCTATTCGTGGTATCGGAAATACCTGTTTGATGGCGATGTCATTTAATTTTCGGAAATCTATAACCAGTCTCCATTTTTATTGCCCTTTTTAGGTACCAATAATAATGGGGAATTCCAAGGAGACATGCTTGGTGAAATAATTCCATCGTCTAACATCTTTGATACTTGTCTATTAATCTCATTTCTATGCATATGAGGAAGTTTATACTGTTTCTGATTTATTGGTGGCTGATTCCATTGTGTGGGTATTTCATGTTTTAATATCGGAGTGAATGTTAATTCATCCCCTTCCAAATGAAAAACGTCATGATATGACAAGCAGATATTTTGCAAAGAGGCAACTTCTTCTTTATTCAATGATTCATCGATCTTTACATTCCCTAATAATCTATTAATTCTATTTTTTATATTAACCGAGTTTATTGTATTTATTGTAGAACTCGCCTTTGTTGCTTCTTTATATTTGTTAAAATTGAAAATAGTGGCTTGGAATTACTATCAATGGTCACCTCCTTATCGGTGGCATTTGTTTGTGCAACAAAACTATAGGAATTCTTGTTTTTAACGGCAGTGATGCAACCATGGCTGTTCTGGGCTGTACCCTGATTTGCTGATTAAAATTAATATTTTCTGTGTCTTGCAATGATTTTAATGGAAATTTAACTAGGTGATTTTTGTCTTCATCAAAAAATGTAATTTTTTTATTTAACGCATTTATAGATCTGTTCCAGAGATTGTCTAGCCCGACTATTTCATCTGCTGGTACCCCATGTTCAAGTGATACAACGTGTAGCGATAAACTCAGGTTTTCTATGTTTGTGTTCTGAATCTTAGTGGAGCCTAAGGTTCTAACGCATCCACCGAAAGCACCACTCAGATCTTTCTGAATATTTTTATTAAAATTCGGCAAATGTGACATCCTATTTTCTTTAATTAGGCTGGCCTCAGTTCCAGAATCCACTAACAGAGTATGTTTTCCATTCTTTGCTGCCTTGCAAGGTACTTCAATGAACACATCACTCGTATCGGATATCTTGAAACACTCTCCATGCCGGTTAAATATTTTACGATGCATGTCTAATTGTGAAGCTAATTTAATTTTCCTAAAACATAAAGTTACTCTTAAAATTATTAGCAATTGAAGACAATTTAATTTTACAAATCATGAATTTATTATACATTTCTGACGATAAAACGCACATAGCGCTAATAATAAAAAGAAATATTGAAATTACTTCATTGCAAATTATACTCGCCCCTGTACGGAATGTATCCACAGTCTTACAAGACGTTTGATCTACAATTCCCAAATTTTCAGGGCGCTCAATTACAACTTTATTTTTATTCGATTTATTTTTAATTTTATTATTCTTGATTTTAATATTTTTAACTTCCGATTTAATTGGTTTTACTTTCTTTATTTTATTTGCTTTAATTTTTTCATTTTTAATTTCCTTAATTCCTATATTCTGATCATTTTTCCCAACAAGTGCAAGTGGACCTGTTTGCAAATTCCCATTACTATTATTTCCTTGAAACACTTGTGTATCGCGTTAAACGCGACAATCCTCCGCGACGTGTCCCCCTCTATGGCACAAATCGCTGCTAACTCCTGGAGCGCCCCCTTAGTTCTGGATATCACCTTGACCATTTACCTGAGGTACGGGTGGCTAACTTCCTTGGGGAGCCTGGGGGGAACTCCCTTGGGGAGCCTTGGGGATGTCCTGGAAAACCATTCCGACCCGAACGATCTGCACACTGTTCATGTTCATAAGTACGACAGTCACTGCAATACGGAGTGTTTCTCCGTGTATGACATTCATCCCTCAGAAGGCCGATGAGGGCTCATTGAAATGGACTCCAAACTTGTCTATGCCCGTTAACTCTGCTGACTCCCTTTGTATCGTCGCATGGTCCAATGCCTCTTCCACCAATTTCTCCAGTGTTGTTTGCCTACTGCTCAACATGAGCATTCGCAAAGTGTAATCCCGAAGTCCTAACTTAAATGAGCTTTTAACTAAATTATTCAATTCATTAACGAACACGTCGTCTTTTGTATCATTATATTTTCATTCAATCGTGCTTAATTCTACCGACTGCAGGTTAACCAAACGCAGGTTAACCAAACGTTTCCCCCGAATACTGAGATGCCTTTCTAATGTCATATTGAATGGCATCTACTGACCTACATTCCAAGTTCGTATTTTTTAATAGACTGTATAGATCATCTATTGTCTCAAACTCCTTTGAATTTACTAAGTCAAAAGCATCTCCCGGTAAACGAACCCTAACGCCTTTAATAAACTCCGTCATTTGTTCAGGCTTCAGTTCTGCCCTCACCACTTCACATCCTTCAATAAAACGGTGAACGCCTGCAAAATATGGCACCGCATTTTTAACGAATTTCGCGACTTCGCCTAATCCCATGTTGCCCTGTGTTGTGATGTCGTCACTTTCTATGGTATCCTTGTGGTATAAGGATGTTTCTTGCGCTGTCTTAACCTCCTCGTTCAAATATCTAATACGCGCATTCAACTCCTGTATTTTTTTGTTCGCTTCCTCCAACGTCGCGTACTCCTCCCTTGCCTGACGTCTGACAGAATTATTTATTGATTTTTCAGAAATATTCTTTTCTTTCAATAAATTTCTTAACCTTTTGTTTTCCTCTTCTATATTAGCTGATTCTTATTCTGCTGTACGTTTTAAACAATAGCCGTTTAAACGTTTTCTCAACCCGTCAACTAATCTCTCTAATTCACCATTTTCTGCTAAAACCGATTTATTTTTTTAATTCTGGAAATTTAATAACCCTTCTACTATTTTATCTGCCTCCTCTAATTTAGACAAATGCAGAATTCTAGATATATTATCTTTTAATAATGCTGTACTATCTTTATTTAGTATTGTTGGTACAAATTGCGACCATAATATTTCAACAAAACTGTCCAATTCGCTATATTGCTTTTGAATATACGCATTTAATTCATTAGCATCTGCCATTAAATATTTTCAATCAATTTAAAACGTTATCTTTATCTTTTAATTTAAAAAAATATATTACATCAAGTTGTAATTGAAAATTCCAATGAAACAAAAATGTTACCCAAACAACAACGAAATCAATTTTGGCATTCATGAAGTATAACTATAAACTATTTTTTTTTATACCCTACACTAAGAGTGAAAGGGTATATTCAGTTTGGTACGCCATTTGTAACACCCAGAAGGAAGCATCTCCGGTATGGAAAAGTATATATATTCTTGATCAGCATGACCTCCTGAGTCGATTTAGCGATGTCCGTCTGTCTGTCCGTCTGTCTGTTGAAATCCCTACTACATTTAAAATTGAAGAGCTAGATAAATGAAACTTATAACTTAGATTACTAATATACCTACGCTGTATGTGCGAAATCGGTCCATTGTGACCTATGATCCGACCACTTATGTTCAAATACCTCATATAAAATGTACATATAAAGATCAATTTTTATGTATACGTGCTTAGGTAAACTTTTTTGGTAAAATATATATTGACATCAATGCTCACATACATGACAATAATGTTTCCCGGCGAAAAGACTTGTGGTTCACAAAAAAAATTGAAATTCGCTACACCTACCCATTTGTAAATATGGGTATCAAATGAATGGAAATTCTTCAGCGATTGAATGTTTGTAGTTATTTTCAGGATTCGTATACCCTGGTGACCTTTGAATGGTAACCACACATATGTGTAGGGTATTTATAGTCGGCTTAGACCCACTATAATTTTGATAATCCTAACTATCATAATTACACCTACTTTAAAAAATCCCATGTGATCTAACCTTCCCAACTGGTTTTTATAAAAAAACAAATAATTAAAAATTTAACCACTTACCATTTTGGTTACTTTTCGTTCTCGTTCTCCTTCCTCTGTCCTTCTTTCCACTCTCGATCCTTGAGAGGTTGGTACCGGCTGCGCCAAATGTTGAAAAAGTTGTTTCCTAATGTTTCCACTATTGAAATAACTTTACACTTTTATATTTACTTTTAAATTTTAATGTTACTTTTTATTTAACACTACTCCCACTTGAGGTTGACTAAACTACAATATTTTAAATTGCAACAAAAGGTCGTAACAATACCTTCGTTGCAGCTTTTCTTAAATTCTATATTCACTATGTTCTAGTGAGTTTTCACTTTTACTCAATTTTGGTGTTTGTGACTTTTGAAGAAAGTCCGACTTGCAGTTGTTGGCTGACACCAATTGCGAAATAGTATAATTGTTGGAGAACCGCTGCTTTGCTTATTTTAACATAGCCCCTTATGATGCAATGAAAAATTGTGTTGCAAGCCTCTGTTAACTGTGTAAGCTAACTGGAAAGAGGTGTGGCCTAAACAAAGCTTTAGCGCTTTGCCAAATTATTATCATTGCTGCCAGCGTGAAGCGTTGGAACAATATTATGAACATGTTGCTGTACAACATGAGTACACATGCTAAACAAATGATGCGCTCAAGATATGTACAGCAACATCCAAAATTGTGTGAATAGTGAATATCCATAAAGAAAAGAAAAATGTTGTGAACTAATTCACAACACTCGAACCCGAATTTCCGGGTTCTTTCTCATTTTTACAGAGCATTTATACAACAGCTTGATACAACTATTGTATTTGAGATAAAACGACAAGAAACAACAAGTTGGGAAGGTAAGAACACATGGGAAATTTTAAATTTGGTGTTTTATGATAGTTAGGATTATCGAAATTATAGTCGGTCTAACCCGACTAAAAATACCCTACACATATGTGTGGTTACCATTCAAAGTGGTATATTGGACACCAGGGTATACGAATCCTGAAAATAATTACAAACTTTAAATCGTTGAAGAATTTTCATTCATTTGATACCCATATTTACAAAAAGGTAGGTGTACTGAATTTCGATTTTTTATTTGGAACCACAAGTCGTATCGGCGGAAAACATTATTTTTATGTATTTGAGCATTTATCTAACTCTTAAATTGTTTAAGTAGTAGGGATTTCAACAGAAAGACAGACGGATGGACAGACGGACATCGCTAAATCGACTCAGGAGGTCATGCTGATCAAGAATATATATACTTTTCCATACCTGAGATGCTTCCTTCTGGGTGTTACAAACGGCGTACCAAACTGAATATATCCTTTCACTCTTAGTGTAGAGTATAACCAGTAAGGAAGGTTAGGTCACATGAGAAATTTTATGTAAGGAATTGTAATAGATGGAGTGTTGAAGTTAGTATTAATTATGATTGCTATATTCGGTCTAAGCCGACTATAAATACCGTACTTATATGTGACAATGTTTGTGCACTAAGAAAACAAGATGTTTATGAAAGTCTTATGAAAGTCTCAAACATCCCATAAATTCAATAAAGTTGCAACAAAACTAATAATATTTTTTAAATATGACATATATAGTTACGAGATGTTTGCCACAACAGCAATGAAAATTGAGATATTTATAGTTGACTAACAGCAAACATTTTGAGTTCTTGGACATTTGCAGCAAAACTTTGGAGGTATTTGTCTACTATAAAAAAGGAAAATGGCGTACATTTTCCTTACGCTCGGTTTATTCGCAACAATTAAGTAAATCCAATGGTGTAAATAAGTGTCAACTCAAATATTACATTTTAATGGCAAAAGTGAAATAAAACTTCCTGGGATTGAAATTATCAACACGTGATGAAAAAATATTAGTTTTCAGAGTTAACTTTGATGACAGTATCTCTGGTCGAACTTGGTTCTTCTGCGAAGAAGTCTCGTTGTACATTTTTACCTTCGAAGGATTTATAAAGTCGATGGCGATGTATAACCAGGATACTGTTTTAATTGTAGAATAAATAAAAATACATTTGATACATTTTCTTTCAATTCAATAAAAATTACTCCGTGAATTCTGATGGAGTACCTTTTCTAAATATTCCTCAACTAGATGGTTTATCGTATTTGACGGATGTTTGAGAGATGGTTGTCTCAAAGACGATCTAAGTAATTTGTAAATAACTTGTTATTTAGGGCTGTGATATTTCTGGTAATCATCTTTGTTTTCTTAGTGTGGTTACTATTCAAATTGGTACATATGTTGAATGCTGAAAATAACTAGAAACTCGCTGAAGAATTTTCTTTCATTGATACTCAAATTGGCAGAATTTTATTTTAAAAGACCGGTCCGAAAAAAAAAAAATGGCCTCGCCCACTTGAAGGGGCGGAGAGTTCGAAAATCAATTATTTTTGCCGCCCGCCCCTTTTGAACCGCCCATAAATCGAAAACCGACCGAGGTCATAAGTGGTTTTCTTCAAAAAAATGTATATAAGTGTAATATATTGTTACGAAAAGAGGTAATTTGCCCCACTGTGCAAGCAATCAACAATAATAAATGAGACGCATGACAATTCAGCGCACTAAGTGTTAGAAAGTGACGGAAGATCATTCAACGTACTGAGCAATGTGCGAGAAAGAGATGGAAGATCAGCACATTAAAACACATGAGTGCGAATGAGATGCCAATAGCATGCGTCATTCACGAAACGAGTAGAATGTTCTCGAAACAAGTTGAAGCTTGTCGAAACGTGTCGAACTGATGCATGCAGTATATAAGGGAGCCGCATCTGAGGTACAGCACTTCAGTTGTGATTGGAAAGTAGTCGAGTGCATCTCGTGTGTGATCAATGTCGAGTTAAATTGTGGATATGTAGCAGTTGTTAGATTTTTTTATTAGTAAAGTTGTTAGTTAATGTGAATTGTTGAAAATGTTATAATTTAAACTGAACATACGTGTTTTTATTTTGTACACAATCCAGAGATACGAACTTGTAGAACAGTTTTCCGTATACTGAATTTTGGTAACATTGGTGTCAGAAGTGGGAATGTGATACAAAATGGTTAAAACTTAAAGTCGACCAGCCAAAGCATGAGCTGGCGATTCATAATCTTCCAACTGTAGGTACGAAAGTAAAGCTACAAAAGCGTCTAATGGAAGAATTAGAGAACCAAGGCATTGACCTCGCAGAGCACGAGTTTGAAGTGGTAGCTGCAACAGCGTCATCGAAAAGTGTGGACACGGAGCAAATGGTATAGTCCCAAGCCAGTTGCTCGGAGCAATACAACAACAGCTTCAAGAAAATTCCAATCAGCTCAAAGCAGAGCTTCTAGAGAATTCCAACCAACATCATGTAAAAATTGAGCAACAGATGCAGGAACATTTTTAGCAGCTTCTGGAACTTTGCCAACAATTCTGATATTTCGCAATTGGTGTTGGTGTTGCAAGTCGGACTTTCTTCAAAAGTCACGTACACCAAAATTGAGTGAAAGTGAAAACTCACTAGAACATAGTGAACATAGAATTTAAGAAAAGATTGCAATGAAGGTATTGTTAATACCTTTCGTTGCAATTTAAAAGATTGTAGTTTAGTCAGCCTCATGTGGAGGTAGTAAAGTTAATAAAAGTGTTAAAATAATAAAAGTGTTCTTTTTTAACTCTAAAAGTAAAAAGTGTTCTTTAATTAATTAAATGATAACAAAAATTCAACACTAAAACTTTACAACATTTGGCGCAGGCGGTACGTCGGTACCAACCTCTCAAGGACCGAGAGTGGAAAGAAGGACGAAAGAAGGAGGACGAGAAGGAAAAGTAACCAAAATGGTAAGTGATTAAAAATTTTAATCATTTGTTTTTTAATTTAAAAAAAGGGAGCTTTGAAAACTAGATTTAATTATACTTTGTTTATTTTTATACCCTACACTAAGAGTGAAAGGGTATATTCAGTTTGGTACGCCGTTTGTAACACCCAGAAGGACGCATCTCCGGTATGGAAAAGTATATATATTCTTGATCAGCATGACCTCCTGAGTCGATTTTGCGATGTCCGTCTGTCCGTCTGTCTGTCTATCTGTCCGTCTGTTGAAATCCCTACTACTTTTAAAATTGAAGAGCTAGATAAATGAAACTTATAACTTAGATTACTAATATACCTACGCTGTATGTGCGAAAAAATTGGTGATATCGGTCCATTGTGACCTATGATCCGACCACTTATGTTCAAATACCTCATATAAAATGTACATATAAAGATCAATTTTTATGTATACGTGCTTAGGTAAACTTTTTTGGTCAAATATATATTGATATCATGCTCAAATACATTATAATAATGTTTTCCGGCAAAAAGACTTGTGGTTCACAAAAAAAAAATCGAAATTCGGTACACCTACCCATATGTAAATATGGGTATCAAATGAATGGAAATTCTTCAGCGATTGAATGTTTGTAGTTATTTTCAGGATTCGTATACCCTGGTGACCTATATATCACTTTGAATGGTAACCACACATATGTGTAGGGTATTTATAGTCGGCTTAGATCGACTATAATTTTGATAATCCTAACTATCATAATTACACCTACTTTAAAATTTCCCATGTGATCTAACCTTCCCAACTGGTTTGTTATACAGATAGGGAAAGTTTTTTAAAGTTATAAATAAAAAATGTTTAACATTCTAAATAATATAAAAAAAATATAAAATCAAATATATAAAAGAAAATACTCACGGCGAATCCGAACTCCGGACCCTCTAGTGTATAATAAAATAATTCATACTATTAGTATGCAAATTATAATTTTCATTAAATATAAAACGATAACACTATAAAATCAAATAAGTATTTATTTTCAAAACGTATCAGTTTTTCGCAGCTTGGATGGCTGTTGATAAAGAAAATTAATTTTTATATCAAATTAAATGAAAAATAAAATGCGATAAAAAAAAATCATTATATTTTCCGAATGTGTAGTCAGGATTAACATTTAGAAATAGTCAAAATTTTAATATTTTATAATATTCTAAATAATAAATTTACACTTGACATTTCTCTTAAACGTCTTCTGTACTATGAAAATAATTACATAGTAACATCGATTATTTTTATTAAAAAATCGAAATTTTACAAATTGTCTGAAAAGAAAAAGGACAATATAATAATTGAAATAACACTGAGATTCCAAACTGCAGACTCTCCAGTGTATAACAAATAAAAACTAAATAATTTGATTAAATTTTAAAGCGTGTGAACATGTATGTTAACATTTTTTTTAACAATCTTTAGTAACCGAATATACACATAATTTTTTATTTGGAAAAATAAAATTATTTTTATTTTTCCAATGTTATAGAAAACAGATTTGAAAAAAAAAATACTTCAATATAAATTTGGAAAAAAATATATATATAGTTATACTTCATGAATGCCAAAATTGATTTCGTTGTTGTTTGGGTAAAATTTTTGTTTCATTGAAATTTTCAATTACAACTAGATGAAATTTATTTTTTTTTAATTAAAAGATAAAGATAACGTTTTAAATTGATTGAAAATATTTAATGGCAGATGCTAATGAATTAAATGCGTATATTCAAAAGCAATCTAGCGAATTGGACAGATTTGTTGAAAAATTATGGTCGCAATTTGTACCAACAATACTAAATAAAAATAGTACAGCATTATTAAAAGATAATATATCTAGAATTCTGCATTTGTCTAAATTAGAGGAGGCAGATAAAATAGTAGAAGGGTTATTAAATTTCCAGAATTTAGAAATTAAATCAGTTTAAGCAGAAAATGTTGAATTAGAAAGATTAGTTGACGTGCTGAGAAAACGTTTAAACGGCTATTGTTTAAAACGTACAGCAGAGTTAGAAGAAACACCTAAAATAGAAGAGGAAAACATAAAATTAAGAAATTTATTGAAAGAAAAGAATATTTCTGAGGAATCAATAAATAATTCTGTCAGACGTCAGGCAAGGGAGGAGTACGCGACGTTGGAGAAAGCGAACAAAAAGAAAGTTGTAATTAAATGCCCTGTATATTTTAGAATTGTAGATCAAACGTCTGGCAAGACTGTGGATACATTCCGTACAGGGTCTAGTATAATTTGCAATGAAGTAATTTCAATATTTCTTTTTATTATTAGCGCTATGTGCGTTTTATCGTCAGAAATGTATAATAAATTCACGATCTGTAAAATTAAATTGTCTTCAATTGCTAATAATTTTAAGAGTAAATTTATGTCGAGGAAAATGAAATTAGCTTCACAATTAGGCATGCATCGTAAAATATTTAACCGGCATGGAGAGTGTTTCAAGATATCCGATACGAGTGATGTGTTCATTTAAGTACCTTGCGAGGCAGCAAAAAATGGAAAACTTACTCTGTTAGTGGATTCTGGAACTGTGGCCAGCCTGATTAAAGAAAATACGATGGCACATTTGCCGAATTTTAATAATAATATTCAGAAAGATCTGAGTGGTGCTTTTGGTGGATGCGTTAGAACCTTAGGCTCCACTAAGATTCAGCACACAAACATAGAAAACCTGAGTTTAACGCTACACGTTGTGTCACTTGAACAAGAGTACCAGAAGATGGAATAGTCGGACGTGACAATCTCAGGAACAGATCTATAATAAATGTGTTAAATTAAAATATTACATTTTTGATGAAGACAAAAATCACCTTTTTAAATTTCTATTAAAATCATTGCAAGACATAGAAAATAATAATTTTAATCCACAAATCAGGGTGCAGCCCAGAACGGCCATGGTTGTATAACTGCCGTTAAGAACAAGAATTCCTATAGTTTTGTTGCACAAACAGGAAATTCAGCCAGGAGTACATTTGGGAGAGAGTTTAACAAACGTTAGAAGAAATAGAGTATATGTATCAATTTTAAATGCCACCGATAAGGAGGTAACCATTGATAGCAATTTCAAGCCACTATTTTCAAAATTTAACAAATATAAAGAAGCAACAAAGGCGAGTTCTGCAATAAATACAATAAAATCGGTTAATATAAAAAATAGAATTGATAGATTATTAGGGAATGTGAAGATAGATGAATCATTGAATAAAGAAGAAGTTGCCTCTTTGCAAAATATCTGCTTGTCATATCATGACGTTTTTCAGTTGGATGGGGATGAATTAACATTCACTCCGATATTAAAACATGAAATACCCACACAATGGAATCAGCCACCAATAAATCAGAAACAGTATAAACTTCCTCATATGCATAGAAATGAGATTAATTGACAAAGATGTTAGACGATGGAATTATTTCACCAAGCATGTCGCCTTGGAATTCCCCATTATTATTGGTACCTAAAAAGGGCGATAAAAATGGCAATAAAAAATGGAGACTAGTTATAGATTTCCGAAAATTAAATGACGTCACCATCAAACAGGTATTTCCGATACCACGAATAGATGAGATTTTAGACCAGTTAGGTCATAGTCGGTATTTTTCAACACTAGATTTAGCAAGTGGTTACCATCAGGTTCTAGTTAAAGATAGTGACAAAGAAAAAACTGCTTTCAGTATAGGTCTTTCGAATTTAACAGAATGTCATTCGGTCTAACGTGGGCACCTGCCATAGTGGTTTATGGAAATAATTTAGCAGTACCCTAGCATAGGCTATGCAAAGTTTTGCAAAAGCTGAGAGAACATAATTTGAAATTAAATACAGAGAAATGTCAGTTTTTGCGACGCGAGGTTATATATTTAGGACATAAGTACTCTGAGTTAGGTGCCCTACCAGACCCAGCCAAAGTAGAGTGTGTAAAAAATATTCCAGTTCCGAAAAATAGGAAGGAAGTTCAAGCATTTAATTAATTAATTATTATTAATTAATTAATTAAATTAATTAATTATTACTGAAAATTTATAGGAGGTATGGCAAAACTGTGATTACCAATAAACTCTTTGCTTAAAAAGGACGCTAAGTTCATATAAAATGACAATTATCAGAATTCATTTTTAAAACTTAAAGAGGCAATTATGTCACCACCCATAGCGTATCTGGATTTTAACGAACCCTTATTGCTCACGACAGACGCCAGTAACGAAGCAATTGGCGCGGTTCTTTCGCAAGGTGAAGTTGGAAGCGACTGTCCGATCGCGTTTGCCAGTAGGTCTCTTAACGATGCGGAAACACTACTCTACTATAGAGAAAGAATTGTTGTCAATTGTATAGGCAACAAAAAAATTTAGGGCATATCTTTTGGAAAGACCATTTAAAATTTATACAGATCATCAGCCCCTAAAGGGTATAGCAAACTTAAAAGATCAGACATCACGTATTGCGCGTTTCCGACACAAATTATCGGAATATGATTTCGAAATTCATTACAAACCGGGAAAAAGTAATTTAAACGCTGATGCGCTTAGTCGCATACCGAATAATATTAAACACGTTCAAAAACCATGAAAAGAGACAAGGAATGCCAGGTAAACAAGAGTTCAAGGCTGACGAAGATGCCAATGGTTCTAACTGATACGCCAGTCAGACCCTTTGACAAAGTGTACACGGACCTGGTGGATATTCTGCCTGAAACCATTTCAGGTAATAAATACATCAAACGTTTCAGGACGATTTTTCTAAATTTATGTGCTCTGTGGCTATACCCGATACGGAAGCCAACACCGTAGCAAAAGCATTCTTCAACGAAATAGTTACACGCCACAATATACCCAAAGTATTGGTAACAGACAATGGATCGAATTTCGTTTCCAAACTATTTTCGGATACATGTAAATTGTTAGGAATTAAAAAATTACATATAACAGCCTACCATCCTCAGGCTAATGGGTCATTGGAACGAAGTCATCGTCCACTAGCTGAATATTTAAGTAGTTTTACTAAAGAAGATGGGCCAAACTGGGACCAATGGTTAAATTCTGCAATGCATGTTCATATTAACACGGTGCATACGTCGACGTGTCAAACACCATTCCGAACGTTGTACGGGTTTGACTTCAACATGCCTACGAATTTAAAGCGTAACTGTTCACCTTTATATAACGCAGAATACTACAATAAGGTACTAAAGTACCAAATACAGCGAGATCGTGAGGCAAAATCAATGTAGGGCCAAGGAGACGTCGAAAAAACAACACGACAAGAACCTCAACCCTATACAATTCATACCACACGACATGGTTTTAATGAAAACCCAAACTAGGAAGAATAAGTTCTCTCCAATTTGGAAGGGACCCTACGTTGTCGTAGGGGAAAGTGGGCCAGTGACCACGACTATATTGATCAAAAACAAAGATAAGAAAATTCACAATAATTTGTTAAAGGCATATCACAAATAGTGTATGCCCTTTAAACTAAAAATATTATAATATTACCCTCGGTAAGAACCCATAAAAGTAACAATATAAAACCAATTAGCCATGCGTTGACAATTAAACTCGCAGATTGCAACGTTATGAAAACATTATACAACATATAGAAAAAATAAATCTAACGATAAGATATAGAGTAATCATTAAATAACTCGTCATTTAGAAGAAGAAATATATATAAATAGTTTAGGAAAACAGTAAGTAACAAACAAAAGAAAAAATATAATAATAAAAAAATAAAAAACATAGGACATATTAAAAACAATAATTTAGTAATAAAAAAATATAAAATATATATATAACTATTTTAGGAGAAGAACTTATATTTTTAAAGTTAGAGAAATTGAGAAAAAAAAAATAATTAAGCAAAGGCAACAAATTGCCTTCATATAAAATTAAATGAAAATTCGTCATAAAATTGTCGTATTCAATGCAGATAACGCAAACCAACAATTGCATTGCTGACCTATATTTATTAGCGCAAGCTAACAAACCTTAAAAATGGTCATTACACCCAAGTATTTCATGCTGAAGCACATATGCAATGTGTACGAATGTATGAATATCATACATGAAGCGAGCGTTCATAGCTGGCATATAAATGCAGATCTTGCAGTTAGTTTTGATAACATAAACAATTCAAATAAATATCATATAATATAACTTATATAAGTACACGAAAATAATATAATGACATATTAAACATGTTTAAAAAATAAATCGCAAATCCAATTATATATTTGATTACATGCAGAGAAATCATAGGTACTTTGTACATTAATATAATTCAATTTGAATAAGCTTATATATAACAAATACATTTTAAATGAATTTGAAGAACTTGCTTATAATAATTTAAATTACTTAAAGAAGAAGAAAAATATCAGATAGTATTTAAATTTAAAAAAAGAGGTATATAAATATTTAGTACAATTAAAATAAAAAAAAAGGAAAGACGAAAAAATAATAGTAGAATAAATTAAATTTAAAAAAAACAGGTAATAAATGAAAGCAAAGAATGTAAAATTAAAAAAAAAAAGCGATTTATACATTAAATTATTTAGTGTAGTTGAAATAAAAAAAAATGTTTTAATAATTGAATTGAAAAAATAAAAGAGGAAACATATTAGTAAAATAAATAATATGAATAAAATATATATATAGGTATTAAATCTTTTTTTTTAAGGAATTTTTAAATTTTAAAGAAAAAAAAAGAGAAAAAATATAATAAGAAGAGATAAAAAAAAGAAAACAAAAAAAAATAATAAACATGAAAAAAATGTAGAATTAAATTTAAAAAAAGAGGGGATACAAATTTTAATTAAAGAGAAGAAAAAAAAAAGAAAATAATAATAACTATTCAATTTTTAAAGAGAAAAAAAGAGATAAAAAAAATATATTTGAAAAAAAAAATGTAAAAAAAAGGAGAACTAAAATTTTAAAAAAGGAGGTATAAAAATGTTTATTAAAGAGAAAAAAAAGAAGAATATAAGAAGAGAAGAAAAAAATATATATATATAGAAAAAAAAAAGAAGAGAAAAAAAATATAAATAACGGTATTAACTATTAGTCGACTATAAAACCGTCTTCGACACTCCGATAAGGGAACGATTATACGCCGCAATGTCTGGGTTCGGTATACCTGCGAAACTTATAAGGCTTTGCAGGATGACCCTGAGAAACACACGTTGCTCAGTAAGAATAGGAAAAGACCTCTCCGAGCCATTTCATACCGAACGAGGTTTTAGACAGGGTGACACCCTATCGTGCGACTTTTTTAACTTATTGATGGAGAAAATAGTTCGAGTTGCCGAACTCCGTCAAAGCGGCACTATCCTCAACAAAAGTGTCATGCTGCTCGCATATGCCGACGATATTGATATCATTGACAGGAGCACACGAGCAGTCAGCGCAGCATTCTCCAGATTGGAGAAAGAGTCGCGTCGAATAGATCTAGCGGTGAAAGAGGACAAGACGAAGTTCCTTGTGCCTGGAGATCAAACGGACGCTGGCCTCCACCGATTAGAGAGTACTGGGAGCGTTCGAGAGAAAGATTCTCCGTAAAATCTTTGGCCCTATCTGCTTTGCTAACGAGTATCGAATCAGGACGAACCACGAGTTGTATGATTTATTCGACGACATTGACATAGTCAAGCGCATCAAGATCCAGCGGCTTCGCTGGCTAGGGAGTACTGGGAGCGTTCGAGAGAAAGATTCTCCGTAAAATCTTTGGCCCTATCTGCTTTGCTAACGAGTATCGAATCAGGATGAACCACGAGTTGTATAAGTTATTCGACGACATTGACATAGTCAAGCGCATCAAGATCCAGCGGCTTCGCTGGCTAGGTCATGTCGAACAAATGGATGAAAACACTCCAGCCAAGGAGGTGCTTGAATCGAAACTCGAAGGTGGACAGCGTAGAAGAGGGCGTCCAAATCTGCGTTGGAAAGACCAAGTTGAGGACAACCTGGCAACGCTTGGTATTTCTAACTGGCGTCAGCGCACGCAAAGCAGATCCGACTGGCGCGGCTTCATCTCAGCGGCCAAAACCGACCCACGGTTGTAAGGGCCATTTAAGTAAATAAGTAAGTAATGTTTGCTTTGCAGATATTCTATTAAAACGACTTTTGTTTGCCCTTGTTTTGGTTTCTTTCATGAATTTGTTCTTTTCAATATACTTTCTTTTAGTGTTTATGAATTGTTTAAAATTTAAGTAACATCTTTTTTCAACTCCTGCTGTAGCGGCTGCTGGTTGCAAACGTAATGAATAACCTATAAATAAAAATGGCGGCAAACCAATGCGTAAAAAATATTAGTTTTCATTACTGGTAAAATTACGGGTCATATATCTATCAGTTATCCTGCAGGGATGTATTTAAAAATTATTTATGTATGAGTGAGAAAATATAATATTGTCTTTGTGTTGGAGTTTCGGTAAGGCATGTCTTGCTGGGCTGGGTATAGACTTACGCCCTTTGAACCACACCCAGAAAAAAATCATGGTAAATTACCATTAAAATTGGTCAATAGGATGCGTCCCATTAGTTCAGTAATATTGAAACTGTTAATACAATGTGTGGTTATACCATAAATTTTATAATGTGATATTTTATTTACAATAAGAAAGACCTATACAAATTTAATGATACGGATTATTAATTTTATGGTATAGTCGAATTACATTTTCCTAATAATTTATTAAAACAAAAATGTATTTTAGTTAATTTATTGTATATATTATATTATTTAAATGTCGAAATTGATAATCACATTTACCACACATACAGGGAAGTGGGCCAGTGACCACGACTATATTGATCAAAAACAAAGATAAGAAAATTCACAATAATTTGTTAAAGGCATATCACAAATAGTGTATGCCCTTAAAACTAAAAATATTATAATATTACCCTCGGTAAGAACCCATAAAAGTAACAATATAAAACCAATTAGCCATGCGTTGACAATTAAACTCGTAGATTGCAACGTTATGAAAACATTATACAACATATAGAAAAAATAAATCTAACGATAAGATATAGAGTAATCATTAAATAACTCGTCATTTAGAAGAAGAAATAAATATAAATAGTTTAGGAAAACAGTAAGTAACAAACAAAAGAAAAAATATAATAATAAAAAAATAAAAACATAGGACATATTAAAAACAATAATTTAGTAATAAAAAAATATTAAATATATATAAACTATTTTAGGAGAAGAACTTATATTTTTAAAGTTAGAGAAATTGAGAAAAAAAAATAATTAAGCAAAGGCAACAAATTGCCTTCATATAAAATTAAATGAAATTTCGTCATAAAATTGTCGTATTCAATGCAGATAACGCAAACCAACAATTGCATTGCTGACCTATATTTATTAGCGCAAGCTAACAAACCTTAAAAATGGTCATTACACCCAAGTATTTCATGCTGAAGCACATATGCAATGTGTACGAATGTATGAATATCATACATGAAGCGAGCGTTCATAGCTGGCATATAAATGCAGATCTTGCAGTTAGTTTTGATAACATAAACAATTCAAATAAATATCATATAATATAACTTATATAAGTACACGATAATAATATAATGACATATTAAACATGTTTAAAAAATAAATCGCAAATCCAATTATATATTTGATTACATGCAGAGAAATCATAGGTACTTTGTACATTACTATAATTAAATTTGAATAAGCTTATATATAACAAATACATTTTAAATGAATTTGAAGAACTTGCTTATAATAATTTAAATTACTTAAAGAAGAAGAAAAATATCAGATAGTATTTAAATTTAAAAAAAGAGATATATAAATATTTAGTACAATTAAAATAAAAAAAAAGGAAAGAGGAAAAAATAATAGTAGAATAAATTAAATTAAAAAAAAAACAGGTAATAAATGCAAGCAAAGAATGTAAAATTAAAAAAAAGCGATTTATACATTAAATTATTTAGTGTAGTTGAAATAAAAAAAAATGTTTTAATAATTGAATTGAAAAAATAAAAGAGGAAACATATTAGTAAAATAAATAATATGAATAAAATATATATATAGGTATTAAATCTTTTTTTTAAAGGAATTTTTAAATTTTAAAGAAAAAAAAAGAGAAAAAAATATAATAAGAAGAGATAAAAAAAAGAAAACAAAAAAAATAATAAACATGAAAAAAATGTAGAATTAAATTTAAAAAAAGGGGGATACAAATTTTAATTAAAGAGAAGAAAAAAAAAGAAAATAATAATAACTATTCAATTTTTAAAGAGAAAAAAAGAGATAAAAAAAATATATTTGAAAAAAAAATGTAAAAAAAAGGAGAACTAAAATTTTATAAAAGGAGGTATAAAAATGTTTATTAAAGAGAAAAAAAAGAAGAATATAAGAAGAATATAAGAAGAGAAGAAAAAAATATATATATATAGAAAAAAAAAAGAAGAGAAAAAAAATATAAATAACGGTATTAACTATTAGTCGACTATAAAACCGCCTTCGACACTCCGATAAGGGAACGATTATACGCCGCAATGTCTGGGTTCGGTATACCTGCGAAACTTATAAGGCTTTGCAGGATGACCCTGAGAAACACACGTTGCTCAGTAAGAATAGGAAAAGACCTCTCCGAGCCATTTCATACCGAACAAGGTTTTAGACAGGGTGACACCCTATCGTGCGACTTTTTTAACTTATTGATGGAGAAAATAGTTCGAGTTGCCGAACTCCGTCAAAGCGGCACTATCCTCAACAAAAGTGTCATGCTGCTCGCATATGCCGACGATATTGATATCATTGGCAGGAGCACACGAGCAGTCAGCGCAGCATTCTCCAGATTGGAGAAAGAGTCGCGTCGAATAGATCTAGCGGTGAAAGAGGACAAGACGAAGTTCCTTGTGCCTGGAGATCAAACGGAGAATAACTCTTGCCAACAGTTGCTACTTTGGGCTCAGTAGGCAATTGAGAAACAGATCCCTCTCTCGCCGTACAAAAATAACGCTCTACAAGTCACTCATCATGCCCGTCCTACTTTATGGTGCAGAAACATGGACGCTGGCCTCCACCGATGAGAGAGTACTGGGAGCGTTCGAGAGAAAGATTCTCCGTAAAATCTTTGGGCCTATCTGCTTTGCTAACGAGTATCGAATCAGGATGAACCACGAGTTGTATGATTTATTCGACGACATTGACATAGTCAAGCGCATCAAGATCCAGCGGCTTCGCCGGCTAGGGAGTACTGGGAGCGTTCGAGAGAAAGATTCTCCATAAAATCTTTGGCCCTATCTGCTTTGCTAACGAGTATCGAATCAGGATGAACCACGAGTTGAATAAGTTATTCGACGACATTGACATAGTCAAGCGCATCAAGATCCAGCGGCTTCGCTGGCTAGGTCATGTCGAACAAATGGATGAAAACACTCCAGCCAAGAAGGTGCTTGAATCGAAACTCGAAGGTGGACAGCGTAGAAGAGGGCGTCCAAACCTGCGTTGGAAAGACCAAGTTGAGGACAACCTGGAAACGCTTGGTATTTCTAACTGGCGTCAGCGCGCGCAAAGCAGATCCGACTGGCGCGGCTTCATCTCAGCGGCCAAAACCGACCCACGGTTGTAAGGGCCATTTAAGTAAGTAAGTAAGTAATGTTTGCTTTGCAGATATTCTATTAAAACGACTTTTGTTTGCCCTTGTTTTGGTTTCTTTTATGAATTTGTTCTTTTCAATATACTTTCTTTTAGTGTTTATGAATTGTTTAAAATTTAAGTAACATCTTTTTTCAACTCCTGCTGTAGCGGCTGCTGGTTGCAAACGTAATGAATAACCTATAAATAAAAATGGCGGCAAACCAATGCGTAAAAAATATTAGTTTTCATTACTGGTAAAATTACGGGTCATATATCTATCAGTTATCCTGCAGGGATGTATTTAAAAATTATTTATGTATGAGTGAGAAAATATAATATTGTCTTTGTGTTGGAGTTTCGGTAAGGCATGTCTTGCTGGGCTGGGTATAGACTTACGCCCTTTGAACCACACCCAGAAAAAAATCATGGTAAATTACCATTAAAATTGGTCAATAGGATGCGTCCCATTAGTTCAGTAATATTGAAACTGTTAATACAATGTGTGGTTATACCATAAATTTTATAATGTGATATTTTATTTACAATAAGAAAGACCTATACAAATTTAATGATACGCATTATTAATTTTATGGTATAGTCGAATTACATTTTCCTAATAATTTATTAAAAAAAAATGTATTTTAGTTAATTTATTGTATATATTATTTTATTTAAATGTCGAAATTGATAATCACATTTACCACACATACACATAAAGAGACACTTCTTGCTGCAAAAGGTTATAACAAATTTAATGTTTGCTTTGGTTTCCAATAATTAATTGTAGTTTTAGAGTCTGCAGGTTTTTTTGAGTCCGTTGCCATAATAGAAGTTCGATGTATTATTTATTTTCTGTAAAAAATAAAAATATAAATAAATATATAAATATAATTTATATACATTGAGTCCTTACCAATGTCGCGTTTAATAATGTGGATTATTACAAAAAATTATATGCGACCATTTTGAGTAAACACGCAGAATGAAGTACAAAACGAACATGTTTGTATTCGTTTTTATGTTTTTATAGGAGGAAACCATTAAAACAACAGTATTTATTCTATTTAAAATAATAATATTGAAATATTTAAATTTATGGTACTGAATTTTCCAAATACTATTGAATTAATTAGAAAACTTTTGATTTAAAAAGAAAAATCTATTAATACATGAACCATAAGATCAATGGTCGTACCATAAAGTACTTAATGGTACATTTTCTTCTGAGGGCATATAAAAGCCGTATAAGTACTTTAAGAGCATTTATACGGTAAACATAACTGAAAATGAATGTCGTGAAAAGCTTTACACCACATTTATATAGAAGATTGTGCTACTTGGTTGTGGGCGGGGGAGGTCGGTATACTGTTTTAAAGATTCACAGAAGTGATACTGCAACTGTATCGCATTATAGGAGGCGATATTATATTTTCTCACTCATACATCAATAATTTGAAATACATCCCTGCAGGATCAATGATAGATATATGACCCGTAATTTTACTAGTAATGAAAACTAATATTATTTATTTATTACGTTATTTATTACGTTGGCAACAGTAGCCGCTACAGCAGGAGTTGAAAAAAGATGTTACTTAATTTATAAACAATTGATAAACACTAAAAGAAAGTATATTGAAAAGAGTATTTGTATTTTTATCTATTCATATTATACATATCATCAAAGTGGAAGGGTCATCTGCAATAAACAAATGCATGGAAGGAAAAAAAACAACGGCAAACAAAAGTCGTTTTAATAGACAATTTTGTAATGCAAACATGTTGAATGTAATGCGCATTAGATTTAACGCAATAAAAATGAAAACTATAGAATTTTGAGTTTTTTGGTTTTATTTGGTCTAATTTTGGTTAGTTTACTTTTAATTTAACCGTCCCTAACCTCAAAATTAAAACAGTATATGTTACGTAAAATATTTCGTAAATTTAGAAGTAATTTAATCGTCACTTATTACCAAAAGAACAGTGATAAACATATAATCAATTGTATCTCATTTCAGATGAGTGAGAAAGAGATAAAAATTCACACGCACACAAATGTTTCGGTCAATTTAATCCCGACGCTCTTAACAATGTTAAAGAAACTTTTACTTTCAGTTTTGATACTTGTAATATTACTGCTCATATGACTGGTAGTGTTCTTGCTGGGACGTTTATATATTTTGAAGTTTAAAATTAAATTCACACTTATAATAAAAAAAAAATAAATTTAAATTAATCAAAGATTTAAGATAGAATTTAAGAACAAAATTAAATGGATATGCCTCCTCCAACTAGGTGATATTGCTCATGTTGAGGAAAACTACGTGGTGGAAGTTACACATTGCTGCTAAAGTTTAAAAAATTGTGGCTTTTATTTGACTGTTGCTCTACTGGATGCGTTACAATTTAATCCGCTAGAGCAGTGTGGTTACGCATTTGGTCTATGATTAGCTTCGAAAATGTAAGGCAATGTTTCTTCCTTTTGTTAATTATAATGCCATTCAGTTTTTGTATCAGCACATCACTATTTTTCTTAAGTAATTGTTATTGATTGCACAGCAACATGATTGCTGGTATTGAGGACAGCCTATGTCCAACACAAAATGTTCTTTCAGTTCGTGAAAATAATAACGAACTGTCTATTGATTTTGTTTTTTTTTATATTCCCAGCAAGACACTGCTGACCGAAACTTCAACACAAATGCAAAATGTTTGCGACTTACTTATGCATGTAAGAAAAAGCCGTGTAAACGTGCATAAGACAGGTATGTAAAGTCACACTTATACACAAGTTTTGATCATTTTTTCCCGTCACTATTCTACATGTGACCGAAATTTTGATCAAAACTTTGATAATTGCTACCCCTAAAATGAGCAATAAAATGACCGACCGTGTACTTGCTGGGTTATTTTCGGCCAAACAAATTATAGAACATATATATTTGTCTTTTTTTAACATATTTCTGTTTCATTTATTTATTATTTATTATAGGAAAAAATGCAACCCTAGGCGATACAGTGAAACTCATAGAAGATACAATGTAAGATACAATAATATATATAAATTTCTTCGTTCAATTTCAATTAAAAGTTGAGAAAACCTCATGCTCACGACTAGGAGGTTGCGACAACATCATGCTCACCAATTTGGAGGTTGTCACAACCTCATGTTTTTTGTGTGTAGACAAATAAATTCGGAAAGATTTTTAACAATAAAAATCGTTTAAATCGTTGAAAAGTAAGTTAGCTAACAACCAAAAAATTTTCAACGCTATCGTATCGACAATTTTCGGTAAATTCTTAACGATGACAGCTGACGATAAATATCATTGCGAACTTTGTACGGAATGCCTCCTAACAATGGCTGCATTCAGCGACCTCAGCAGTTGTGGAGAACAGTGGTCGGAGTACAAGAGGTGCATGGACTCTCCGGAACGATTTAGAGTCCAGAGTATTACCATGACGACACCCACTGGAGATAGCACCGTTTGCAAATTCCACAAGAACCATCGAAGCCCAACAGACCCAACGCACCACATACAACGAACCATTGAAGATGAACAAGGCAAGTCCGTCCCAGCACACAGAAGAACAAGAGGAGAAATCTGGTCCAACAGTAGGGCATAATATATATATATATATATATATATATATATATATATATATATATATATATATATATATATATATATCAATTATCATTCACTCACAAGTATTAATTCGGTTAGATTATCATTATAAGTATTAACAAATTTAACAACAGATATTTTTATATAAAAAAAAAATAAATACATATATATATAAAAAAAAACAACTATCGTGCTGATCAAGACATTTCTGCACATGGACATTGCAACCATATTCTGACACAATGGAAAAATTACAGTTGTCAAAAAACTTCTACGTACATGCGCAGAAGATTCAAGTTTTGAACAACGTTCTGCGCAATCTTTGTTTCTATTATTCTTGAAAGGTATTCACGAAACGGAGCAGTTGCCGTATACATTAGCAGTATTGTAGAATTGTATCATATTTCGTGAACACACTTATTTCATATTTGTGTAATATGGTAGTTTTCAGTTTGATGTATGTACAAATGTTTTTGTTTCATTAAAAATTTTTGTTTTTTTTTTACAGATTAACCAACACTCAGGGGATGCCCCCTATTTATGCAAAGCACAGTGTTGATCGTAGGAAAGGATTAGGGTTAGAGGAAGGGAGGAAAGATGAGGTAGTGTCGGTGAATATTTGTTTTGAATTTGCCAATATCAAAAATGTCGGGAAAAACAGACGCAGGGAGATTGTTCCACAAACGAATCGTGCGACTGAAGAACGAAAATTCTCTATAATGCGTGGTTCTGTTGAGAGCCGAGTGGATTACGAAGGGGTGGGCCTGGTTCGATGCCCGAGCAGAACGAGAGAACACACGACCTGGTGGAATTAGGCCATGTATCTCCCTCGAACACTTACCATTGTAATACCTATAAAACAGGCTTACACAACCACAGGTCCTTCGGTGCTCAAGAGAGCCAATAGAGGATGAAATATTTTCATCCCCTATTAAATATATTGAACGTTGTTGGATTCGGTCCAGGAACTCCAAAGAAGATTTAGAAGCCCCTGCCCATATGTGGGAGTTGTATTCCATCTTGGGCCGAATATAGGTAGTGTTGACAGTGCGTAAATCAGCGGGAGTGAAGTATGTCTTACACCGTTTCAGAAAACCGAGGCACTTGGCCGCTTCTTTCGACACATAAAATATGTGGTCATTCCAACGGAGATCACATTGAATTGATATGCCCAGAACGTCAAGAGAAGCTGACTGCGCAATATCCACAGCACCCATATTGAGGGGAGGGAGGGGTGAATCCATTCTTTTGTGAGATAACAGACAACATTGGGTCTTGCTTGCATTAAAATCAACTCTATTTGCAAGACCCCACTCGGTGATTGATTAAAGGTCATTGATGAGTGTGTCATTCATTGCGTCTTTTATTCCCAATCTCTAAAGAGTTTGGGCGCTTGTTGAACGAATATGAATGGCAAATGTTACTGTCATCTGCAAAGGAATGAATTGAGTTCTTGGTCAATGACAGAAGGTCATTGATAAATACCAGAAATAGGGTCGGGGATAGGACGGAACCCTGCGGAACTCCAGAATTGATGGAATGTTGTTCGAAGAACACACTATCCATCGCAACTCGTATTGAACGACCCTTGAGAAAACTCGATATACATCGAGAAAAAGATTCACCGACACCATATGCAATTAATTTTGAGACGAGGGCTTTATGCCACACTCGATCAAAAGCTTTGGAAATATCCAGAGCAACAACCTTACTTTCCCCGAAAAGGTGAACACAATTATTCCGCTTTTCGGAGAGGACCGCCATCAAGTCACATGTGGATCTGGTCCTACGGAAACCATGTTGTCGGTCACTAATTAATTCGTTTCGCTCTAGATAGTTCACAAAGTGGAAGTTAATTACGCTTTCCATTACCTTGGAGAGCGCGGAGCATATTGCAATGGGTCGGTAATTGGCAGGGTTCGTAGCCTCGCCCTTTTTCGGAACTGGCTGGACATTGGCAACCTTCCAACAAGATGGAAAAACTCCTGTCGTGTAGGAGATGTTGAAAAGGTTACGCAGCGGACAAGCTAGCGTTGACGCGCACTTCTTCAACACAGATGCTTTGTTATTGTTGAGGTTTGCTAAAACCTTTTTAACTGCCCGAGTTCGAAAATGAATCTCCGGCATTGCAGAAGAAACAAAATCGACTTCGGGCAGTGGTTGATTGGTATCTGGGAGCGTTGAATTATTTGCAAATAATTCTGCCAAGAGATTAGCTTTATCAACCGGGTCAGTGAAGGTCTCGCCATTCATAATAAGAGTTGGAGTAGACGATGTCGTCTGATTCTTCACCCTTTTTACGAATGACCAGAAATTTTTACTACCTCTATTTACGCGCGTTTTGTTCGTGAAGAAACTTTTCGCGCGAGATCACGGCATTACAGCGATTCCTAGCCTGTATGCGAAGTCTTTCTGTGTCAGCATTCTTGTTAGAACGCCAATTTTGAAAGGCTTCCTCTTTTGACCTGACTGCAATCCTGCAAGTCTCATTAAACCATGAGTGGTCCTTGGGTTTAACGCTATTTTTTTAGAAGGTATGAAGGACCGCATACCTAATAAAATAATATTTTGTACCATTAAAGCCGCGGCATTTATGTCTCTGTCTGCGAAACACAATTTCCAATTAAAGATGCGAAAAAAATCATTTAACGCAACCCAATTTGCTTTTTCGTAAAGCCATACAGTACTCTTCGGGGCTTTAATCGAAGAGGCGCGTAAACTAGAATATGAAAACTCAGCGGAAACAGTACAGTGGTCGGAGTTACCAAGAGGTGCAAGGACTCTCCGGAATGATTTAGAGTCCAGAGTATTGCCATGACGACACCCACTGGAGATAGCACCGTTTGCAAATTCCACAAGAACCATCGAAGCCGAATAGACCCAACGCACCACATACAACGAACCATTGAAGATGAACAAGGCAAGTCCGTCCCAGCACACAAAAGAACAAGAGGAGAAATCTGGTCCAACAGTAGGGCATATAAAAGTCAGTCATGTATTTTTTTTACACCTCTCCAAAGCAAATATAAAATCAATATATTCATTTTTAAAATTCCAATAAACACACAAAGATTCAATACACATACAAAAGACATATAAATAAAATAATTTGAATAAGTTTATCTATATACATACATATATATACTTACTTACTTACTTAAATGGCCCTTACAACCGTGGGTCGGTTTTGGCCGCTGAGATGAAGCCGCGCCAGTCGGATCTGCTTTGCGCGCGCTGACGCCAGTTAGAAATACCAAGCGTTGCCAGGTTGTCCTCAACTTGGTCTTTCCAACGCAGATTTGGACGCCCTCTTCTACGCTGTCCACCTTCGAGTTTCGATTCAAGCACCTTCTTGGCTGGAGTGTTTTCATCCATTCGTTCGACATGACCTAGCCAGCGAAGCCGCTGGATCTTGATGCGCTTGACTATGTCAATGTCGTCGAATAACTCATACAGCTCGTGGTTCATCCTGATTCGATACTCGTTAGCAAAGCAGATAGGGCCAAAGATTTTACGGAGAATCTTTCTCTCGAACGCTCCCAGTACTCTCTCATCGGTGGAGGCCAGCGTCCATGTTTCTGCACCATAAAGTAGCACGGGCATGATGAGTGACTTGTAGAGCGTTATTTTTGTCCGGCGAGAGAGGGCTCTGCTTCTCAATTGCCTACTGAGCCCAAAGTAGCACCTGTTGGCAAGAGTTATTCTCCGTTTAATCTCCAGGCTGACGTCGTTGTTGCTGTTTACGCTGGATCCCAGATAGACGAAGTCCTTCACAATGTCGAACTTGTGGGTGTCAAAATCAGCTTTTTGTCCAAGACGCACGGACTCTTTTTTGCTTGTTGACACAAGGAACTTCGTCTTGTCCTCGTTCACCGCTAGACCCATTCGACGCGACTCTTTCTCCAATCTCGAGAATGCTGCGCTGACTGCTCGTGTGCTCCTGCCAATGATATCAATATCGTCGGCATATGCGAGCAGCATGACACTTTTGTTGAGGATAGTGCCGCTTTGACGGAGTTCGGCAACTCGAACTATTTCTCCATCAATAAGTTAAAAAAGTCGCACGATAGGGAGTCACCCTGTCTGAAACCTCGTTCGGTATGAAATGGCTCGGAGAGGTCTTTTCCTATTCTCACTGAGCAACGTGTGTTACTCAGGGTCATCCTGCAAAGCCTTATAAGTTTCGCAGGTATACCGAACTCAGACATTGCGGCGTATAATCGTTCCCTTATCGGAGTGTCGAAGGTGGCTTTATAGTCGACTAATAGGTGGTAGGTGTCGATCTGTTTTTCTAGGGTCTTTTCCTGGATTAGGCGCTATGTGAAAATCTGGTCTATGGTGGACTTTCCAGGTCTGAAGCCGCACTGATAAGGTCCAATCAGTCTGTTGACGATGGGCTTCAGTCTTTCACATAATACGCTCGATAGAACCTTGTATGCGATATTGAGTAGGCTGATCCCACGGTAGTTGGCGCAGATAGTGGGATCCCCTTTCTTAAGGATTGGGCAGAGTACACTGAGGTTCCAGTCACTTGGCATGCTTTCATCCGACCATATTCTGCTTACGAGCTCGTGCATGCTCTCTATTAGCTCTTCGCCTCCGGTCTTAAACAATTCAGCAGGCAGGCCGTCAGCACCTGCGGCTTTGTTGTTTTTCAGCCGAGCAATGGCTGTTCTGACCTCATCATGGTCGGGTGGCGGAATCTCAACGTCGTCATCAAGTACTGGGGTTGCCGGGTTTGCTTCTCTATCGGTGGAATTGCGGTCATCATCACCGGTCAGCAGTTTAGAGAAGTGATCCCTCCATATTTTCAGTGTGCTCTGGATATCTGTCACTAGATTTCCGTTCTCATCTTTACAGGAAGAGGCTCCGGATTTTGAATTTTGAACCTCCGGCGAGGCGTCTTATTTTCTCGAAGAATTTTCGAGCCTCATTCCTGTCCCCATGCATCTCAATCTCCTCACACTCACGTCTTTCTGCCTCGCTTTTTTTACGCCTGAAAAGACGTCTCTCTTCCCTCCTCTTCTCTTTGTATCGCTCCTTCGCAGCTCGCGTGGCTACTGACTGCAGGGTGGATTTGTATGCAGCGTCTTTCTCTGCAGTGGCCGCGCGACACTCTTGGTCATACCACTGATTCCTCAGGGGGCGTTGGAATCCAAGCACCTCTTCGGCAGCCGTACGTATAGAGCAGGAGATATGATTCCACTGCGCGCTTATATCATCGAGAGGAGGAGTGCTTTGTCTAAGCAGGTGTGAGAGTCGAGTGGAAAAGGTTTGCGTTGTCTGTTGTGATTGCAGCTTTCCGACGTCTAGCTTTTTCTGCGTTTGGTTCCGCACGTTCTTCGCAGCGCTTAAGCGTGTGCGGACCTTGGCTGCTACAAGGTAATGATCCGAGTCCATATTGGCACCGCGGAAAATGCGTACGTCCATCACGCTCGACGCGTGCCTTCCGTAAATCACAACGTGATCAATTTGATTTCGAGTTTTTTGATCGGGCGACAACAAATGGCCTTGTGGATATTGAAATGTTCGAATCTAGTGCTACTAACTACCATGTTTCGTGCTGCGGCGAAGTCGATTAGCCTCGTTCCGTTATCGGAAGTGTTGGCATGGAGGCTAAATTTTCCGATTGTGGGACAATAGATGGCTTCTCTGCCCACCTTGGCGTTAAAATCGCCTAGCACGATTTTGATATCGTGGCGGGGGCAGCGCTCGTATGCGTTGTCTAGGCGCTCGTAGAAGAACTCTTTGGTCTCGTCATCTTTCTCGTTCGTCGGGGCGTGTGCACAAATTAGGCTGATATGGAAATATTTAGCCTTGATGCGGATTGTTGCCAGCCTTTCGTCCACGGGCGTGAACCTCGAGACAAGGTGGCGGAGTCTCTTGCCGACCACAAATCCACATCCAAATTCGTGTCTCTCCGTATGGCAGTTGTAGTAGATATCACAGGACGCTTGTTTCGAACAGCCCTGTCCCGTCCATCGCATCTCCTGGATAGCGGTGATGTCAGCCTTATATATTTCGAGGACATCTGCCAGCTGGATAGAGGCACCTTCCCTATAAAGGGTCCGGACATTCCAGGTGCATATCCGTAAATCATGGTCCTTAAAACGTTTGCGTGGGTCGTCATCGTTGTAATCGGTCGTTATCCGAGGCTTCTTTTTTGTTTTCATTGGGCGCATAGGTTTTTTCCGTGGTGGGACCCAAACCCAACGCACGAACCCTCACTCTGAGGGAGATGCTCGCCATATATATATATATATATATATATATATATATATATATATATATATATATATATATCTATATATATATATATATATATATATATATATATATATATAAAAAAATACATATAATAATTCAATCACAAGTATAAATTCGGTTAGATTATCATTATAAGTATTAACTAATTAAACAACAGGTATATATATATAAACAAAAAATAAATATATATATTAAAAAAAAAGCAACTATCGTGCTGATCAAGACATTTCTGCACATGGACATTGCAACAATATTCTGACGCTATGAAAAATTACAGTTGTCAAAAAACTTCTACGTACATGCGCAGAAGATTCAAGTTTTGAACAACGTTCTGCGCAATCTATGTTTCTATTATTCTTGAAAGGTATACACGAAACGGAGATGTTGCCGTAGTATTGTATCATATTTCGTGAACACACTTATTTCATATTTGTGTAATATGGTAGTTTTCAGTTTGATGTATGTACAGATGTTTTTGTTTCATTAAAAATTTTAGATTTATTGCTTATTGGCCATATACAATATATAAGTATTCCTTTTGTTACTTATTATTAATTCAATATCTCATATCAAGTCATAATTAAAACAAAGTAAACAAATTGATTAGTGATGTCGATTTAAGAAAAAAAAAACTCATACCTTATATAAGAACTCGTTAATATTTATTGTTAAAACAGTGGACATTATGCCATCATTTCTTTTTTATTCACATGCATATATGTACATATTCATTAAAAATATATATTTTCATTTAAATATAATGCATTTTTGTGAATTTCAATTCAATAATCAAACACTGTCCGTAATATCAAGTACCCAAAAGTCATAAATTCAGCATCACTAAAAAACTACAAAAGTACTACAAAGTAAACTCAAGCTTTTATAGAAGTAGATTAGCAGATAATTTTTTTTTGCCACCAATGTATTTTGTTGTTGTACAACTGCTACTTGATATGAGGATCCCCTTTTTTACTTATTTTGCAGGAATAAGTCAATATTGAATAGAAAAAAACTAAGTGCAGGTTAATTTGATATCGAGTTAAAAAAAAGGCTAAATCTTGATTTGAAGTAAACGTTGAAAACAATTTAAGAATAAGTTTAATGTTGATTTAAAAATAAGGGAATTTTCAAGTTAAGGTTAAGCTACCAGTTTTTATTCAAAAAGCTATGATTCTTAAATTTAGGTGAAAAGTGTTTCAAACGGTAACCTCAACTCTACGATTTGAAAGTAATTATTGATTTCAAAGCATTCGCAAGTTAATATTAAGTGCAATGGCATAATAGGCTGGGGCTCTGTAGCGCGATTCCCTCGTATCGCCAAAAATCGATATCGATAACTGCAATAAACGACAAATATTGGCTGCATTCAGCGACCTCAACAGCTGCGAGACTGCTCACTAACTAATCGCTCACTTTTATTGAATGCACCGCTACCACAGCTCTCAATTTACAAAATAATTTATTATACATACCCAATAAGCAATGAGTTAAAGGTTCGATAAATTTTGGAGATTTTTCTTTTACAACCAGTGTGGATGTAATGTCATGATCAAGCCGAAGAAGTGATTGTTATTCCAACGTTGGTTTTCGAAATTAAAAAAACTTGACACGAAATTCACTACACAAAATTACTCAGTGGCAACCCAGTGACGTGATAAATTAAATGTCAACTAGAAAATTTTCATTTGGTATATTAAATATAATTGTACCACTGTATTAGCACAATCAGTGAGATCATTGTTTTTCGCTTGAATTAGCCAACAGACAAATCAAATAATATATAAGAGCAGGTCCAAACACGAAAGTCATCCCGAGAATTCTACTGCACCGAAAATGCACGATGATCTGATATAAAATGTTAGTGAACAAGGTTTACGAATACGTTTATGAAATATTAATATATTTTCATTCATACGCAGACAACATTAATATTTTATGCGAACCTGGCAATGTTATACATCGCAGTGGCGCAATTGGATGCACTGGTTTGATCTTCGCGCACGTCGTGGATTTTACAAGAAGTTCCAGTATACTGCCACGGGTGCAGTGCTGTTGAAGCTGTAGAACATACTTTTATTCCTTTTAATTTTCTTTTATTTTATATATAAACCTTTAATTAGGGAAATATATGCGCTTGAATTCAAGTGTAATTAGAAGGTCGAAACACATTTTATTTATAGCTTACAATAAAGTTAAACCTCGAATGTATATTGAATGTCGGAATTCAAGTTTAGGTAAAGGCTAGATTCAATTGGATAAAAAGCTATCAGTTTTGCTGGAGAACGCTATGGTTTTCAAGCTTACAATTACAAAAAATTGAACGCTTTTCTCCAGTGAAAGCTTCAATATCCATGTTCAATATACATTCGATAATCACTTAATATCCAGATTTTTGGTTTATTGGTATTTTATTAAAGTTACAACCCAATAAGCAAAGAGTTTAAGGTTCGATAAATTTCGATAATTTGTTTTACAACCAGTGTGGATGTAATGTCATGATCAAGGCGAATAAATGAATGTTTTTCCAACGTTGCTTGGTTTGATTGGTAGCATGAAAGTTAGACACATGAAGTTAGACATATGAAGTTAGACATATGAAGTTAGGCACCAGATGGCGAACAGCTCTTTTTTACTATTGTGAACGTAAATTATTTTATTAATCACCATGCATAGAGAATATTAGTTGGATTTCAATAAAAAAAATGTATTTTCCTTTAATAAAGTAAAATATTGTTATATTCAATATGGCGCGCGTTGACTTGGGCTGAAACGTGAACACTATCACGGCAAGGAACGCGTTAAGAAACGCGAACCCAAGATTATGGATAAGTGCGCAAATTGTTGGAGCTGTTGGAAAACCAAAAAAAAAAACAATTGTCGCAAATGAGCAGCTAAGGAACATGTTGCGTGAAATTTCGAGCACCACCAAAGCACCTACAAAAACTCCGAGCAATAGGATGTAGTGCTGTTTTTGCAGCTGGCGAGCTGGACAATGTATGCAATGTAAGTGTAGTGTAGTCATTTATTAATAATGTTTTACTTAAATTTTTTATTTTATAAAAATGTTAATAAAACTCTATGCCAAGCGTTGTGCAAGTCTCGAGGAAGCACGTACCTGCCATGGAGGATTGCGACAATAAAGAGCTCCAAGACCGGAATTACGGCCAATGATCTACGTGTTGTGCTCTTTCTGCAGCATGCTGTGCTCTCACAAGGCTATCAAGGTTTGCAAACCAAATTCCGCGCAAATATCTGAGGCGAGCAAGAAACTAATCGACGACAAGCACTGGAGGATCTGGTCGAGTTGCCGCCGAAGCGTATCAATTCTATACGAACGCTAATGAGGGTAAGTCATGGCTAAATGAAAACATTTCCCTGGTTAACTCGAAAAACTACGGCAACTTTGAGCCGTCTACACAGACGTAGGGCGAATTGAACGCTTTTTCGGGCGACGTTCTAAACTTTAATTTGCAGGCGTAGATGCAACTGAAATCCATGACCATCGAAGATAAGTGGTGTGTGCAGAAGGAGAATGCTGCGTGCGCCAACCCAGTCGACGTCGTCTGCACGATGTCGGCGCACACAACAACAAACATAGGCGACCTAAAGAAAATGCAAGTGGTCGAACGTATGACAGATGCGTCAACATCAGTGTCGGGTGGTTCGCCGAAAAAAATGCTTCGGCCGTCGACAAGGAGAACATGAACCTGGACAATGAGATATATATAATGACGGACAAAAATGTGGAGGTAAAATGATAATTTTTTTATTTACTTTCATTATTAACTATTTTAGAATTATTTAAATCGTTTGTTTAGTCTAAGTCTTCAAACTTCGAGTTGCACGTGCTGGTGGAGGATCAGCAGACCATCGACTATGACGACTACGATAACAATGGCGACGAAGGCTATCAACGTCTTGAAATACAGTCCGTTGCGAAAAATGCAGCCAGCGGCGTTGTATCGAACAAAAACAACCACAGGCACTTGCTCAAAAACCGATACTCAAAAGCCGATGATCCCTCATCGCCCATAAATCACACATAAGCGAATTACTCTGCAGAAGATGCCGGACACGAAATGACTAGTCCCAAGAAAATAAAACACAACCATCAATCAATGGGAAGATGATACCGCACACATGGCGGCAACTGCAGTATCAATAGTACCGCCATCAAAACTAGATCTACCTAGCAGACGACTAGTGCAGCAAACACAACGGGCACCACACCGACAGCTGAAGGAACTACTATAAGTGTTTCGAGTGCTATCACTGGTAACGCCAATGTCACAGAGACTGCTAACGATTAAAACACAAAGCTGTTGAAATGATAAAGATTATTAACTCATTAGAGGCGCAATGTTTTCATCGCGTGCCTCGAATACAGCCAAACTTGCCTATGAATACAACCAGGAGAAACAGAAGACGGCTAGAGACGAAAACAGCAAAACACGTTTTATGGGAAAACAAGCAGCAAGCAAAAAAAACACCTAATAAATCTATCGCTATTTTGGGTAATTAAACGCCCGCACAAATCTTTCAACAACCACATACTGTGGAGAATAATAACTGCTAAAGACAATTACGTAAGTAAAATACGATGCCGTAGAAATTATTTCTGCAACATTTATACACATATTTTATATCCAATAAATTAATAAATACACACATAAACGTATAAATACATAAATATATAACTAAATAAGTGCATAAATACATAAATTAATAAATTAACATTTATTATGTTATTATTATGATTAATGAATTAGTTAATAAATTAAATAATAAATTCATAAACAGGTAAATTCATTAATTCATTATTTCATAAATTAATAAATAAACAAAGAGATATAAAATAAATAAAAAAATACTATAATACAATAAAGTAGGGCTGTGCGATTTATCGATTAATCAAATTTTTGAATTATTCAAATTTCTGATTAATTGATTAATCAAGATTTTCAGTTAATCAGAATATTGGTTAATCAATTTAGAAGGATTTCGATTAATCAGAATTGTGATTAATTGATTTATTAGTCGCAAAATATTTAAAAAGACTTTATTTATGGTTCTTCAACATTTGAACATTTCCTTGTATTTTTAATTATTTTAAAAATATATTTTCACTTTATTTAAGTTGACAATATGTTCACATGAGGTTGAATAAAACTATTTCATTTTCAATTCATTAAAATTGAAAATGAATATTTTTTATAATATCCCAATAAACATAGTTTCGATTGTATATAATTTCGATAACGTTTCGAATTCGTAACGATATTGTAAAATTTCTATAGAATCCGTATTGAATTATTTGTCAAAAAAAGAGGTTCAATGAAACAATTTAATAAATTTTAATGTTGGAAGAAATTTCGCAACTGTTACACCCAGGGAAAAAACATTGTAAATCCGTTAGGATTCATAGTAAATTTGTTATACATCTTAACGACATGAAGTCAAATTTAGTTATAGTAAAAACATTATGTTTCATAGTAATTTTTTAAAATTGTCAAATGTCACAAATTTACTATGTTTAATTTGAATTTACTATGTGTAATAATGTTTTTTTGTTTACAATCTGTTGCATATAAATTTACTATGATTGATAACATATTTACTTCAGAAACAAATGAATGGAAAGACTGACATTTCAAATTATTTCGTATATATGTATTTATTATATTTAAATAAAAATAACAAATTAAATAGCACCTCCTACATGTGTCAGCAGCAAACGCAGCAGGACGGTTCTTAGCGTGATCGAATCTGGCGAATTACTTCCGCTCCTGTGTACTGTTCACGGACTTGGATCTTCAAACGACCGCAAAGGCCGCCAGCAACCCAGTTTAGCATTAAATATCCAACAGGAATTATTGCACATGTTTGCTACAATTATCCAACTTCATGTTTAAAGGAGACACACCTGGCGCAGACGCTGAGCAAATTAGACAGGAGATTTCGCTGCATTTCAAGGAACAAAAATGCATGTCAAAAATGCCGATATCGCCTCCTAAGAGCTGCAAATCGCTGGCGCCGTGCAATACAAAATTTCCATTTGTACAAATAACAACAGCTACAAACAAGTTATAATTAATTATATATATTTAATTAAATTTGTGATATACCCGCAGTCTACCGCCGCTGTTGAAAATTGATGTAAAAAAATGATTGGAAAATTTTTCTCTGTGACAGTTGAAAAAGATTTGACACACAATTTACTATAAATATTAATGATCAATCCAATTCAAAGTAAATTTAATAGAAATTTTAACTAATCATAAACTGTTATTGTTCATAGTAAAAGCATATGAAACGTAGTATAATTTTCGATATACTTTTTCCTTGGGTGTAGAAACTTTTAAAATTTAGTAAGTACGAAATATTTTGTCGCTGGATGAAGAGACTAACTTTTAATCCCAAACTAGGTAAACAATTTGCTATATATGATATGCTATAGAATGCTTGGTACACAGCTCCATGAAAGATAATTTCAAGCTAAATTAATTTAAATAGTATTGAAATTGAATAAGCTTTTCGAATTCATTTCGATATGGAAATTGAATAATTTTACGAATTCGTTTCGATATAGAGATTGAATCAATTTTCGAATTCGTTTCGATATCGAGAATTCATACAATATCGATATCGTTAACGATAGACCCATTTTTATCGAGAACGCTATCATTCTCGAATCATTAACGATAGTCGAAAACGATGACAATGTTCGTTCAAACGATATCGTTTCGAATTCGTTCCATGAAAGATAATTTCAAGCTAAATTAATTTAAATAGTATTGAAATTGAATAAGCTTTTCGAATTCATTTCGATATGGAAATTGAATAATTTTACGAATTCGTTTCGATATAGAGATTGAATCAATTTTCGAATTCGTTTCGATATCGACTGATATGATCAAGTTGTTGAGGAACTGAAATTACGATAATTCTATTATTTAATATCCTAAACAGGCAAGCCGAACATGGCCCAGTCGGTAAAAATCATTGAGCGTCAGCGCGCCGAGCAGGATGGATGACATCAATGTTGGGTAGAGAAACAAAAATGGCTGCAACAATATGTTGAGCGGCAGATATTCAACAGGGATGCCGATAAAATCGATATCACTACTAAGAGCCACAAGGCCTTCCTGTAGGGAGATTCTGTAACTTATTAACGACCTAAATCGATATCGTTATCTATTTTTAACGACAAATATCGTTAAAATTTACATTTTTTCATGACGATCGCTTCTGCATGCTACAATTGTTGTTAGTTAACGATATCGATTTTTGTCCTTAATAAGTTACAGAATCCCGCCTCTGGAGTTCAATCATCTTTGTGTATGTATTTTGTACTTTGCGCATGTTTTGTGCGGTATTATAATATTATGCGCTCAAGAGCAAAGAAGTTGGCAACGATTTGAGCATCTGTAAGCACCAAATTGTCGAAACTGAGATTACACAAAATCGACGATGGTAAATAATATACAAAAATATGCAACTGCGTGCAAATAATTAAAAACCCATAAACATAACCATCGCTATTTCTCAAATATTATCTCAGGCCATAACTACTTTTATATCATTTTTTGAAACGTTTTTATTAGATTGCTTTCGAGGTTAATCAGCCGCCCTGGGTCTGTCCATTGACGCTGCCATCTCCTTTGGCTCGAATTTGTGCTCGAGGGTTTCGATGCGTTCGAGTACCAGGAGCACTCGGACTACACGATCATACCCTTGACTAATGCCGACTATAAAAAAGCCATCATACGAATTAATATCACGCGTGCCAATCGCCAGACAATTCGCCCAACGACACGCACATGTTGAATGCCGCCATTCTGTTGCCGCTAATCAAGCAAATAATGCGACCGTATTTGATTTTAGTTAGTTTAGTTTCTTTCTTTGCCATTGATTAAATATAAACATTGTATATTTAGATTAAACTCGACGAACCCATACGTTATCGCGAGGGCGATGACATCGAAGGCTGGCTGATAAATCTTCTTTGCCTCGATGCCACCACTGTGCCCAACATTAGCTCGGGCTGTCCCACGCCAGATGTCTGTGAACTTTATTATATTGATCGCGATGCGCTTTTCTCGTATCACAAGGCTGCCGTTTCGTTTCTGCATCGCGTCGTCCTGATCTATGTGGCATCGCACTACAAGAACAGCCACAACGATCTACAGATTATGAACGATGCGCCTGCGCATCATTAATTCAGTCTGATGGGTCCCATACAACGCAAGGTTCAGTTGCCGCAGATATTGGTGGTCATACAGTTGGCCTTGAAGGGTGAGATATCTTCACAGACAGTTTCCGATTCGTTGGGTAGGGGCAAAAAGGCCAACGGCGATTTGATACCGTGGAATGTGTCCGAGTGTCCGGGTGTGCGTATCGTACGCATTGCAACGCATCCGAATTATCAACGGGTAAGTTGTAGAATATGAGTAAAACTGTTTTTTAAAATTCAAAATACTATATCAATTCAGAAAAGATCAACTGAAATTCATAAATACGAAATACATCAATTGTAATTCAGAAGTTGCTTTTGAAATTCAATTAACATCAATTGTTATTTAGATATTTCATTTGATATTCAAAAGACATCAATTGTAATTCAAAAATTCCACTTGAACTTCAATGAACATCAATTGCAATTCAGAAATTCCATTTGAATTTCAGAATAAATCAATTCATAACTTTTCATTTGGAATTCAGAAAATATTAATTGATATTCAGAACTTTCCATTTGGAATTAAGAAAATATCAATTAAATATCAAGTGAAATTCATAACTTTCCATATGGAATTCAGAAAATATCAATTGAAATTCAGTATTTTTGTTTGTACTTTCGAAAATATAAATTAAAGTGTATAAATTCCATTTGGAATTCGGGAAGTATCAATTGAATTTCATAACTTTTCATTTGGTATTCAGAAAATATCATTTGAAATTCCAAACTTTCCATTTAAAATTCAGAAAAAGAATATTCTGTTGTGAAATAAATATTCCTTTTGTATACAACTTGTGTAGAGGAATATGTTTTTTCTGGAAAAAATAATTTCTTTCGGATTATCCTCTAATGTTAATCTACAATTGTTTATTTCGGAAATCAATAGAACAATTTTTATACCCTACACTAAAAGTGAAAGGGTATATTCAGTTTGGTACGCCGTTTGTAACACCCAGAAGGAAGCATCTCCGGTATGGAAAAGTATATATATTCTTGATCAGCATGACCTCCTGAGTCGATTTAGCGATGTCCGTCTGTCCGTCTGTCTGTCCGTCTGTCTGTCTGTCCGTCTGTCTGTCTGTTGAAATCCCTAAGACTTTTAAAATTGAAGAGCTAGATAAATGAAACTTATAACTTAGATTACTAATATACATACGCTGTATGTGCGAAAAAATTGGCGAGATCGATTCATTGTGACCTATGATCCGACCACTTATGTTCAAATACCTCATATAAAATGTACATATAAAGATCAATTTTTATGTATACGTGCTTAGGTAAACTTTTTTGGTCAAATATATATTGACATCATGCTCAAATACATGATAATAATGTTTTCCGGCGAAAAGACTTGTGGTTCACAAAAAAAAAATCGAAATTCGGTACACCTACCCATTTGTAAATATGAGTATCAAAGGAATGGAAATTCTTCAGCGATTAAATGTTTGTAGTTATTTTCAGGATTCGTATACCCTGGTGACCTATATATCACTTTGAATGGTAACCACACATATGTGTAGGGTATTTATAGTCGGCTTAGACCGACTATAATTTTGATAATCCTAACTATCATAATTACACCTACTTTAAAATTTCCCATGTGATCTAACCTTCCCAACTGGTTTCATTTATTTCCAATGTAATTAATATGCCTACAAGGCCAAAATAAAATCACAAGCTAACTAATACTAAATCATATTGATTTCGTATTTAATTCAATATTATTTTGTTTTAAGTTGACCGTTTCTGAGGGCAACAATTTTAAAACAATTTTTAAATTGCAAAAAAATAGTTAAAAATAAACAAATTATTAATTAATTTCAAATTATGTAGATAGGTTACGGCAAGCGTGCCATGAGATTGTTGCGCGACTACTACGAAGGTCAGTTCGCCGATTTGAAGGAGAATGTAACGCTGGACACTAGTGCAACAGGTACATTTTCATACATATCTTTGTTATAATAAATATCACTAATTTTCGTATATTTTTGCTACAGCAGGCATTGAAGAAATCGAGGCGAACGATGTCGGTTTGTTGAAGGAGAAGATTACGCCACGACGCAATGCTGATGCGTCGCCTCAATGATTGTCCTCCCGAGAACTTTGTCCCGAGAACTTTGTCTCCTTTGGCACCTCGTATGATCTGGAAGAATATGGGTTTCGTGCCAGTCTGTATCAGGTATAATTTACTAATTACGATTCTGAATTAGAATTAATGCATTATGAACATCATATGAATTTTCTCAATTCTAATTGATGTCTTTTGAATTTCAAATGGAATTTATGAATTACAATAGATGTCTATTGAATTTCAAATGGAATTTCAGAATTAAAATTGATCTTTTCTGAATTGCATTTGGAAGGTGTTATATTTCATATCTGAAATTTCTTGTTCTAGATTTAACCAAGGACACCTTTGACGCATACTTCCTGCCGCACGACATTCAACGCCTCGAGTCATATTCGCGCATTCCGTCTCTTTTTAGATCCTGTCTCTGACGTCAATTATTTGTACTAGCAGGGATAAATAATTGGCCAACAAATAGATATGCTCCAAAAGGTAACTATTTCTTTTGCATTTTAAACAGTATAATAGAAAAAATGTCGGTGCTTTAGGCTTTACTGCTGGCGATAGGCGTACAGGGCAAAATAGTGGACACAATTAATGGTGAGCTAAAAATGCCCGGCAATAAAGTGCTTGCGAAATTCTATGATTTGCTTAAAAGGGCAAAACCATATCGAGGGTCACATTGAGGACACAATGGTCAGTGAAACGCAACTGAATCGTGGCGTGGAATTAGTGCCCATCAAATTGTCGCTCAAGGACGAACTCGGCGAAACGGTAAACGAGTTGACGAAGCAACAAAAAGCAGTGCTAAAAAATTAACAGCCTTATGCTGTGTAATTTCGTGAGTGACACATTTCTTCAGGTTTTCAATCACATTTGTAATAAAATTGTATGCTGTATATATTACGTATTGGTTCGTCGAGTTTTACGCTACATTCGTCTACCGTTGTGTAGTCTCTGAATGTTCTCAATTTCGTATTTCCAATCAATGTATTTGTATTTAGCAAAGAAAATTTTCAATACAATTGTTTATGCTTTTTTGATAAATTGTGTATTTGGCAACTCCAAAAAAAAAAATAAATAAAAAAAAATTATATATATATATATATATATATATATATATATATATATATATATATATATGTTGGAATGTAATTAAAAAGAAATTACCATACATGTATTACGAATGAAGTGTAATTAAGACACCATTTTTGCTCATGTGTAAACATTATTATATTGTCCCACAGAATATGTCAAATTTACCACAAATATGTTACAATACCAACATACAATTTTAATTGCATTTGAATAAAATATTTCTTGGCAATTTACTTGGTTAAAACTATGTTTCGAAACACAGAAAATGCTAATCAAATCTAAATATAACGTATGTTCGGAACGCTTGTCTTAATTCGATAATTTATCGACTGACGGAGTTGGCAACATTGTGCAGCATTTCCTACCGACGCCATCGTTTGAACATATTGATGTTTACAAACAAACAAAAAAGAAATTGGATTTAAATAAGTGTATTCTTGCAACATTCTTCTTGTATATGAAGTTGGCACTACCTACGGCATTTTCTGCGTACGTGTCTTTTGTTGTTCGTTGAGAAAACGTGTTCGCGTCGGTAATAATTTTGTTATTTGTAAATTAAATAAATATATAAATTGTGTAACAAAAAGTACAAATAGTAAGGTTAATATAGTGCACCACAGTCAAAATCTGTGTTTCGATTTTCAAACAGAATTTGGCATGTTTTTTTACAAAAGCCTCCGTGAATTCCTTGCCTACGCTATGTGCTGTACTGAGATCAACTGTAACTGCACCAAATATAAAGCGAGCCTGGATCGTCTGGTTTAGCGTCTGCTGGTGCAATTGTGCATTCATTGATGCTGTCACTTGTACTTGCAGTTTTAAACGAATTATTTATTAATGCATTTAAAAATTTGTATATGAATTCACTTATTATAAGTCCCCACTGTGCATGTTTAAAGATTTTTAATAAAAACTAATGAAAAAACAACATTTTATTTTATTTTCAGGATTTTTTTCCAAAGATATTTAAATATGTTTCTATGCAAACATACTACTTTTTGAACTGAAACAACTAAAATATGGAAACATATTTATATTCAGGTCGTTCAAAATCATGTTTTATTTTGAACATATTTATGTATCGGTTCAAATATTTATTTTGTTTGGATGTAGTAATTATTATGTTTCCATTAGAACATACTGCATTTTTCGGGGCAACATTAAAATGCAGTACCAAATTTTGGCACAATATGTATGTTGGGCCCGGGCAAAGTGTGTGGGCGTAGCATCTCCCATATAACCCAAAAATTATAAATATATTATATCGGCAATTAGGATAGCACATATAATAAAATTTTGATCAGCGTTATATTTAACAATTCTAAACGGTCTCCCGGAATGCGGGCGGGATTGGACCTCATTGAAGGTACATTTTTCGGATGGTGTATGTCAACAATTATTATAGTAATATCAAGATATTTCACACCAGGGTATCAACCACAACAATTTTTTACTCACCACACCGAAATTCACCACATCAAAATCCACCACAGCGAAACTCACCACACCAAAATTCACCACACTAAAACTTCTACTGGGAAAAACTCTACGGTTAAGAATTCTGTCGGGGAGAATTCTACCGGAAAGAATTCTATGGGAAAACCTTCTACGGGGAAGAAGTTTACGGGGAAGATATAAATAATAATTATTAATAAAATCACTCCATATCCTTGCATTCCCAAAATCTTGGTACGAGTCGAGCACGGATCCATCATCAGCAGAATATGGTCAGAAGAAAGCATGCCTAGCGAATGGAATCTCAGTATACTCTGCCCAATCCTTAAGAAGGGGGATCCCATGATACGCGCCAACTACCGTGGGATAAGTCTCCTCAACATCGCGTATAAAGTTCTAACGAGCGTATTATGTGAAAGACTGAAGCACATCGTCAACAGACTGATTGGATCTTATCAGTGCGGCTTCAGACCTGGCAAGTCCACCATAGAACCGATTTTCACATTGCGCCAACTCCTGGAAAAGACCAAAGAGAGGCAGATCGACACCCACCACCTCTTCGTCGACTACAAAGCTGCCTTCGACAGTCCGATAAGAAGTCGCCTATACGTCACCATGTCTGAGTTCGGTATACCTGCGAAACTTATAAGGCCTGAGCGACACACGTTACTCAGTGAGAATTGGGAACAATCTCACCGATACGTTTAATACCGAACGAGGTTTCAGACAAGGCGATTCCCTATCGTGTGATTTCTTCAACCTAATAATGGAGAAGATTGTAAGAGATGCACAACTCCATCACAATGGCTATCTTCAACAAGAGTTCCATGCTGCTCGGGTACGCTGATGATATCGACATCATTGGGCATTCTCCATTCTCTAGTTCAGAGAGGGAATCGCGTCGAAAGGGTCTTACGGTGATCGAGGATAAGACGAAGTACCTAGTGTCAACAAACAAAGAGTCCTGGCGTCTTGGACAACTATTGACAACCATAACTTCGAAGTTGTGAAGGACTTCGTATACCTAGGAACCTGCATCAAAAGGCAAAACAATGTCAGCCTGGAGATAAGCAGAAGAATAACTCTTGCCAACAGGTGTTACTTTGGGCTCAGTAGGCAATTGATGAGCAGAGCCCTCTCTCTATAAGTCGCTCATCATGCCAGTCCTCCTCTATGGAGCTGAAGCATGGACGCTTGCTAACACCGATAAGCGAGTTTTAGGAGCGTTCGAGAGAAATATTCTTGGGAAAATCTATGGCCCGCTGTGCGTTGAAAACTAGTACAGGATCAGATGGAACGACGAGCTGTATGAGCTCTACAACTGACATAGTCAGGCGCATTAAGATCCAGCGCCTACGCTGGCTTGGACATGTCGAGCGTATGGATGAAAGCGCTCCAGCGAAAAAGGTGTTCAATTCTGTACCTAGTGAGAGGGCGTTCGAATCTCCGGTGGAGCGATCAAGTGCGGGACAACCTGACAACACTTGGAGTTCAAAACTGGCGCAAGCGCAATGCAGAAGCGACTGGCGAGGGGTGATTGCTGCGGCCGAACCCCATCATGGGTTGTAATGGCCAAATAAGTAAGGATATATATATATGTATATATATATATATATATATATATATATATATATATATATATATATATATATATATATATATATATATATACATATATATATATATATATACATATATATATATATATATATATATATATATATATATTTTGTTATTACATAATGATTATAATAAGTTATCAACAATATTTGAAGCTTTATTTTTGATAGGACAATATTTTTAAGCGTTGTTCTAGTACAACCTTTTGTATATTCAGTATTCAAGCATAAAAGAAAATATGGCAAATATTATAAATATTAGATTAATATTTAATAACTTCATAAAAAATATCAAAGTTGTCCAAAATATCAAATAGAGTTTCTGAAGTTTCATTTAATGTCTTTGAAATATTAATTTAAATTTGAATTACATTTGTATATGGTGGATGTAGTGTTATTTTATTTATATTCTGGATGCATATAATAATTTATATAAGAATAAAACATAAATGATAAAATGTTTAAATAAATAAATTCATAAATGAGCAAAGATTGCTATAAATAATTTCATAATAAAAATAAATTAATAAATGAATAAATTATAAAATCATACATGAAAAAATCACAAATGAACATATTTACAAGAAATAATTATATAATTTAATTAAATCATATATCACATAATATGATATATAAAAAAATCTATTTTAGATTTCATTATTTTCAAATTTATGTACATGCGTTTAGTGTGTATGCAGAAGCAGCAGCAGCGGGGGTAACAACAGATACTGTTGTGTTGTTATTTGTGGCGACAGGGACTGTGTTTGTTTTGTTGGCATGCATAAGTGGTTTAGAAGTATCTGCTGCGCAAACGCCCGAAGAAAATGAAGCTGCATTGAACCATTTTTTTTTTTTTTTTTTGGAATATCTACTAAGATCTACAGCACTCAGACAGACTATACCCACTGTACTGTGAAATCTATTCCCTACGATTTTGTGGTTAATATCACCACGAGCGCCCATGCCCAAGCCGGGATTCGAACCCGAGACCTTCAGAAAGCAAGTCCAGGGCGCTACCTCTGGACTGCTGAGGCCGGCATTGAACCATACAAGGAGGTTAAATACCTGATAAAAAAAACAAATTTAAATATAGGTCGCTGAACTGTAGGGTATAATAATTAAAACGAATCTGTAATGACGATAATTCCCGCAATTATGAAGCATAAACGTATCAGGAATTTCCGAAGGTTATCGCAATCAGTGCTCACAATAATGCGCAATGCACACTAGTCGTATTTGAAATAAATGCCCGATGAGCCCTACGAACAATGATCGGAATCTATTAGAAAATGATTGAATATTAAACCTATTTTTTAGCAATTTTTATTTACCGAATTTACGCACATTCTCCGTCACCGCATACTTATAGGTTGTAATGCAGCGTCTGATTATATTAAATTTATTAAACTTACGCCATTTTTAGTGGTTTGCGTTTCTTTGTGTTCGCCCGCAGGCGAGTGCAACCAAATTTACTGCGTGATAGCAGCGCAATTGCTTAATGCAATGTCAATGATGGTTGCAAGATTTAAGTATATACACATTCAGATATTCTTTAACGCCGTCAAGTCGTGTGAGCAAAGCATCCTTTGTGTCACCAAGCGCACCTTTGGTTCTTGCCTAGACATGCAGTGGCGTGCGTATGTCAGCGACGCCACTTCGTCAATTAAAATGCAGAGATGTTGGGATGCACAACGATATCTCGTATCTTTGCAAAGAACTTCATCACCAACTTGACGCTCGCGGAGAACTACTTGTAAAAAAAAGACTGTGGGTATTGATTACAATGAGATGTGTGAATTTATATTGCGGTCAAATACGTATAGCCAGCTTTTGTGCAATGGCTTTGCCCAAGCTGATTTTGCCTGTGCCGGATCGGCCATGCAGCAGTATGAGGCCGTTGCACGATATAGCTTTGCCCAAGCTGCTTTTGCAGCTAATGCACAATAAATACATTTTATTCAATTTTCAAAATTGAAATCTACATACAGAAAAACAAAATTTTTGCACAGCTCGTATATAAAATAATTCATGATAAATATTATATGAATAGCAATCGCATTTAATAAATAATCTATACACGTATTCTTATGAATTTAGTTTGACGTTTCTTCATTTCCCCCAAATTCCACAAATTCACAATAACAGCAAATTCTGGTGTCTAACTTTTACGTGTCTAACTTTCATGCCACCGGTTGGATTCACTGGTTTGATCTTCGCGGCATGTCGTGGATTTTACAAGAAGTTCCTGTACACTTCCACCGGCGCAGGTGATGTTGCAGCTGTCTGTTATCTAACAGAAGAAAGAATCTAATGTAGGACATACTTTAATTCCTTTTAATATATAGTATTATTACTTTATATGCGTTTTCTTTTTTTTATATTTAAACCTTTAATTAGGGAAATATATACGCTTGACTCAAGTGTAATTTGAATGTCGATTTCAAGTTCAAAATTAAGTTAAACATTAAGTGAAGAATCACATTTTATTTATAGCTTAATATTAAGTTAAAACTCGGTTAAGTATTGCATGTCGATTTCAAGTTTAGCTAAAGGCTAGATTCAATTGGATAAAAAGCTACCAGTTTTGCTGGAGTACGCTATGGTTTTACAATTACAAAATATGAACGCTTTACTCCAGTGAAAAATTCGATAACCATGTTCGATATATATTCGATAATCACTTAATAAACAGGTTTTTGGTTTATTGGGATACAACTTTTTAATTGATTGAAAAGATATTTTCCAATCTAAATTCCATATTTATTTATAAATATTTGAGTTAAAATGACATCGATAACAAAGGCAGCGCAAATGTAGCTTAAAAAAGTGGCGACCGCTCACTAAACATGTTGAGTTTATCATACCGTTCAAGCGAAATTGCCAAACAGCTCCACAACTGCTGAGGTCGCTGAATGCAGCCATTGTTAGGAGGCATTCCGTACAAAGTTCGCAATGATATTTATCGTCATCGTTAAGAATTTACCGAAAATTGTCGATACGATAGCGTTGAAAATTTTTTGGTTGTTAGCTAACTTACTTTTCAACGATTTAAACGATTTTTATTGTTAAAAATCTTTCCGAATTTATTTGTCTACACACAAAAAACATGAGGTTGTGACAACCTCCAAATTGGTGAGCATGATGTTGTCGCAACCTCCTAATCGTGAACATGAGGTTTTCTAAAATTTTTAATTGAAAATTAATTTAACAAAGTAATTTATATATATTATTGTATCTTACATTGTATCTTCTGTGAGTTTCACTGTATCGCCTAGGGCTGCACTTTTTCAAAAAATTACTATAATAAATAAATGAAACAGAAATATGTTAAAAAAAGACAAATATGTATGTTCTATAATTTGTTTGACCGAAAATAACCCAGCAAGTACACGGTCGGTCATTTTATTGCTCATTTTAGGGGCAGCAATTATCAAAGTTTTGATCAAAATTTCGGTCACATGTAGAATAGTGACGGGAAAAAATGATCAAAACTTGTGTATACGTGTGACTTTACATACCTGTCTTACGCACGTTTACACGGTTTTTTCTTACATGCATAAGTAAGTCGCAAACATTTTGCATTTGTGTTGAAGTTTCGGTCAGCAGTGTCTTGCTGGGAATATAAAAAAAAAAAACAAAATCAATAGACAGTTCGTTATTATTTTCACGAACTGAAAAGAACATTTTGTGTTGGACATAGGCTGTCCTCAATACCAGCAATCATGTTGCTGTGCAATCAATGACAATTACTTAAGAAAAATAGCGATGTGCTGAGACAAAAACTGAATGGCATTATAATTAACAAAGGGAAGAAACATTGCTTTACATTTGCGAAGCTAATCATAGATCAAATGCGTAACCACACTGCTCTAGCGGATTAAATTGCAACGCATCCAGTAGAGCAACAGTCAAATAAAAGCCACAATTTTCCTCAACATGAGCAATATCACCTATTTAATTTTGTTCTTAAATTCTATCTTAAATCTTTGATTAATTTAAATTTATTTATTTTTTATTAATAGTGTGAATTTAATTTTAAACTTCTAAGTATATAAACATCCCAGCAAGAACACTACCAGTCATATGAGCAGTAATATTACAAGTATCAAAACTGAAAGTAAAAGTTTCTTTAACATTGTTAAGAGCGTCGGGATAAAATTGACCGAAACTTTTGTGTGCGTGTGAATTTTTATCTCTTTCTCACTCATCTGAAATGAGATACAATTGATTATATGTTTATCACTGTTCTTTTGATAATAAGTGACGAATCAATTACTTGTAAATTTACGAAATATTTTACGTAACATAAACTGTTTTAATTTTGAGGTTAGGGACGGTTAAATTAATAGTAAACTAACCAAAATTAGACCAAATAAAACCAAAAAACCCAAAATTCTATAGTTTTCATTTTTATTGCGTTAAATATAATGCGCATTTTATTCAACATGTTTGCATTACAAAATTGTCGATTAAAACGACTTTTGTTTGCCGTTGTTTTGCTTCCTTCCATGCATTTGTTTAATGCAGATGACCCTTCCACTTTGATGATATCTATAATATGAATAGATAAATAAGCAATATATACAAATACTCTTTTCAATATACTTTCTTTTAGTGTTTATCAATTGTTTATAAATTAAGTAACATCTTTTTTCAACTCCTGCTGTAGCGGCTACTGTTGCCAACGTAATAAATAACTTACAAATAAAAAATGGTGGCAAATGAAAAAATGGTGGTACTGAATTTTCCAAATACTATTGAATTAATTAGAAAACTTTTGATTTAAAAAGAAAAAACTATTAATACATGAACCATAAGATCAATGGTCGTACCATAAAGTACTTAATGGTACTTTTTCTTCTGAGTGCATATAAAAGCCGTATAAGTACTTTAAGAGCTTTTATACGGTAAACATTACTGAAAATGAATGTCGTGAAAAGCTTTACACCACATTTATATAGAAGATTGTGCTACTTGGTTGTGGGCGGGGGAGGTCAGTATACTGTTTTAAAGATTCACAGAAGTGATCTGCAACTGTATCGCATTATAGGAGGCGATATTATATTTTCTCACTCATACATAAATAATTTTAAATACATCCCTGCAGGATAACTGATAGATATATGACCCGTAATTTTACTAGTAATGAAAACTAATATTTTTTTTTTTTTACAAATTAACTAACGCTCAGAGGATGCCCCCTATTCGTGCAATGCACAGTGTTGATCGTAAGAAAGGATTATATGTTAAAGGGAGGAGGAAAGATGGAGTATTATCGGTGAAGGTTTGCTTTAAATTTCCCAATATTAAAAATGTCGGGAAAAACAGACGCATTCTTTTATGAGATAACAGACAACATTGGGTCTTGCTAGCATTAAAGTCAACTCTATTTGCAAAACCCCACTCGGAGATTGTTTTAAGGTCATTGTTGAGTGTATCATTCATTGTGCGAACGAATATGAGTGACAAATGTTACTGTCATCTGCAAAAGAATGGATTGGGTTCTGGGTCGATGACAGAAGGTCATTGATAAAAACCAGAAATAGGGACGGGGATAGGACAGAACCCTGCGGGACTCCAGAATTGAAGGAATGTTGTTCTGAGAAAACACCATCCATCGCAACTCGTATTGAACGACCCTGGAGAAAACTCGATATCCATCGAGTAAAAGAATTACCGACACCATATGCAATAAGTTTTGATACCAGAGCTTCATGCCACACTCGATCAAAAGCCTTGGAAATATCAAGAGCAACCACCTTACTCTCCCCGAAATGATGAATACAATTATTCCACTTTTCGGAGAGGACCGCCATCAAGTCACCGGTGGATCTGGTCCTACGGAAACCATATTGCCGGTCACTAAGTAATTCGTTTCGCTCCAGATAGTTCATAAGGTGGAAGTTTATTACGCTTTCCATTACCTTGGATAGCGCAGAGCATATTGCAATGGGTCGGTAATTTGCAGGGTTCGTAGCCTCACCCTTTTTCGGAACTGGCTGGATATTGGCAACCTTTCAACAAGATGGAAAAACTCCTGTCTTGTAGGAGATGTTGAAAAGGTTACGCAATGGGCAAGCCAGCGTTGACGCGCACTTCTTCAACACATGGGCAAATATGCCATCTGGCCCGGAAGCTTTGTTAATATTGAGATTTGCTAAAACCTTTTTAACTGCCCGAGTTCGAAAATGTATCTCCGGCATTGCAGAAGAAACAAAATCGACTTCGGGCAGTGGTTGATTGCTATCTGGGAGCGTTGAATTATTTGCAAATAATTCTGCCAAGAGATTAGCTTTATCAACCGGGTCAGTGAAGGTCTGGCCCTACATAACAAGGGTTGGAGTAGACGATGTCGTCTGATTCTTCACCCTTTTAACAAATGACCAGAAATTTTTACTACCTCTATGGTAGAGAATGAACTTTTTGCGCGCGTTTTGTTCGTGTAGAAACTTTTCACGCGCGATCACGGCATTACAGCGATTCCTAGCCTGTATGCGAAGTCTTTCAGTATCAGCATTCTTATTAGAACGCCAATTCTGAAAGGCTTCCTCTTTCGACCTGACTGCAATCCTGCAAGTCTCATTAAACCAAGAGTGGTCCTCGGGTTTAATGCTAATCTTTTTAAAAGGTATGAAGGACCGCATACCCAATAAAATAATATGTTGTACCATTAAGGCCGCGGCATTAAGTCCCTATCTGCGAAACACAATTTCCAATTAAAGTTGCGCAAAAATCATTTAACGCAACCCAATTTGCTTTTTCGTAAAGCCATACAGTTCTCTTCGGGGCTTTAATCGAAGAGACGCGTAAACTAGAATACGAAAATGCAGCGGAAACAATACAGTGGTCGGAGTTACCAAGAGGTGCAAGGACTTTTACATCATATTTTTCATGATGAGAAGTCAGAAAAAGTTCTAGGACTTTTTGGCTCTGCCCGCCGACGCGTGGGAGGTACGTCGGCTCCTTCACCAGTTGCGTGAGTTGGTTGCACTCGGCAAACAGCTCAACATAACAACCCTCCTGTGTTGATAGACCCGAGTGGCTCAACCAAGTCGCGTTGTGCACATTAAAGTCACCAGCAACAACAATTTCACTGCCTGGAAACTGTTCCAAAATATTTGAGATCGAATCTGATAGTGCATCTAGCTTGTTACAGGTAGAAACCCTATCAAGATTCGGACTCCTATAAATAAAACACAAGTGCATGATGTGTTGCAGGATTTTGAATTTAATCCACATAGAATTAAATTCATTATCAGAAACTCTATGATGCTGTTGGTGCTGGTACACAACGTCACTTCGAATAAAAAGGGCGAGACCCCTAAGGGCAGAGAACAATGGCAGTAGGTGGTACCCCGGTATTTGAAAATCCAGTGGTTCTGCACCCTCGCCAACCTGGGTGTCACCTAATGCCATTATATGAGGCCTATAGACGGACACATGTGCATACACGGAGAAAAAATTCGACCTCAGCCCACGAACGTTGCAATAATCTATACGGAAGTTTTGCGACATTTTCGCTACTGGGTGAATTTAAAACATACAAACAAACTAATAGCGGGCACAGTTGAGACGAACAGATGAGAGCGTAAGCTAAACAGTGGTCAGTGTTATGCCTTGGCCACTGTCTTCGTCACGCACTCTTGCAGTCACAACTATGCACGCTGTTAGCGGGGAGTATGATGGGAAAGGGACGAACTACTATCAACAAACCTGTGAAATTGCAGCAGAGAGCATCGAAATGCCCTTTGCGCTGGCAATTGCAAATAAAAAAACGGCGAGTGCAGAGTGCAGCAAGTCCACAGGCTGCGCAAACCGGTTCTGCTCTATTATTGATGTTGTTGTGTTATTGCTATTTTGTTTTTAGGTATTTGTTTTGTGTAATTTAATTATGTATTTTTAATAATGTTAAATTTCTCCGCGACGATTGTAGTTTATGTTATTTAATTTGTTATTTGTTTGATGATATTATTTGGCGGCACATTTGACTATTTGACAATTAAACATATAAAACGACGGACGGAACACGTTTAAAGACAAGGGGACGACACGTCCGTCTCCCATAAAAGCATTGACGCTACAGCAGGAGTTGAAAAAAGATGTTACTTAAATTTTAAACAATTGATAAACACTAAAAGAAAGTATGTTGAAAAGAACAAATTCATGAAAGGAACCAAAACAAGGGCAAACAAAAGTCGTTTTAATAGAAAATCTGCAAAGCAAACATTACTTACTTACTTACTTAAATGGCCCTTACAACCGTGGGTCGGTTTTGGCCGCTGAGATGAAGCCGCGCCAGTCGGATCTGCTTTGCGCGCGCTGACGCCAGTTAGAAATACCAAGCGTTGCCAGGTTGTCCTCAACTTGGTCTTTCCAACGCAGATTTGGACGCCCTCTTCTACGCTGTCCACATTCGAGTTTCGATTCAAGCACCTTCTTGGCTGGAGTGTTTTCATCCATTCGTTCGACATGACCTAGCCAGCGAAGCCGCAAAGCAGATAGGGCCAAAGATTTTACGGAGAATCTTTCTCTCGAACGCTCCTAGTACTCTCTCATCGGTGGAGGCCAGCGTCCATGTTTCTGCACCATAAAGTAGGACGGGCATGATGAGTGACTTGTAGAGCGTTATTTTTGTACGGCGAGAGAGGGCTCTGTTTCTCAATTGCCTACTGAGCCCAAAGTAGCACCTGTTGGCAAGAGTTATTCTCCATTTGATCTCCAGGCTGACGTCGTTGTTGCTGTTTACGCTGGATCCCAGATAGACGAAGTCCTTCACAATGACGAACTTGAGGGTGTCAAAATCAGCTTTTTGTCCAAGACGCACGGACTCTTTTTTGCTTGTTGACACAAGGAACTTCGTCTTGTCCTCGTTCACCGCTAGATCCATTCGACGCGACTCTTTCTCCAATCTGGAGAATGCTGCGCTGACTACATTTAAGAAAATGTTAAAATTAATAATTTGGAAAATCAGTATATTGAAATTATATAACAGACCATATCACGATATAGCTGCAACCGTCCAGATACTGCAATTACAGTTTACAACATTATATTGTTATACACTGTTCGTGCGTTGTGTGCTTAGATCTTATCTGACTCCTCCATGTGCTGACAAATGCAATGGTGACTCGTCGCTCGACGTTAAGCAGTGGCTTTTTCGGCGTTTATATTCATTTAGCAATGAGCCAGAAAATGTTTGTCCATCATTTGCTGATATACATATCTTTCTTTAAAATTTTCAAGTCACTGTAAATTTTTCGTTTTGAATTTTAAATTTTCAAATGTCAATGTTCAAACACAAAACAAACAAAACGGCAGCCATTCCAAAGAAGTCATAAAAGAAAAACGCTAACTGACAGAATTTTTTGGTACGGAAATTGCCAGTGCTGAACTGAGTTTTCACTGGGTTCAGTATATGACTATATAAAAGCTATGTAGATGCCGTGTAAATGCTATTTGATTACTCTAAAAAAGTTTATAGTAGTTTATTCCAACTTTGTAGCGTCGGTAGCTCGTCTGGTTAGTGCGTTGGACTACGAGCGAAAAGTCGCTGGTGCGTTCGACTACGAGCCGAAAGGTCCGCGGTTCGATCCCCAGCGACTGCCAACATCTTTTTCATAGAAAACATTATTTTATTTTAATTAAATTATTATTAATTGAAAAAACATTATCTTTACATTATGTTCCACGGTGATTTGTACTTCCCTTCTTTCTGATTGCAAAGCCAGTACACTTCCACTCGACCACTGTCCATTAATATTGTGGAATTCATTTTAATGTGATATAATCACACGTATGTATTGGTGAATTATTTATTAAATTGCAACATTCATATTATAATGTTTAAATATCATTATGATGAATTATATGATTATAATAAATAATAAATAAAAATAAAATAAAAATGAATTAAAAAAAAAATATCGCCGCAGGCAGGATTCGAAGCCAGGTCCTCGTGCATAGAAGACAGGCATGCAATCGTCGTGAAACCTCTATTAAGGTTGGGTAGTCAGTGCCACATAAGCAACTAATGTCACTGTATACGAGATGTATTATTAGTTCAATAAACCTTTACACGGTGAATTTAATAGGACTTATAAAGACCTACACTTACAGTAGTTACACGACGTTCATACAGTTTTATGCCATATAACGTTTACTCTCTTTTGGTGTATGTCCTGGAGATACAGCTTATCTCCGGAAGATACAATATAAATCGGGCATTAAACTTAGGTTGTAAGGTTGTAAAGTATTATATATGTATTATATATGCGTAAACATGTCGCGCACACCATTTCAAAACGTATATCTACTAATTCCTGCTCCCTGAAAAATAAAAACACTATGAATGTTATAAAAATTCCTATAAAATAAAAAAAACTATTTCCATTGGCACATATCGACGCCCCTTACGAAAACAATTATATATTTTTTCCCTTACAAAAATAAATACGTTATTTTTTGAGGTTCAGAATAAAAGTATGTTATTGTTTTTGATGAGAAAAATAATACGTTTTATTGTTTTGCCAGGAACTCTATTATGTTTTTGATATTTCCGAGAATATAAAAATTATTCAAATTTTGCGACAAAGATTGGAATCTTTTGTTGAATATAAATAATGCATTTATAATTGGGGCCTTCATAATTGGGGCCTTCATATGAATTACAGCATTGTAATAAATATATGTAATCGTTTAATAAAGACCACATACCATTGGAAACTTATATCAGTCCTGAAATTAGACCAAAATTTTATGTAACAGTTTAGATTTCTAAGAAGACAATAACAAATGACCACGAAAATCCTAAAAATGGACATGTACTACGATCCTAATAATAATTACAATAATAACAGTTAAGCGATACAGTTCTGAAGAACCTAGACTGAACGCTCTCACCATTTAAACATGATATATTTGTACTCAAATAGCGGAATCTACAGTTTAACGCCGATTCATAACTTTTGGGCAGGGTTCGAAGATGGTTTGTTTTTCTCATCGCCCTCACTAAAGTTGAGAAATTTTTGCTCACTACTGATAAATATCTTTTTTCATCATTGATGAAAATAAATATACCGCTCAATGATCGAAATAATTCTCATCTTCAAAAGTACTCATCATTGATGATGAAAATAATTTGTATCTTCAATTTTTCTCATCATTGAATGATGAGAAAAGAGCAGAACAAAGCGAATTCTCATCATTTGAAGATGAAAATAAATGATGAGAAAAGATGAAAAAATGATGAAAAAAAAGATGAGAAAAAATTAAAAAAATGATGAGAAAAATATGAGGACAAATAAGATAATGAACACATCCGATTGCTGCTGAATGATATGTAAGCAATGGTTTCGACATGTCCATTTGAGGAGGAGGTGCTCCTGGACATGTCCAGGATGACCTTGGAATTTTTTTTTTTAATTATTTTTTTGAAATGTTATAAAAATGATTTTGGACATGTCCACTGGAGGATGAGGTGCTCCTGGACATGTCCATGTTGACCTTGGACAATTTTTTTTTTCATGGACATGTTCATAATGACCTCGGACAATTTCTTTTTCATTATTTTTTGAAATGTTGTAAAAATAATTTTGGACATGTCCACTGGAGGATGAGGTGGTCCTGGACATGTCCATGATGACCACTTCATGTGGGCGAAATCGCCTTCAAAAGATCAAAAATATTTAAAAGATCAAAAAAATCGAAAAGATCGAAAAGATCAAAAAGATCAAAAAGATCAAAAAGATCAAAAAGATCAAAAAGATCAAAAAGATCAAAAAGATCAAAAAGATCAAAAAGATCAAAAAGATCAAAAAGATCAAAAAGATCAAAAAGATCAAAAAGATCAAAAAGATCAAAAAGAACAAAAAGATCAAAAAGATCAAAAAGATCAAAAAGATCAAGAAGATCAAAAATATCAAAAAGATCAAAAAAGATCAAAAAGATTAAAAAGATCAAAAAGATCGGAAAGATCAAAAAGATCGGAAAGATCAAAAAGATCAAGAAGATCAAAAACATCGAAAAGAATAAAAAGATCTAAAAGATCGAAAAGATCAAAAATATTAAAAAGATCGAAAAGATCGAAAAAATCGAAAAAATCAAAAAATCGTAAAGATCAAAAAGATCAAAAAGATCAAAAAGATCAAAAAGATCAAAAAGATCAAGAAGATCAAGAAGATCAAAAAGATCAAAAAGATCAAAAAGATCAAAAATATCAAAAAGATCAAAAAGATAAAAAAGATCAAAAAGATCAAAAAGATCAAAAAGATCAAAAAGATCAAAATGATCAAAAAGATCAAAAAGATCAAAAAGATCAAAAAGATCAAAATGATCAAAAAGATCAAAAAGATCAAAAAGATAATATAATAATAGTTTGGCGCTACAGTCCTGTATAGAACTTCGGCCGAGCTCTCTCACCATTTTGAGGTGTGCGTGTTATATTTGTACTCAAAGTGGTGGGACCTACAGTTTATTGCCGAATCCGAACGGCGGGTGAGAGAAAAGATCAAAAAGATCAAGAAGATCAAAAAGATCAAAAAGATCAAAAAGATCAAAAAGATCAAAAAGATCAAAAAGATCAAAAGATCAAAAAGATCAAAAAGATCAAAAAGATCAAAAAGTTCAAAAAGATCAAAAAGATCAAAAAGATCAAAAAGATCAAAAAGATTAAAAAGATCAATAAGATCAAAAAGATCAAAAAGATCAAGAAGATCAAAAAGATCAAAAAGATCAAAAAATCAAAAAGATAAAAACGATCAAAAAGATCAAAAAGATCAAAAAGATCAAAAAGATCAAAAAGATCAAAAAGATCAAAAAGATCAAAAAGATCAAAAAGATCGAAAAAATCAAAAAGATCAAAAAAATCAAAGAGATCAAAGAGATCAGAAATATCGTGAAGATCGAAATGACTTAAAATGAATTTGGACATGTCCACTGGAGAATGGATGAGGTGGTCATGGACATGTCCAGGATGACCTTGGACAATATTTTTCATATTGTTTTGAATTGTCATAAAAGTGGTTTTGAATAAAAGATGACATGGCATTAAAGTTTTTTGGACATCTTTAATTTTTTTTCAACACTAGGGACACGCGTACAGGTAGTTGACTGAAATACCGTAATAATGCAGGTTAGATAATATTAACTTATTATGTTGAAAGGTAAAAATCTCTAACCGCAAAGTTCAATACAGTTTATACCGTAATAATGAATAAGCAATATAATATTAAATGTTCAGGTATATTAACTGTATAAAAATTGTAACGAAAAAAAGCCAAGCGAGACCGTAATAAAAGTATTTTTCGAATAGGTATAAATCGAATAGGGTATTATTGATATAAATAAATACAGTAAGAAATAACATCCTTAGGTCAAACGATTTTATTACAGCTCAATTTGTGCAAACTAGGTATTGCGAATAATAAAAAGATTTCAATTCTTCAAATGGCTTAGAATAACTCCTTCATGGTACTATAATTGCGAATCTCTATCTTAAAAAATGGGAAGAAATAAAAAATTTGATGTTTCAACATTGGTGTGTTTGGATGAGGATAAAAAGAATGCTAGAGGTTCAACATATTTAACTGAATCTCAAAAGCGCAGAACAGTTGTAAGCATAATTAAAAACATTTACATGCAAAAAATGACGTATTCTTTAATTTCAGGATCATTTGATGACCATTTTTAAATTAATAAATGAATTTAATCCAAGTTCAGTGAGTAAACAAATATTACTAGAACCCTCCCCATCGACATCAAAGCCAGAAGGCAGATATACCAAACTAGAAGAGAAAATTTTAGCTGAAACACCATCAATGTGCAAAAACTAGAATATAAGACAAAAATTAGAAAGCCGTCAATACGTCGATAGACTGCCAATTCAAAGTGACGTACTACTATAATGGAAAGCTATATATTACAAAGAAAAATCTTTAGGACATATAGGTGAAATTGCATTGTCTGTTCCAGCTACGCAAGTTTCCGTTGAACGGGCTTTTAGTGCATTACCTATAATACATACTAGGTTAAGAAATAAATTAAGTAGGGATAATTTAGAAAAGTTATTATTAGTAAAATTAAATCATAATATTGTTGAACAGTTACATTTTTAATACAAAAAATTCATTAACAATAGAAATGTATATATGTATTTTCATTTAAACAATATCAGATATTCATCGAACAAAAACAACCCAAAATCCATTCTCCAGTGGACATGTCCAAAATCATTTTTATGACATTTCAAAATATAATGAAAAAAACAAATTTTTTGTCCAAGGTCATCATGGAAATGGACATGTCCAAAATCATTTTTATTACATTTCAAAAAATAATGAAAAAAAAATTGTTTGTCCAAGGTCATCATGGACATGTCCACGAGTACCTCATCCTCCAGTGGACAAGTTCAAAATCCTTTTTATAACATTTCAAAAAATTATGAAAAAAAAAATTGTCCAAGGTCATCATGGACATGTCCAGGAGCACATCATCCTTCAGTGGACATTTCCAAAATAATTTTTATAACATTTCAAAAAATAATGAAAAAAAATATGTTTAACCAAGGTCATCATGGACATGTCCAGGAGCACCTCATCCTCCAGCATGTCGAAACCATTGCATATCATTCAGCAGCAATCGGATGTGTCCATTCTCTCATTTGTCCTCATATTTTTAATCATTTTATCATCATTTGTCTCTTCATTTTTCTCATAATTTTTTTCATCATTTCATCATTTATTTTCATCTTCAAATGATGAGAATACGCTACGTTCTACTTTTTCTCACCATTCAATGATTTGAAAAATTGAAGATAAAAAGAAGATCAAAAAGATCAAAAAGATCAAAAAGATCAAAAGATCAAAAAGATCAAAAAGATCAAAAAGATCAAAAAGATCAAAAAGATCAAAAAGATCAAAAAGATTAAAAAGATCAAAAAGATCAAAAAGATCAAAAAGATCAAAAAGATCAAAAAGATCAAAAAGATCAAAAAGATCAAAAAGATCAAAAAGATCAAAAAGATCAAAAAGATCAAAAAGATCAAAAAGATCAAAAAGATCAAAGAAATCAAAAAGATCAAAAAGATCAAAAAGATCAAAAAGATCAAAAAGATCAAAAAGATCAAAAAGATCAAAAAGATCAAAAAGATCAAAAAGATCAAAAAGATCAAAAAGATCAAAAAGATCAAAAAGATCAAAAAGATCAAAAAGATCAAAAAGATCAAAAAGATCAAAAAGATCAAAAAGATCAAAAAGATCAAAAAGATCAAAAAGATCAAAAAGATCAAAAAGATCAAAAAGATCAAAAAGATCAAAAAGATCAAAAAGAACAAAAAGATCAAAAAGATCAAAAAGATCAAAAAGATCAAGAAGATCAAAAAGATCAAAAAAGATCAAAAAAGATCAAAAAGATTAAAAAGATCAAAAAGATCGGAAAGATCAAAAAGATCGGAAAGATCAAAAAGATCAAGAAGATCAAAAAGATCAAAAACATCGAAAAGAATAAAAAGATCTAAAAGATCGAAAAGATCAAAAATATTAAAAAGATCGAAAAGATCGAAAAGATCGAAAAGATCGAAAAGATCGAAAAGATCGAAAAAATCGAAAAAATGAAAAAATCGTAAAGATCAAAAAGATCAAAAAGATCAAAAAGATCAAAAAGATCAAAAAGATCAAAAAGATCAAGAAGATCAAGAAGATCAAAAAGATCAAAAAGATCAAAAAGATCAAAAAGATAAAAAGATCAAAAAGATCAAAAAGATCAAAAAGATCAAAAAGATCAAAAAGATCAAAAAGATCAAAAAGATCAAAAAGATCAAAATGATCAAAAAGATCAAAAAGATCAAAAAGATCAAAAAGATCAAAAAGATAATATAATAATAGTTTGGCGCTACAGTCCTGTATAGAACTTCGGCCGAGCTCTCTCACCATTTTGAGGTGTGCGTGTTATATTTGTACTCAAAGTGGTGGGACCTACAGTTTATTGCCGAATCCGAACGGCGGGTGAGAGAAAAGATCAAAAAGATCAAAAAGATCAAGAAGATCAAAAAGATCAAAAAGATCAAAAAGATCAAAAAGATCAAAAGATCAAAAAGATCAAAAAGATCAAAAAGATCAAAAAGATCAAAAAGATCAAAAAGATCAAAAAGATCAAAAATATCAAAAAGATCAAAAAGATTAAAAAGATCAATAAGATCAATAAGATCAAAAAGATCAAAAAGATCAAAAAGATCAAAAAGATCAAAAAGATCAAAAAATCAAAAAGATAAAAAAGATCAAAAAGATCAAAAAGATCAAAAAGATCAAAAAGATCAAAAAGATCAAAAAGATCAAAAAGATCAAAAAGATCAAAAAGATCAAAAAGATCAAAAAGATCAAAAAGATCAAAAAGATCAAAAAGATCAAAAAGATCAAAAAGATCAAAAAGATCAAAAAGATCAAAAAGATCAAAAAGATCAAAAAGATTAAAAAGATCGAAAAAATCAAAAAGATCAAAAAAATCAAAGAGATCAGAAATATCGTGAAGATCGAAATGACTTAAAATGATTTTGGACATGTCCACTGGAGAATGGATGAGGTGGTCATGGACATGTCCAGGATGACCTTGGACAATATTTTTCATATTGTTTTGAAATGTCATAAAAGTGGTTTTGAATAAAAGATGACATGGCATTAAAGTTTTTTGGACATCTTTAATTTTTTTTCAACACTAGGGACACGCGTACGGGTAGTTGACTGAAATACCGTAATAATGCAGGTTAGATAATATTAACTTATTATGTTGAAAGGTAAAAATCTCTAACCGCAAAGATCAATACAGTTTATACCGTAATAATGAAAAAGCAATATAATATTAAATGTTCAGGTATATTAACTGTATAAAAATTGTAACGAAAAAAAGCCAAGCGAGACCGTAATAAAAGTATTTTTCGAATAGGTATAAATCGAATAGGGTATTATTGATATAAATAAATACAGTAAGAAATAACATCCTTAGGTCAAACGATTTTATTACAGCTCAATTTGTGCAAACTAGGTATTGCGAATAATAAAAAGATTTCAATTCTTCAAATGGCTTAGAATAACTCCTTCATGGTACTATAATTGCGAATCTCTATCTTAAAAAATGGGAAGAAATAAAAAATTTGATGTTTCAACATTGGTGTGTTTGGATGAGGATAAAAAGAATGCTAGAGGTTCAACATATTTAACTGAATCTCAAAAGCGCAGAACAGTTGTAAGCATAATTAAAAACATTTACATGCAAAAAATGACGTATTCTTTAATTTCAGGATCATTTGATGACCATTTTTAAATTAATAAATGAATTTAATCCAAGTTCAGTGAGTAAACAAATATTACCAGAACCCTCCCCATCGACATCAAAGCCAGAAGGCAGATATACCAAACTAGAAGAGAAAATTTTAGCTGAAACACCATCAATGTGCAAAAACTAGAATATAAGACAAAAATTAGAAAGCCGTCAATACGTCGATAGACTGCCAATTCAAAGTGACGTACTACTATACTGGAAAGCTATATATTACAAAGAAAAATCTTTAGGACATATAGGTGAAATTGCATTGTCTGTTCCAGCTACGCAAGTTTCCGTTGAACGGGCTTTTAGTGCATTACCTTTAATACATACTAGGTTAAGAAATAAATTAAGTAGGGATAATTTAGAAAAGTTATTATTAGTAAAATTAAATCATAATATTGTTGAACAGTTATATTTTTAATACAAAAAATTCATTAACAATAGAAATGTATATATGTATTTTCATTTAAACAATATCAGATATTCATCGAACAAAAACAACCCAAAATCCATTCTCCAGTGGACATGTCCAAAATCATTTTTATGACATTTCAAAATATAATGAAAAAAACAAATTTTTTGTCCAAGGTCATCATGGAAATGGACATGTCCAAAATCATTTTTATTACATTTCAAAAAATAATGAAAAAAAAATTGTTTGTCCAAGGTCATCATGGACATGTCCACGAGTACCTCATCCTCCAGTGGACAAGTTCAAAATCCTTTTTATAACATTTCAAAAAATTATGAAAAAAAAAATTGTCCAAGGTCATCATGGACATGTCCAGGAGCACATCATCCTTCAGTGGACATTTCCAAAATAATTTTTATAACATTTCAAAAAATAATGAAAAAAAATATGTTTAACCAAGGTCATCATGGACATGTCCAGGAGCACCTCATCCTCCAGCATGTCGAAACCATTGCATATCATTCAGCAGCAATCGGATGTGTCCATTCTCTCATTTGTCCTCATATTTTTAATCATTTTATCATCATTTGTCTCATCATTTTTCTCATAATTTTTTTCATCATTTCATCATTTATTTTCATCTTCAAATGATGAGAATACGCTACGTTCTACTTTTTCTCACCATTCAATGATTTGAAAAATTGAAGATAAAAAGAAGATCAAAAAGATCAAAAAGATCAAAAAGATCAAAAGATCAAAAAGATCAAAAAGATCAAAAAGATCAAAAAGATCAAAAAGATCAAAAAGATTAAAAAGATCAAAAAGATCAAAAAGATCAAAAAGATCAAAAAGATCAAAAAGATCAAAAAGATCAAAAAGATCAAAAAGATCAAAAAGATCAAAAAGATCAAAAAGATCAAAAAGATCAAAAAAATCAAAAAGATCAAAAAGATCAAAAAGATCAAAAAGATCAAAAAGATCAAAAAGATCAAAAAGATCAAAAAGATCAAAAAGATCAAAAAGATCAAAAAGATCAAAAAGATCAAAAAGATCAAAAAGATCAAAAAGATCAAAAAGATCAAAAAGATCAAAAAGATCAAAAAGATCAAAAAGATCAAAAAGATCAAAAAGATCAAAAAGATCAAAAAGATCAAAAAGATCAAGAAGATCAAAAAGATCAAAAAGAACAAAAAGATCAAAAAGATCAAAAAGATCAAAAAGATCAAAAAGATCAAGAAGATCAAAAAGATCAAAAAAGATCAAAAAAGATCAAAAAGATTAAAAAGATCAAAAAGATCGGAAAGATCAAAAAGATCGGAAAGATCAAAAAGATCAAGAAGATCAAAAAGATCAAAAACATCGAAAAGAATAAAAAGATCTAAAAGATCGAAAAGATCAAAAATATTAAAAAGATCGAAAAGATCGAAAAGATCGAAAAGATCGAAAAGATCGAAAAGATCGAAAAAATCGAAAAAATGAAAAAATCGTAAAGATCAAAAAGATCAAAAAGATCAAAAAGATCAAAAAGATCAAGAAGATCAAGAAGATCAAAAAGATCAAAAAGATCAAAAAGATCAAAAAGATCAAAAAGATAAAAAGATCAAAAAGATCAAAAAGATCAAAAAGATCAAAAAGATCAAAAAGATCAAAAAGATCAAAAAGATCAAAAAGATCAAAAAGATCAAAATGATCAAAAAGATCAAAAAGATCAAAAAGATCAAAAAGATCAAAAAGATCAAAAAGATAATATAATAATAGTTTGGCGCTACAGTCCTGTATAGAACTTCGGCCGAGCTCTCTCACCATTTTGAGGTGTGCGTGTTATATTTGTACTCAAAGTGGTGGGACCTACAGTTTATTGCCGAATCCGAACGGCGGGTGAGAGAAAAGATCAAAAAGATCAAAAAGATCAAGAAGATCAAAAAGATCAAAAAGATCAAAAAGATCAAAAAGATCAAAAGATCAAAAAGATCAAAAAGATCAAAAAGATCAAAAAGATCAAAAAGATCAAAAAGATCAAAAAGATCAAAAAGATCAAAAAGATCAAAAAGATTAAAAAGATCAATAAGATCAATAAGATCAAAAAGATCAAAAAGATCAAAAAGATCAAAAAGATCAAAAAGATCAAAAAATCAAAAAGATAAAAAAGATCAAAAAGATCAAAAAGATCAAAAAGATCAAAAAGATCAAAAAGATCAAAAAGATCAAAAAGATCAAAAAGATCAAAAAGATCAAAAAGATCAAAAAGATCAAAAAGATCAAAAAGATCAAAAAGATCAAAAAGATCAAAAAGATCAAAAAGATCAAAAAGATCAAAAAGATTAAAAAGATCGAAAAAATCAAAAAGATCAAAAAAATCAAAGAGATCAGAAATATCGTGAAGATCGAAATGACTTAAAATGATTTTGGACATGTCCACTGGAGAATGGATGAGGTGGTCATGGACATGTCCAGGATGACCTTGGACAATATTTTTCATATTGTTTTGAAATGTCATAAAAGTGGTTTTGAATAAAAGATGACATGGCATTAAAGTTTTTTGGACATCTTTAATTTTTTTTCAACACTAGGGACACGCGTACGGGTAGTTGACTGAAATACCGTAATAATGCAGGTTAGATAATATTAACTTATTATGTTGAAAGGTAAAAATCTCTAACCGCAAAGATCAATACAGTTTATACCGTAATAATGAAAAAGCAATATAATATTAAATGTTCAGGTATATTAACTGTATAAAAATTGTAACGAAAAAAAGCCAAGCGAGACCGTAATAAAAGTATTTTTCGAATAGGTATAAATCGAATAGGGTATTATTGATATAAATAAATACAGTAAGAAATAACATCCTTAGGTCAAACGATTTTATTACAGCTCAATTTGTGCAAACTAGGTATTGCGAATAATAAAAAGATTTCAATTCTTCAAATGGCTTAGAATAACTCCTTCATGGTACTATAATTGCGAATCTCTATCTTAAAAAATGGGAAGAAATAAAAAATTTGATGTTTCAACATTGGTGTGTTTGGATGAGGATAAAAAGAATGCTAGAGGTTCAACATATTTAACTGAATCTCAAAAGCGCAGAACAGTTGTAAGCATAATTAAAAACATTTACATGCAAAAAATGACGTATTCTTTAATTTCAGGATCATTTGATGACCATTTTTAAATTAATAAATGAATTTAATCCAAGTTCAGTGAGTAAACAAATATTACCAGAACCCTCCCCATCGACATCAAAGCCAGAAGGCAGATATACCAAACTAGAAGAGAAAATTTTAGCTGAAACACCATCAATGTGCAAAAACTAGAATATAAGACAAAAATTAGAAAGCCGTCAATACGTCGATAGACTGCCAATTCAAAGTGACGTACTACTATACTGGAAAGCTATATATTACAAAGAAAAATCTTTAGGACATATAGGTGAAATTGCATTGTCTGTTCCAGCTACGCAAGTTTCCGTTGAACGGGCTTTTAGTGCATTACCTATAATACATACTAGGTTAAGAAATAAATTAAGTAGGGATAATTTAGAAAAGTTATTATTAGTAAAATTAAATCATAATATTGTTGAACAGTTATATTTTTAATACAAAAAATTCATTAACAATAGAAATGTATATATGTATTTTCATTTAAACAATATCAGATATTCATCGAACAAAAACAACCCAAAATCCATTCTCCAGTGGACATGTCCAAAATCATTTTTATGACATTTCAAAATATAATGAAAAAAACAAATTTTTTGTCCAAGGTCATCATGGAAATGGACATGTCCAAAATCATTTTTATTACATTTCAAAAAATAATGAAAAAAAAATTGTTTGTCCAAGGTCATCATGGACATGTCCACGAGTACCTCATCCTCCAGTGGACAAGTTCAAAATCCTTTTTATAACATTTCAAAAAATTATGAAAAAAAAAATTGTCCAAGGTCATCATGGACATGTCCAGGAGCACATCATCCTTCAGTGGACATTTCCAAAATAATTTTTATAACATTTCAAAAAATAATGAAAAAAAATATGTTTAACCAAGGTCATCATGGACATGTCCAGGAGCACCTCATCCTCCAGCATGTCGAAACCATTGCATATCATTCAGCAGCAATCGGATGTGTCCATTCTCTCATTTGTCCTCATATTTTTAATCATTTTATCATCATTTGTCTCATCATTTTTCTCATAATTTTTTTCATCATTTCATCATTTATTTTCATCTTCAAATGATGAGAATACGCTACGTTCTACTTTTTCTCACCATTCAATGATTTGAAAAATTGAAGATACAAATTATTTTCATCATTTCATCACAATTTGCTCTGAAAAAAGGTAGTAACTGCGTCCATCTGATCTATTTGCATGTCATATTTAACCACAACCGCTAGCAAGTAACGAATTGAAGAGTATCTGTCAACATGGGAGTCTGTTACTTAAAAATCGATTTCCTTCACAACAAGCCTTGCTATATAACGAACATTTTCATTGTCATTTCTTTTGATTTTGAATACCCATTTTCAAACAATGGTTTTTTTATCCACAGGCAGATCGGTTAAAATGCAAGTTTTATTTTCTTCTAATAAATTAAATTCATCTTGCATCGCAGCTAACTAGAATTCCTTATCTGGCCGACTCATAGCGTCTTGAACAGTTAACGGACAATCTTCATCAATTGAACCACACATACAACAATAGAATTTTCGTTGATTTTGTATCCTCGCTGAACGTCTCAATAGAACTATTTCTGGATCAACAACGAACAGGCCCAGCACTGTTAGCATTATTCCCCACTTCATTCTCATTTCCACAAGCAGATGAGAATGATTTTTCAGCAATGACTGGTGTCTCATAGTCTTCAAGCATTACTGACGAAATGCGTGCATCTTCTATTGTATCCACAACGTCATTGACAATTTCTTTATTAACTATTGTCTCTAGAATTTGAAACCATTCGCCTTCTGTATGTTCTTCTCTACAAGTATTTACATTAAATGTATTTTCCCTGAAGATCACGTAATGGCTAATAGTCATCTTTCTGCTTTTCGGATTGAAGACTCGATATCCCTTGGAATTATCTGCATACCCCACAAATATGCAGTTTTGAAATCCGACTTCTGGCGTTTCTTTTTGGGAATATGAACAAGAGCAAGGCAACCAAATCCTTCAAATTGGATAAGTCAAGTTTCTTACTTTGCCATAGTTCCTCTGGAATGCTCGCAAGAACTATGTATGGTGATCTATTTGCTAAATATACCGAAGTACTGCAAACTTCTGCCCAATATTCTTTTGATAAATTCGCATGTGCAGTCAATTTTTTTTCTACAAAACCTTTAAAATCAGCAAAAATCTGGTACACTTCTGCCTTCGATTTCATGAAGAATATAAATATCTTTCTGGTGTAGTCATCAATGAATGTAATAAAATATTTACATCCATCAATTGATTCCATCTCTATTCGCCCACAGAGATCGGTGCGCACCAATGCCAACTTCCTGTCAAATCGGTGACCTTCTTTTGAAAAAACATTTCGCTTCTGCTTGCCTTTTGCGCAAAAAATGCATAGTAAATCACGTTTTTGGACTTAAAACTGATTTCGACTGCTATTCCATTATTTAGTAAATTCATTCCATTCGGATTTAAATGTCCGAGCCTCTGATGCCATAATTCATATGTGTTTGTAAATGTTGCTACCGTAGCTCTTCGGATAGGATGGGTATTACATTGAAGTTTGTACATACCATTCGTTAACGTTGCTGCAGCCAATTTTTCGCCAGTTTGATTGTAGATCTTGCATCCATTTCCACCTTGTTTTCTTAACGTACAATCTCACTAATAGAAAGTAAATTGTAGCCAAATCTGGAATATATAATACTGTTCCGAAAGAGGTAATTTGCTCCACTGTGCAAGCAATCAACAATAATAAATGAGACGCAGGACAATTCAGCGCACTAAGCAATGTGTTAGAAAGAGACGGAAGATCATTCAGCGCATTGTGGCAGTGTGCGAGAAAGAGATGGAAGATCAGCACAATAAAACACATGAGTGCGAATGAGATGCCAATAGCATGCATCATTCACGAAACTAGTAGAAGGTTCTCGAAACAAGCTGAAGCTTGTCGAAACGTGTCGAACTGATGCATGCAGTATATAAGGAAGCCGCATCTGAGGCACAACACTTCAGTTGTGATTTGATAGTGAATTAGTGCGTCTCGTGTGTGAATATTGTAAAGCTAAATTCAGCAGTTGATAAAAGTGATTATTCTTTAAGTTGTTATTTAATTAAATAAAGTTAATTAATACTAGTTGAAATAATACTGCATGAAAGTGTGTTTTTATTTTGTATACAATCCAGTGATACGAACTCGTAGAACAGTTTTCCGTAGACTGAATTTTCGTAACATTGATGTCAGAAGTGGGATTGTGATACAAAATGGTTAAATTGGAACAACTTAAAGTCGACCAGCAAAAGAAGGAGCTGGTGATTCATAATCTTGCAACTGCAGGCCCGAAAGTAGAGCTACAAAAGCGTCTAATGGAAGAGTTAGAGAAACAAGGCATTGACCTCGCAGAGCACGAGGTTGAAGTGGAAGCTGCAACAGCGTCATCGAAAAATGTGGACACGGAGCAAAAAGTACAGTCCCAAAGTTTTGATATGAGCCAGTTGTTCGGAGCAATACAACAACAGTTTCAAGAAAATTCAAACAAAATGGATCAGAAATGTCTATAAAATTATAAACAACTTCAAGAAAATTCTAATAAAATAGAGCAGAAACTTCAGGAAAATACCGAACAGCTTCAAGAACATTCGAAGCAGCTTCTGGCAGTCTCTAATACACTCCATGGCAAAGTAAACGAACTTGAGGCACATGTAAATGACATTGTAGTGGACATTGATGACAAATTTGAAAAGTTGGAAAATGGTTACGACCAAAAACTACAGAAAATACAAGAAGGTGTCAATTTACTACAGCTAAGTGGGCCATCTCTGCATGTTGCTAGTGGTACGAGGTTGAAATCGCCGATGTATGATGGAACCACAGCGTTCAACATTTTCAAGCTGCAATTTGAGACCGCGGCTGTCTGTAATCGATGGAATAATGAGGACAGCGTAGCTGCACTTATCGTGGCGCTAAAAGGAGGCGCAGCCGAAGTATTGCAGACTGTTCCAGAAAGCGATGGAAATAATTACACAGCGGATGGATGCATTGTAGCGCAAATATGGCAGTGATCACATGAAGCATCTACAGGATGGAACTGAAGGACCGAATACAACGAAATTGTGAAATATTGCAGGCGTATGCAGCGGACGTTGAGAGGCTTGCATATTTGTCGTATGCAGATTCATCGAGTGATTTCTTGGAAATGTGCAAGATAAATGCGTTCATCGATGGTATACGGGATCCATAGACAAAACGGGTAGTAATGACTATGCCGAAAGTGATATTTACGGAAACTGTAACCACAGCGCTAACGCAGGAGACAGCAACTACGTTGTGCCGCCCAGCGCCAAAGGTCAGTAAACTAGATGTGGAGAATGAAGACCTAAATATTACAACTGTGATACATATGGGCATATGGCACGTGACTGTCGTAAAAAACGCAAGCGCTAAATAAATCAATCTGCAGATGAACCCAGACATGAAGAAAGACAGGATCATGTCGAAAATAATGTAAATTTTAATCAATCGTTAAACTAAAAAGAGTCAGTTCTGCGGGGCACGATCTGACTCCCATAACCGATTGCCCCAGAATCTCCATTTCACAAATTGCTCTAAGCCCAAATAGCTTAACTGTCGCAGGACTCCCCAAGAAACAATTTACTGGAGAGCACCATTTCCTAGCTAGTTTTTAGTCAGAGAATGACGTGGCAGAAATGGATAGAAAAATGTGCGCATTACTAGCTACCAAGAATAATAGAATAACAAGATTACGCATTGCGCATGTATACCCTATATTGCTGGCGTCAGAAAGTTCCGAATGTCAGGTAACGGAAATTCAAATTTGAAATTTAGACATTTCATACATTACAAGAAAAATATTTTATTGTTTTGATTGTTGTTTTTGTGTCGAAAATTTTAATAAATTGTTGGCTAACCTCTCGCAAAACATTGATGGGCAGCAGGCCTGCGGTAGTTTCCTAAGTGGTTGCATCAACTATCGTTCATCAAAAACTTTTCGGCACGAAAATATATTTTCGCTATCATGAGGGATCGGAACGACTCAAAAACTGTTATTTTATTATGTTTTTAGCTTATTTCGAAGTAGATTTATTATTTTTGGTGGTGGCCGATTACCTGCAGTTTTACACATTTAACACAATTATTTATAAAATAATAACACATTTGTTGTTTTCTTTGCAACAACATTCTGACACAATAAAAAAATAACAATTGTCAAAAAACTTCTACGTACATGCGCAGAGATTCAAGTTTTGAGCAACGTTCTGCTCAATCTTTGTTTCTATTATTCTTGACTAGCTACTGTCTGGTGGGGCTGTAAAGAGGCAAAACTAGTTAGGAAAACGTTTTGCAAACCAGCTAATTTCTACCCTGGTTATAATGAAGCTAAACTGGCCAGGGAAAGTCCTGAAAACTAGTTACTTTCGTGACTGGCTATGATGAGGCTCAACTGGCCAGGAAATCTCTTTGAAAACTAGCTTCTTTCTAGACAGTCTATAATGAGGCTAAACTGGCATGAAATAATAAAAAGAGTGATCAATTGAAGAAGTTTTATTGCAAAAATTATTTTTTAGTAAAAATCACTCTTACATGAAAATATATATTTTATATATTAATTATTGAATTTTTGCAAGTATGCAACTGTACTCAACACTGATTTAGTAATGTTTGTATATCAAATGTTATATCAAATGTTATTTAAATTTCTTGATCAACGCAATATATAAAAGTTTATTAAAAGTTTTTTTTTGTCAAACGCAGTGTTATGTTATTGCGAAATCATAAACAAATATGAGGCTGGAGTAAGCGACTCAAATTTACAACATGAGACCAAATCACATCTGGGATGTCATAGACGTCCCGTCGTTTTGGGGAAACAAGTGATAATCAATTGAAGGAACCTTCCTATCTTTCGCAGTCAAACTTTCGCAGTCAAACTTGAGATAGAGCACAACGGAACTCCGCTAAGTTCCCCAGCTGATATAAGTTGATGGCACTGAGGAGCTGTGTAAAAGTGGCGGTAGTATCGACAAAGTACTTGTGCAGCATCACTTAAATTTAATGACAACTTGTGAAAAATGATCTTATTTTTTTATTATTTTTGCTAATTTATTTGTGATTTTATATGTTATCTTGTAATTGACCAGTTTTCATAATAAATAACTATCGAGAAACTGTGTAGTTTAACTATCCAATCTCCATCTGGAACCTGCGTGACACCACTGGCAAGTTACTAGTCAGTTTTCTGGCTAGAAACTAGTATAGCTACTAGTAAAACTGGCTAGTTTATGGCGAGTTACTGGTTGGCATTGTTACTTGGGTCATTGATTGTACAGCATATATGGTAACATTGGATACGGGAGCTTCACACTCAATAATAAGAAGTAACCTTGTTAAGGACGAAGTAGAGCCGCTTATGGGAATAAGATTGCAAACAGCTACAGCTGAAGAGGCCCCTATCAATGGAAAGATTACCAAAAAACTCACGATTGGTACTACGACAGTCGAGCATGATTTTATAATTGCGGAATTAGTTGACGAAATATAACTTGGCATGGACTTGGAAAGGTTTCACACTAGATTTAACAAGAAAATTTTTGTCAACACGGAGATCCAACCGACAGAATTGTACCTATAAGAGTTCTCTATTTGGAAAACTCGTCAAAATAATCAAAAAGAAAACAGTGATAGGCCAGTGTCAATAGGCATAAGCGATTATAAATTGTGAGTCAAATCAATAAAATCACGTATTAAAAGGTTTACACTGGAAAACATGCCTAGTATACTTTGATGACATAATTGTTATGGGCAAGGATTACAACAAACATCTGAGAAATCTAGAAGAAGTATTCTTTAGATTGAAAAGTGCGGGTCTACAACTTAGCCATTTCTTTGGGCTAAGTTGAAAGAAGTCAAGTATCTGGGTCATTGAGTTACCACGGAAGGAGTGCATACCGATGAAGATAAAATAGTTGCAGTAAAGGAGTGGCACAGACCGCAAAACCTACATGACCTACGAAGTTTCTTGGGTCTATGTACATACTACAGTCGATTTGTTCCAGGTTTTGCCAATGTTGCTAGCAAAAAGTTGACTGTGCTCGGCACCAATTCTTACGTATCCAGTTCCAGGTGAGAAATTTATACTTGATACGAATGCAAGCGGATACGGAATAGGTGGAGTTCTCTCTCAAGTGATCGCCGCACTGAGCCGCACGCCGCACTGAGATAGTTACTTCAGTTCAAAGACCTAGAAGGCCAAAATAGCCCGTTGGATAGAGCAATTACAGAGCTACGATTTCACAATCGAACATCGTAAAGGAGGTCATCATAGAAATTCAGATGCTCTGTCACGGCGTCCTTGTTAACTTGAATGCAGACATTTTCTAAGAACAGAAGGAAAAGAAAACATAATTGATATTCGTTTGCTGAATGTTTCACCCGATGAAAAATGGACTCCGGAACAAATCCAAATCGATCAAAAAGGTGATACCGATCTCACAAAAACCATGATGTTCAAGGAACAGCAAAAAAAACCATCATGGGAAGATATAGCAGCCGACAGTCCAATAACTAAAGCTTACTGGGCACAGTGGCAGAGCTTAAAGCTACAATATGGTTGCGTATATCGTGTATGGGAAAATGAAGATGGCACCTCCGGTCGAAAATTGATTGTTGTTCCCAAGTCAAAAGTAAAAGAGATATTAGCGGAATACCATGGTGGATCTAGTGGTGTTCATTTGGGCATTAATAAAACGGTCGAGAAGGTATAGAAACGTTTTTATTGGGTTGGATGCCAAGAGTCAGTCGCCGATTGGATTCGCAGTAGCCAGCAATGTGTACCAGCCAAAGGACCAACAGTCAGAAGTCGCGGCAGAATGCATCAGTACAACGTGGGGGCACCATTCGAGCGTATTGCCATGGATGTCGCCGGGCCGTTTCCAATCAGTGATGCGGGTAATAAGTATGTCCTTGTCGTCATTGACTACTTCAGCAACTGGCCTGAAGTGTATCCCATGACGAATCAAGAAGCCAGAGCAGTTGCGGATGCATATGTTGGAATTGCATTCAGATCAAGGAAGAAACTTTGAGTCTGCTGTATTTAAAGAAGTATGCAAGGCACTGTACATACATAAAAACATGAACAACACCTTTGCACCCGCAATCTGATGGCATGGCGGAGAGATTCAATCGGACTTTAAAAGAATATCTCAGAAAAGTGGTTGATAAAAATCAAAAAGATTAGGATACACACATACCCCTATTTCTCAGGGATTATCGAACGGCGGTTCATGATACCACAGCAGCTTCATCATCCAAATTTGTTTTTGGAACAGACTTAAGATTTCCTGCGAATTTAAAGTTTGGTGCGTGTTCTTCAGCTGCACTTCCTATTCACGAATATGTTTCCAGAAAAAGTGAATAAATGAACAAAGTGCATCAATTTGTAAGGCAGCGTACACAATTTGCGAGTGATAAAATTAAGGCAAGATACGAATTGCGCACAAATTCAAAGGGATTTACGGAAGGAGAACTTGTCATACTATATAACCCACAAAGGAAGAAAGGCTTATCCCCTAAGCTACAAACGCGCTGGGAAAGACCATACAAGATAATTAAAAGAATTAACGATGTCGTGTATCGGATTCAGAATACTGCGGGCGTTAGACGAAAAATGAAAGTAGTACATTTAAAAAGGTTGGCGCCGTATAGAGAGAGAGAAGATTAACATCTGATCGGGACGAACAGATTTAGGTGGAGAACAGTGTTACGAAAATAGGTAATTTGCTCCAGTTTGCAAGCAATCAACAATAATAAATGAGACGCAGGATTATTCAGCGCACTTAGCAATGTGTTAGAAAGAGACGGATGATCATTCAACGCACTGGGGCAATGTGCGTGACAATGTTGTGAGATGGAAGATCAGCGCATTAAAACACATGAGTTCGAATGAGATGCCAATAGCATGCGTCATTCCCGAAACGAGTGCAGTATATAAGGGCTGCGCATCTGAGGCACAGCACTTCAGTTGTGATTTGATAGTGAACTAGTGCGTCTCGTGAGTGAACATTGTAAAGCTAAATTCAGCAGTTGATAAAAGTGATTATTCTTTAAGTTGTTATTTAAATAAATAAAGTTGATTAATACTAGTTTAAATAATACTAGTTGAATCCATATATAATTGTGTTTTTATTTTGTACACAATCCAGTGATACAAATTCGTCGAACAGTTTTCCGCAGACTGAATTTTCGTAACAATGCATTGTAAACCGATATCACTGATTCCATCGAGCCTTTTGTTGTGCTGAAGCGCCTACAGCCTTACCCAGTTTATTACCAGCCAGAATTATTTTATTATTTCCCGTACATCGCTTGTAATTTGTCAGTCAATCACACCTTCACGACAAGTGTGCTGACGCGCCACTATCAATGTACCAACTGTATACCGGATACAAATGCTGAATTGTTCACTCAATTCTTGAATTTTTGGTTCTTGACAGTTTTATCTTTGACGCAGTTCTTGGCAATGTGGTCGATTCCATTGCAGTTGTAACATCTCGGTGCTTTAACATTTTTGCGATTTTTGCCATAAAATGCGGTTACGCTGTTACTTCCTGAATCTTTTCCTACATCTTGTAAAAGTTTAGTTTTTACAAAGTCGCCTGTAATTTCGACGCCGCAATTCTGTAATCCTAATATCATTGCTCTGTACTCCACCGGAAAACCAGCAAGAAGGAGTGATCCGACCCATTCATTACTTACATTAAACTTTATTGCGTTCAGTTTGTTCGCGGTAGAAATGATGCCTTTGACATACTCGGTTATGCTCCCACATTTTTCCAACTTGATGGTCGTTAGCTGTGCTAGTAAGCTGTCTTGTTAGACCGATGTTCTCAAACATCGATTTTAACTTTTTCCAGGCTTCAAATGCTGTCTTCGTGCATTCCATGTGTACGAAATTATTACCGCCCAAAGACAGGACGATCTTTCCGCGCGCCTTAATGCTGCGTATTCGTTCAGCCTCGGAAAGTTCTTCATAACTGTTGCTGACCTCGACAATATCCCACAATTCTTACATCTCTAGAATTGTCCGCATTCAAACGCCCATTGCGAAAAGTTATCACGACCCTTCAGCTTTTCAATTTGATGCCAATTGATGGACTTTAAATCGTTATTTGCCATATCAAAGAAATTTTTTCTTTTTTTTTGTTATTGAAAAAAGAAATCAAATTCAATTTTTCACAAAATGACTTAAAACAATAGTATGATGAACAAACAACTCAACAAATACAGTATTTAATTACAAGGTTTATTTCGTATATCAACAGAAATCCGACAGCAACTCGAATGGCAAATGCAACAACTGTGGACGCAGGGGACATTTCGCATCAAAATGTAGAGAACCTCAACGGCAACAACAGCAGCAGTGTCAACCACAACAAAATCAGCAGAAGTATCGGCAACAGTATCAACCGCAACAACATCAGCAAAATATCAGCAGCTACATAATCGAAATTCGTTATCGAACAATTTTTCAATACTGTGTGCAACTGATTCGCACTCTTTAACTCGCCAAGTGTGGTGGAGCTACGTCACATATAAACGTTGAAAATTTATATAATGTACATGATTAAAAACATGAATGATAAACAATACAAATTTAATGATGAACATTGTATCTCTAGAAAATGTGTCAAATAAATTTTTTTTAATGCCGATTTGATAAATGAAACAAAACAGAAATTGTTTGCATTTTCACCGGGTATATTTCCATTATCTCATATATTTCTTTTAATGAAATTGATTTAATTAGTAGGTTGCATATTGATACACTCCACTCCCCAGGACCAATACGTTGGAACATAACCATGGATCCTTCCAAAACTTAGATTGCTTCGTCAACTGGCTCGTCGCTGCACTCGCACAACGCGAAGAATAAAATGTTTGGCTACAAAATCTATATTTCCATCAGCTCTACGTCCTGCGAAAAATGTTGATTCGCATAATGTACAATGTATACAACTCTTTTTTTATTGGTAGCGTAATAAATAATTAACATAATTAATATTTTGTCTTTTTACATTTTAATTACGTTCGTAATAATTATCACGTTCATAATAGATTTTTTTCAAATATCATTATTAAAATTTTTAATTATGTACATATTAATAACATCACAAACAACTTTGGCGCCAAACATGATTGATTTAAATACGTATATCATTGATATTTCTCTCTGTGTAGTGACAAAAGTATTGAAACGCAAGGACGAGGAGAGGTTTGTCTTAAAACAAAACACTATACTGTTAATCTAATATGCAAGGCAACTGTATGTCAGTCAGTAGAACAGTAAATAAAGGCCAGGATTAGAAATGAAATTTGTGGAGTTGTAATTAAATTTAGATAGTCTTAAACAGATATCTCAGAAGAAACTAGTAAATTGTTTAAAAATAAATATTGTAAAAAGTAAGATATCAGTAAAACCATTTCTTATATCCGAAAGTCGCTCTAAAAATTTATTAGAAATAATATATGCGGACATATGCGGTTCAATCAATAAAATATTGAATGGAAGTACTCGATATTTTGTGACATTTATTGATGACATGTCAAGGCACATTTTTCTCTAAAAATTAAGTAAACAATTTCATTAAGTTTTTGCACAGTTTAAATTGTTTAAGTCCGCGAGACAGGGAAAAAGATAAAATCTTGAGAAGCGATAATTTCGGTGAATACGTAAAAAATTAGTTTGGCAATTATTTGGCCGATCACTGTATCAAACGGCAGTTAATCATTCCATATACGCCTCAGCACAACGGCGTGGCGGAGCATGCAAATCGCTCGCTAGAAGTATGTTATTGCACGCGGGATTAAATGAATCGTTTTGGGCGAAAGCCATTGCAACCGATGAATATTTGCGCAACAGAAGTCCTACAAATGCGTTAGTCAGCAAAACTCTTCATGAAGTTTGGTCAGGGAGGAAGGCATCTGTGCATCATTTAAAAGTATTCGGAAAATAGCTTTCCATACGCCAACAAATCAGATTCGAATGATATAATTCTTTTAGAAACCGATGAGTTAGTAAATGGCTGAAGTATGGTGTAAACTATATTGAAACATTCTCGCCTATTGTACAATATGCAACAATCAGGAAGGTAATTGCGTTAGCGGCAGAACACTACTTGCATCTACATTAAATGGATGTATCAACGGCATACTTAAATGGAAAGTTACACGACGAAGTTTATATGATGCAGCCGGAACATTTTACTGACGTGTTTTAAAATTAAACATATCGCTTAATGGGTTAAATCAATCTGGACGGAAATGGAATACAAAACTTGATTTCGTTTTAAATAAAATTGGTTATTCGCAATGGAATATTTGTACACGATGAATATGAATGGTAATTTTAATATAATAGCTGTTTATGTAGATGATCTTTTATAAGCAAGTTGAAATCTACAAGAATTCAGTAACATTAAACGTAACATTGCTAATGAATTTAATATGGTTGATTTAGGGATGTCAAAAAAACGGCACTTTGAAAAAATCCGTTTATCTGCTTTGCTAACGAGTATCGAATCATGATGAACCACGAGTTGTATGAGTTATTCGACGACATTGACATAGTCAAGCGCATCAAGATCCAGCGGCTTCGCTGGCTAGGTCATGTCGAACGAATGGATGAAAACACTCCAGCCAAGAAGGTGCTTGAATCGAAAATCGAAGGTGGACAGCGTAGAAGAGGGCGTCCAAATCTGCGTTGGAAAGACCAATTTGATGACAACCTGGCAACGCTTGGTATTTCTAACTGGCGTCAGCGCGCGCAAAGCAGATCCGACTGGCGCGGCTTTATCTCAGCGGCCAAAACCGACCCACGGTTGTAAGGGCCATTTAAGTAAGTAAGTAATGTTTGCTTTGCAGATTTTCTATTAAAACGACTTTTGTTTGCCCTTGTTTTGGTTCCTTTCATGAATTTGTTCTTTTCAATGTACTTTCTTTTAGTGTTTCTCAATGTTTATAATTTAACTATCATCTTTTTCTCCTGCTGTAGCGGCTGCTGGTTGCAAACGTAATGAATAACCTATAAATAAAAAATGGTGGCAAACCGACGCGCAAAAAATTTTAGTTTTCATTACCATTAAAATTACGGGTCATATATTTATCATTGATCCTGCAGGGATGTATTTAAAATTATTTATGTATGAGTGATAAAATATGATATTGTCTTTGTGTTGGAGTTTCGGTAAGGCATGTCTTGCTGGGCTGGGTATAGACTTACGCCCTTTGAACCACACCCAGAAAAAAATCATGGTAAATTACCATTAAAATTGGTCAATAGGATGCGTCCCATTAGTTCAGTAATATTGAAACTGTTAATACAATGTGTGGTTATACCATAAATTTTATAATGTGATATTTTAATTACAATAAGAAAGACCTATACAAATTTAATGATACGGTATATGGTATAATCGAATTACATTTTCCTAATAATTTATTAAAACAAAAATGTATTTTAGTAAATTTATTGTATATATTATTTTATTTAAATGTTGAAATTGATAATCACTTTTAACACACACACACATAAAGAGACACTTCTTGCTGCAAAAGGTTATAACAAATTTAATGTTTGCTTTGGTTTCCAATAATTGATTGTAGTTCTTGAGTTTGCAGTTATTTTTGAGTCCGTTGCCATTAGGGATGTCAATCCCGGGATCCCGGGATCCCGGGATTTGAGTCAAATCAGTCCCGAAAAACTCATCCCGGGATCATCGTTAAATCCCGGGATTTTCGGGATTACAAAAAACGCTAGTAGATCAATTTTTAATAGTTTATTCAAAAGTCTTTCAATGTTTGTGTACACATTTTGTGAAAAAGTAAATCTAACATTTATTCAAGGTTTGAAACCTAAACGAATAACGGTTTCGATTTCGGTTTTTTCCGCGTTTTGGTTTCGGTTTTAGGTATACCGGTTCCAAGTTACGGTTTCGGTTTTGATTTCGGTTTTTGTATAAAATTTCTTTTAATTCCATATTTTTCAAATAACTTAACATTGCACTATGGGACATAAGCTAAGTCTAGCTCGCCGAAAATTGTACAAGAAAAAAATTTTATTTTGGGAATTCAAATTTTTATTAAATGACATTAAACATGCCTTGTACTTAAGATCTTCTATATAAAATAAAATATGTTTTCCTGTTTCTTTTTATGCTTTTTTAAAAACCGTTTTAAACTGGTATAAAACCGAAACGGTTTATTTCTGATTTTCGTATAACGGTTTCGATTACGGTTTCGGTTTTAAATAGATATCGGTTTTAAACGGATATCGGTTTCGGTTTCGGCTACGGTTTCAATCCATGGATTTAATGGACTAAAATCTTAAAACACTGACGTAAATAATAATGAATTACATGCTTTTTGACTTTGAACAAATTCACACATTTTTTAAAAATTACGTAACTTTCGACTAATAACACTGTTCGGCAATCATTTTCTCATATCATGCCTATATAATTTTAATGTACTGATTCGAACTGCGTTTTTAGTTTTTTCCGTATACGTAATGTTTTGGAGAAAAATGCAATTTATTATTTTTGCATTTTTCACTGCATTTAAAAACAAACTTTTTTTTATAAAAAGACAGCCATTGAATAAAAATTAAAATAGTTATTGCCCATGAACAAGTCAACTTCGTCGTTTGAGATTTGGTTGCAATAACCGGTTAAATCACATACAACTTAAATAATTTTGAAATTAAAAGTTCAAATATTTCAAAATTTGTAAAACTATTTATTTTTTTTAAATTATATTTTTTTTTATAAAATATTGTTTTCCACAAAAAACCAATATCCCAATAACAAATTTTGTTGTTCATTCAAAATTTTTAATTTTCTTATATTTGTACTAAAAAATAAATTTTAAATAAAAAGTATTAAAAAAATGTTTGATGATCAACTGGGGTTTATATATCGCGGATTTAGTATACCATGTATATTTGAATACCCAACCTGAAAACAGATGCATTTGAATATATGACTTTTGTTTGACTTAAGCATTATAATTGTTTATTATTTAAAAACAGATATGGTTATTTTATGTCTATGCTATTATTTTTTTTAATCCCGGGACTAATCCCGGGACTAATCCCGGGATCCCGGGATTCAAATTTTTTAGTCCCGAAATTTCGGGATTGAAAAATAGTCCGGGATTGACATCCCTAGTTGCCATAATAGAAGTTCGATGTATTATTTATTTTCTGTAATAAATAAAAATATAAACAAATATATAAATAAAATTGTTTACATTAAATACATTGAGTCCTTACCAATGTCGCGTTTAATAATGTGGATTATTGAGTAAACACGCAGAATGACGTACAAAACGAACATGTTTGTATTCGTTTTTATGTTTTTTACGCCACGTTTATTATTATAGGACGAAACCATTAAAACTACAATATTTATTCTATTTAAAATAATAATATTGAAATATTTAAATTTATGGTACTGAATTTTCCAAATACTATTGAATTAATTAGAAAACTTTTGATTTAAAAAGAAAAAACTATTAATACATGAACAATAAGATCAATTGTCGTACCATAAAGTACTTATGGGTACGCAGGGAGATTGTTCCACAAACGTATCGTGCGACTGAAGAACGAATTATCTCTGTAATGCGTGGTTCTGTTGAGAACCGAGTGAACTACGAAGGGGTGGGCTTGGTTCGATGCCCGAGTAGAACGAGAGAATACACGACCTGGTGGAATCAGGCCATGTATTTCCCTCGAACACTTACCATTGTAATACCTATAAAAGAGGCCTATTAAATATATTGCACGTTGTTGGATTCGATCCAGGAACTCCAAGGAAGATTTTGAAGCCCCTGCTCATATGTGCGAGTTGAATTCCATCTTAGGCCGAATATAGGTGGTGTAGACAATGGGCAAGTCAGCGGGAGTGAAGTATGTCTTACACCGTTTCAAAAAACCGAGGCACATGGCCGCTTCTTTCGACACATCAAATATGTGATCATTCCAACGGAGGTCACATTGAATTGATATACCCAGAACGTCAAGAGCAGCTGATTGCGCAATATCCACAGAGTCCATATTAAGGGGAGGGAGGGGTGAATCCATTCTTTTATGAGATAACAGACAACATTGGGTCTTGCTAGCATTAAAGTCAACTCTATTTGCAAAACCCCACTCGGAGATTGTTTTAAGGTCATTGTTGAGTGTATCATTCATTGTGCGAACGAATATGAGTGACAAATGTTACTGTCATCTGCAAAAGAATGGATTGGGTTCTGGGTCGATGACAGAAGGTCATTGATAAAAACCAGAAATAGGGACGGGGATAGGACAGAACCCTGCGGGACTCCAGAATTGATGGAATGTTGTTCTGAGAAAACACCATCCATCGCAACTCGTATTGAACGACCCTGGAGAAAACTCGATATCCATCGAGTAAAAGAATTACCGACACCATATGCAATAAGTTTTGATACCAGAGCTTCATGCCACACTCGATCAAAAGCCTTGGAAATATCAAGAGCAACCACCTTACTCTCCCCGAAAAGATGAATACAATTATTCCACTTTTCGGAGAGGACCGCCATCAAGTCACCGGTGGATCTGGTCCTACGGAAACCATATTGCCGGTCACTAAGTAATTCGTTTCGCTCCAGATAGTTCATAAGGTGGAAGTTTATTACGCTTTCCATTACCTTGGATAGCGCAGAGCATATTGCAATGGGTCGGTAATTAGCAGGGTTCGTAGCCTCACCCTTTTTCGGAACTGGCTGGACATTGGCAACCTTTCAACAAGATGGAAAAACTCCTGTCTTGTAGGAGATGTTGAAAAGGTTACGCAGCGGACAAGCCAGCGTTGACGCGCACTTCTTCAACACAGATGTATATTGAATAGAGTGTTTGTATATATTGCTTATTTATCTATTCATATTATAGATATCATCAAAGTGGAAGGGTCATCTGCAATAAACAAATGCATGGAAGGAAAAAAACAACGGCAAACAAAAGTCGTTTTAATAGACAATTTTGTAATGCAAACATATTGAATGTAATGCGCATTAGATTCAACGCAATAAAAATGAAAACTATAGAATTTTGAGTTTTTTGGTTTTATTTGGTCTAATTTTGGTTAGTTTACTATTAATTTAACCGTCCCTAACCTCAAAATAAAAACAGTTTATGTTACGTAAAATATTTCGTAAATTTACAAGTAATTTAATCGTCACTTATTACCAAAAGAACAGTGATAAACATATAATCAATTGTATCTCATTTCAGATGAGTGAGAAAGAGATAAAAATTCACACGCACACAAAAGTTTCGGTCAATTTTATCCCGACGCTCTTAAAAATGTTAAAGAAACTTTCACTGAAAATTTCAGTTTTGATGCTTGTAATATTACTGCTCATATGACTGGTAGTGTTCTTGCTGGGATGTTTATATATTTTGAAGTTCAAAATTAAATTCACACTAATAATAAAAAATAAAGAAATTTAAATGAATCAAAGATTAAAGATAAAATTCAAGAACAAAATTAAATGGATATGCCTGCTCCAACTAGGTGATATTGCTCATGTTGAGGAAAACTACGTGGTGGAAGTTACACATTGCTGCTAAAGTTTAAAAAATTGTGGCTTTTATTTGACTGTTGCTCTACTGGATGCGTTACAATTTAATCCGCTAGAGCAGTGTGGTTACGCATTTGATCTATGATTAGCTTCGCAAATGTAAGGCAATGTTTCTTCCCTTTGTTAATTATAATGCCATTCAGTTTTTGTTTCAGCACATCGCTATTTTTCTTAAGTAATTGTCATTGATTGCACAGCAACATGATTGCTGGTATTGAGGACAGCCTATGTCCAACACAAATGCTGCGGTCAGCAGCAAGACACTGCTGACCGAAACTTCAAGACAAATGCAAAATGTTTGCGACTTACTTATGCATGTAAGAAAAAGCCGTGTAACCGTGCGTAAGACAGGTATGTAAAGTCACACGTATACATAAGTTTGGATCATTTTTTCCCGTCACTATTCTACATGTGACCGAAATTTTGATCAAAACTTTGATAATTGCTACCCCTAAAATGAGCAATAAAATGACCGACCGTGTACTTGCTGGGTTATTTTCGGTCAAACAAATTATAGAACATATATATTTGTCTTTTTTTAACATATTTCTGTTTCATTTATTTATTATAGTAATTTTTTGAAAAAGTGCAACCCTAGGCGATACAGTGAAACTCACAGAAGATACAATGTAAGATACAATAATATATATAAATTACTTTGTTAAATTAATTTTCAATTAAAAATTTTAGAAAACCTCATGTTCACGATTAGGAGGTTGCGACAACATCATGCTCACCAATTTGGAGGTTGTCACAACCTCATGTTTTTTGTGTGTAGACAAATAAATTCGGAAAGATTTTTAACAATAAAAATCGTTTAAATCGTTGAAAAGTAAGTTAGCTAACAACCAAAAAATTTTCAACGCTATCGTATCGACAATTTTCGGTAAATTCTTAACGATGACGATAAATATCATTGCGAACTTTGTACGGAATGCCTCCTAACAATGGCTGCATTCAGCGACCTCAGCAGTTGTGGAGCTGTTTGGCAATTTCGCTTGAACGGTATGATAAACTCAACATGTTTAGTGAGCGGTCGCCACTTTTTCAAGCTACATTTGCGCTGCCTTTGTTATCGATGTCATTTTAACTCAAATATTTATAAATAAATATGGAATTTAGATTGGAAAATATCTTTTCAATCAATTAAAAAGTTGTATCCCAATAAACCAAAAACCTGTTTATTAAGTGATTATCGAATATATATCGAACATGGTTATCGAATTTTTCACTGGAGTAAAGCGTTCATATTTTGTAATTGTAAAACCATAGCGTACTCCAGCAAAACTGGTAGCTTTTTATCCAATTGAATCTAGCCTTTAGCTAAACTTGAAATCGACATGCAATACTTAACCGAGTTTTAACTTAATATTAAGCTATAAATAAAATGTGATTCTTCACTTGATGTTTAACTTAATTTTGAACTTGAAATCGACATTCAAATTACACTTGAGTCAAGCGTATATATTTCCCTAATTAAAGGTTTAAATATAAAAAAAAGAAAACGCATATAAAGTAATAATACTATATATTAAAAGGAATTAAAGTATGTCCTACATTAGATTCTTTCTTCTGTTAGATAACAGACAGCTGCAACATCACCTGCGCCGGTGGAAGTGTACAGGAACTTCTTGTAAAATCCACGACATGCCGCGAAGATCAAACCAGTGAATCCAACCGGTGGCATGAAAGTTAGACACGTAAAAGTTAGACACCAGAATTTGCTGTTATTGTGAATTTGTGGAATTTGGGGGAAATGAAGAAACGTCAAACTAAATTCATAAGAATACGTGTATAGATTATTTATTAAATGCGATTGCTATTCATATAATATTTATCATGAATTATTTTATATACGAGCTGTGCAAAAATTTTGTTTTTCTGTATGTAGATTTCAATTTTGAAAATTGAATAAAATGTATTTATTGTGCATTAAAGTAACTAATATTGTAACTAATATAATTTATGATCAGGAAAGTATTAAACAATTTAATTTATTTCGACAATACCAAAAAATAGATATAAATATCAGTTAATACTTATATGGCTTGGGATTACATTGAAAAAGCCAAGTCGAGCTCACACCATATGAGCTGTTCGTGTTTTTAATTAGATACTAAAGTTCAATCAGATCATTATATCGTGCAACCGCCTCATCCTGCTGCATGGCCCACTCGGCACAGCCAAAACCAGCTTGGGCATAGTTATATCGTGCAACCGCCTCATACTGCTGCATAGCCCACCCGGCACAGGCAAAACCAGTTTGGGCAAAGTTATATCGTTCAACCGCCTCATCCTGCTCCATGGTCCACCCGGCACAGGCAAAACCAGTTTGGGCAAAGTTATATCGTGCAACCTCCTCATCCTGCTGCATTGTCCACCCAGCACAGGCAAAAGCAGCTTGGGCAAAGCTATATCGTGCAACGGCCTCATACTGCTGCATGGCCGATCCGGCACAGGCAAAATCAGCTTGGGCAAAGCCATTGCACAAAAGCTGGCTATACGTATTTGACCGCAATATAAATTCACACATCTCATTGTAATCAATACCCACAGTCTTTTTTTTACAAGTAGTTCTCCGCGAGCGTCAAGTTGGTGATGAAGTTCTTTGCAAAGATACGAGATATCGTTGTGCATCCCAACATCTCTGCATTTTAATTGACGAAGTGGCGTCGCTGACATACGCACGCCACTGCATGTCTAGGCAAGAACCAAAGGTGCGCTTGGTGACACAAAGGATGCTTTGCTCACACGACTTGACGGCGTTAAAGAATATCTGAATGTGTATATACTTAAATCTTGCAACCATCATTGACATTGCATTAAGCAATCGCGCTGCTATCACGCAGTAAATTTGGTTGCACTCGCCTGCGGGCGAACACAAAGAAACGCAAACCACTAAAAATGGCGTAAGTTTAATAAATTTAATATAATCAGACGCTGCATTACAACCTATAAGTATGCGGTGACGGAGAATGTGCGTAAATTCGGTAAATAAAAATTGTTAAAAAATAGGTTTAATATTCAATCATTTCCTAATAGATTCCGATCATTGTTCGTAGGGCTCATCGGGCATTTATTTCAAATACGACTAGTGTGCATTGCGCATTATTGTGAGCACTGATTGCGATAACCTTCTGAAATTCCTGATACGTTTATGCTTCATAATTGCGGGAATTATCGTCATTACAGATTCGTTTTAATTATTATACCCTACAGTTCAGCGACCTATATTTAAATTTGTTTTTTTTATCAGGTATTTAACCTCCTTGTATGGTTCAATGCCGGCCTCAGCAGTCCAGAGGTAGCGCCCTGGACTTGCTTTCTGAAGGTCTCGGGTTCGAATCCCGGCTTGGGCATGGGCGCTCGTGGTGATATTAACCACAAAATCGTAGGGAATAGATTTCACAGTACAATGGATATAGTCTGTCTGAGTGCTGTGGATCTTAGTAGATATTCCAAAAAAAAAAAAAAAAAAAAGGTTCAATGCAGCTTCATTTTCTTCGGGCGTTTGCGCAGCAGATACTTCATAAACCACTTATGCATGCCATAATTTTTATTTAACCATTTTATCATTTATGTTTTATTCTTATATAAATTATCATATGCATCCAGAATATAAATAAAATAACACTACATCCACCATATACAAATGTAATTCAAATTTCAATTAATATTTCAAAGACATTAATTGACAACTTTGATATTTTTTTATTAAGTTATTAAATATTAATCTAATATTTATAATATTTGCCGTAGTTTCTTTTATGCTTGAATACTGAATATACAAAAGGTTGTACAAGAACAACGCTTAAAAATATTGTCCTATCAAAAATAAAGCTTCAAATATTGTTGATAACTTATTATAATCATTATGTAATAACAATATATATATATATATATATATATATATATATATATATATATATATATATATATATATATATATATATATATATATATATATATATATATATATATATATATATATATATATATATATATATATATATATATATATATACTTACTTATTTGGCAATTACAACCCATGATGGGTTTCGGCCGCAGCAATCACCCCTCGCCAGTCGCTTCTGCATTGCGCTTGCGCCAGTTTTGAACTCCAAGTGTTGTCAGGTTGTCCCGCGCTTGATCGCTCCACCGGAGATTCGAACGCCCTCTCCTACGTTGACCACCACTGGGTACAGAATTGAACACCTTTTTCGCTGGAGCGCTTTCGTCCATACGCTCGACATGTCCAAGCAAGCGTAGGCGCTGGATCCTAATGCGCCTGACTATGTCAGTTGTAGAGCTCATACAGCTCGTCGTTCCATCTGATCCTGTACTAGTTTTCAACGCATAGCGGGCCATAGATTTTCCGAAGAATATTTCTCTCGAACGCTCCTAAAACTCGCTTATCGGTGTTAGCAAGCGTCCATGCTTCAGCTCTATAGAGGAGGACTGGCATGATGAGCGACTTATAGAGAGAGGGCTCTGCTCATCAATTGCCTTCTGAGCCCAAAGTAACACCTGTTGGCAAGAGTTATTCTTCGGCTTATCTCCAGGCTGACATTGTTTTGCCTTTTGATGCAGGTTCCTAGGTATACGAAGTCCTTCACAACTTCGAAGTTATGGTTGTCAATAGTTGTCCAAGACGCCGGGACTCTTTGTTTGTTGACACTAGGTACTTCGTCTTAACCTCGATCACCGTAAGACCCTTTCGACGCGATTCCCTCTCTGAACTGGAGAATGGAGAATGCCCAATGATGTCGATATCATCAGCGTACCCGAGCAGCATGGAACTCTTGTTGAAGATAGTGCCATTGTGATGGAGTTGTGCATCTCTTACAATCTTCTCCATTATTAGGTTGAAGAAATCACACGATAGGGAATCGCCTTGTCTGAAACCTCGTTCGGTATTAAACGTATCGGTGAGATTGTTCCCAATTCTCACTGAGTAACGTGTGTCGCTCAGGCCTTATAAGATTCGCAGGTATACCGAACTCAGACATGGTGACGTATAGGCGACTTCTTATCGGACTGTCGAAGGCAGCTTTGTAGTCGACGAAGAGGTGGTGGGTGTCGATCTGCCTCTCTTTGGTCTTTTCCAGGAGTTGGCGCAATGTGAAAATCGGTTCTATGGTGGACTTGCCAGGTCTGAAGCCGCACTGATAAGATCCAATCAGTCTGTTGACGATGGGCTTCAGTCTTTCACATAATACGCTCGTTAGAACTTTATACGCGATGTTGAGGAGACTTATCCCACGGTAGTTGGCGCGTATCATGGGATCCCCCTTCTTAAGGATTGGGCAGAGTATACTGAGATTCCATTCGCTAGGCATGCTTTCCTCTGACCATATTCTGCTGACGATGGACCCGTGCTCGACTCGTAAGTGCTTTCCCAAACATAATTTTGCAGGCATTAACAGGTATGTTTGGAATTTTATGTAAACATAATATATAACTGACTTATAAATCATTTGTAAGCAGGGTTGTATTGAGACTTGAACAGTGTTGTAATGAGCTCTGACTTACATTATAATATCCCGGAAACATTTTAATGTTGCCCCTAAAAATGCAGTATGTTCTAATGGAAACATAATAATTACTACATCCAAATAAAATAAATAGTTGAACCAAAACATAAATATGTTCAAAATAAAACTTGATTTTAAACGACCTGAATATAAATATGTTTCCAGTGAACATATCAGTTGTTTCAGTTCAAAATGTAGTATGTTTGCATAGAAATATATTTAAATATTTTAGGAAAGAAATCCTGAAAATAAAATAAAATGTTGTTTTTTTATTAATTTTTATTAAAAATCTTTAAACATACAATAAATACACTTATTTAAATCCAATTTCTTTTTTGTTTGTTTGTAAACATCAGATAAACATCATTTCCTACCGACGATGGCGTCGGTAGGAAATGCTGCACAACGTTGCCAACTTCGTCCGTCGATAAATTATCGAATTAAGACGAGCGTTGCGAACATACGTTGTATTAAGATTTGATTTTCTGTGTTTCGAAACATAGTTTTAACCAACTAAATTGCCAAGAAATATTTTATTCAAATGTAATTAAAATTGTATGTTGGTATTGTAACATATTTATGGTAAATTTGACAAATTCTGCTGGACAATATAATAATGTTTACACGTGAACAAAAATAAATTCAATTTCTATTATAATTTAATTACACTTCATTCCTAATACATGTATGGTAATTTCGTATTACTTTTTAATTACATTCAAACATATTCAAACAAATCTTTTCTATCCTTGTACATACATACATACATACATACATACATACATACTTATATTCACAAATATATAGTATATATATATATTTTTAATTTTTTTAATATTAATCAACAAACTCGAAATTTAAGTTTTTCATATTCAGAGTCAAAATGTTGCGTTGCTTAGCTGTCCAAGCCAATAACCCGATGCAAATCCCATTTGAAAATCTATTGAAGCAACAAATATTAGAAGAATAATTTTCAAATAAAGACGAATTATTGTCATTTGTTCAAAAGTCTTGGTATGAAATACCAATTGAAACCTGCCGTAAACTTATATCCAGTATGCCAAAGAGAATGGACAAAATGCTTCAAAATAATGGAGGTTATACTAGGCACTGATGGTATAATAATAAACAAGTAAAATTGTTCATTAAATTTTAATAAAAAGTATATTTTAAATTCATATGTACTGAATGTACTTATTATTTTGTATAAGCATTTCCAATAACTTATATTCTATTAATGAATAGTAAACAGTCATTGTTGTTAAACATTTTTTTTTTCATTTAACTTATTAAATAAGATATAAATCATGAAATATAAATCGTTTTTTTGTTCTTTAACATAATAAAATAATGTTTATGTAGCTAAGAATTATTTTAATATACGTGATCTTATTACTTTGACCATATGTTTATAAATGTATATATTTATATATATATGTATATTTTTGGAAAAAAATCTTAAAAAAAAAATGTTGTTTTTTTTTATTTATTTTTTTTATTTATTATATCTGTACGTAGAAAATGCCTATCAACTGTGTCAACTTTATATACAAGAATTCATTTTTTGTTTGTTTTCAAACATAAGTATGTTTAAAATGCCCCTATACATACTTCAAACGACGACAAAAGAGACGTAGGTAGAATATTCTGCTCAACGAGTGCCAAGTTCGTATTCAAGAAGAATGTTGCAAGAATACATTTATTTAAATCCAATTTCTTTTTTGTTTGTTTTTAAACATCAATATATTCAAACGATGGTAAAAGATGGCGTAGGTAGAAAATGCTGCACAACGCTGCCAACTTCGTCAGTCGATAAATTATCGAATTAAGACGAGCGTGGCGAACATACGTTGTATTTAGATTTGATTAGCATTTTGTGTTTCGAAACATAGTTTTAACCAAGTAAATTGCCAAGAAACTGTTTATTCAAATGCAATTAAAATTTTATGTTGGTTTTGTAACATATTTATGGTATATTTGACATATTCTGCTGGACCATATAATACTGTTTACACGTGACTAAAAATGGTGTCTTAATTACACTTCATTCCTAAGACATGTATGGTAATTTCGTATTACATTCAAACATATTGAAACCAATCTTTTCTATCCGTGTATATATATATATATATATATATATATATATATATATATATATATATATATATATATATATATATATATATATATATATATATATATGTATATATATATATTTTTTGAGTTGCCAAATACACAAATTAATAAAAAAGCGTGAACAATTGTATTGAAAATTGCCTTTGCTAAATACAAATACATTGATTGGAAACACGAAATTGAGAACATTCAGAGACTACACAACGGTAGACGAATGTAGCGTAAAACTCGACGAACCAATACGTAATATATACAGCATACAATTTTATTACAAATGTGATTGAAAACCTGAAGAAATGTGTCACTCACGAAATTACACAGCATAAGGCTTTTAATTTTTTTAGCACTGCTTTTTGTTGCTTCGTCAACTCGTTTGCCGTTTCGCCGAGTTCATCCTTGAGCGATAATTTGATGGACACTAATTCCACGCCACGATTCAGTTGCGTTTCACTGACCATTGTGTCCTCAATGTGACCCTTGATGACATTCAAAAAATATGGTTTTGCTTTTTTAAGCAAATCATAGAATTTCGCAAGCACTTTATTGCCGGACATTTTTAGCTCACCAGTAATTGTGTCCACAATTTTGCCCTGTACGCCTATCGCCAGCAGTAAAGCCTGAAGCACCGACATTTTTTCTATTATACTGTTTAAAATGTTTTGGAGCATATCTATTTGTAGGCCAATTATTTTTCCCTGCTAGTACAAAATAATTGACGTCAGAGACAAGTTCCAAAATGAGACGGTACTCTATTTGATTACGCGAATATGACTCGAGGCGTTGAATGTCGTGCGGCAGGAAGTATGTGTCCAAGGTGTCCTTGGTTAAATTTAGAACCAGAATGAAATATAACACCTTCCAAATGCAATTCAGAAAAAAACAATTTTAATTCAGAAATTCCATTTGAAATTCAATAGACATCTATTGTAATTCATAAATTCCATTTGAAATTCAAAAGACATCAATTAGAATTGAGAAAATTCATATGAATCGTAATTAGTAAATTATACCTGATATAGACTGGGACGAAACCCATATTCTTCCAGATCATACGAGGTGCCAAAGGAGTCAAAGTTCTCGGGAGGACGTTCATTGAGGCGACGCATCAGCATTGCGTCGTGGCGTATCTTCTCCTTCAACAAACCGACATCGTTCGTCTCGATTTCTTCAATGCCTGCTGTAGCAAAAATAAACGAAAATTAGTGATATTTATTATTACAAAGAAATGTATGAAAATGTACCTGTTGCAGTAGTGTCCAGCGTTACATTCTCCTTCAAATCGGAAAACTGACCTTCGTAGTAGTCGCGCAACAATCTCATGGCACGCTTGCCGTAACCTATCTACATAATTTGAAATTAATTAGTTTGCAATTTAAAAATTGTTTTAAAATTGTTGCCCTCAGAAACGGTCAACTTAAAACAAAATAATATTGAATTAAATACGAAATGAATTAAATACGAAATGAATATGATTTAGTATTAGTTTATAAGCACATAATTATATTAGCTTGTAATTTTATTTTGGCCTTGTAGGCTTATTAATTACATTGGAAAAAAATAAAAAAAATGTTCTATTGATTTCCGAAATAAACAATTCTGGATTAACATTAGAGGATAATCCTAAAGAAATTATTTTTTCCAGAAAAAACATCTTCCTCTACACAAGTTGTATACAAAAGGAATATTTATTTCACAACAGAATATTCTTTTTCTGAATTTTAAATGGAAAGTTTGGAATTTCAAATGATATTTTCTGAATACGAAATGAAAAGTTATGAAATTCAATTGATACTTTCCGAATTCCAAATGGAATTTATATAATAATAATAATAGTTTGGCGCTACAGTCCTGTATAGAACTTCGGCCGAGCTCTCTCACCATTTTGAGCTGTGCGTCGTCGTCGAACAGCCCGAGCTAATCTTAGGCATAGTGGTGGCATCGAGGCAATGAACATTTATCAGCCAGCCTTCGATGTCATCGCCCTCGCTATAACGTATGGGTTCGCTGAGTTTAATCTAAATATACAATTTTTATATTTAATCAATGGCAAAGAAAGAATTGTAAAACTAAACTAACTAAAATCAAATACGGTCCCATTATTTGCTTGATTAGTGGCAACAGAATGGCGGCATTCAACATGTGCGTGTCGTTGGGCGAATTGTCTGGCGATTGGCACGCGTGATATTAATTCGTATGATGGCTTTTTTATAGTCGGCATTAGTCAAGGGTATGATCGTGTAGTACGAGTGCTCCTGGTACTAGAACGCATCGAAACCCTCGAACACAAATTCGAGCCAAAGGAGATGGCAGCGGCAATGGACAGACCCAGGGCGCCTGATTAACCGCGACCATGCGCTTCTGTTAGCGAGGTAGGAGGTCTGCAAAGTGAGCAAAATGAGAATTTCAAACTAATGATTTTCAAAATTTAAAATACTTTAATTGTTTCTCTGCGAGCGCCTCTATGAACTGTGGGACAGCCTTGGCTTGATCGTAGGTACGGCACAAATTGATCAACGGACCAGCAGGTGGCGTGTCACGCAGACTCTCCTTGAGATCCTGCAGCATTTTGTCATTTTCCGATTTGACGGCAGCAGCAGGCTGCAAATTTAAATACAATTTTAAATAAAAGAATTATATAGAAAATGAAAAACGAGAAAAAATACAACATAATAGGAAAAAAACTAAGAATGATATTTTCAGATTCCATGCATTTTCATTGAATTTTGATTATATAAATGCGTAAAAAAATTAGATTCACAAAGCACATTTTAAACTTAGAAAATTAAGAAAAATAAAAAAATATTTTTTAATATACAACGTTTTTATTGTGAACTTTAAGGATCCAAAAGATTATATTATCTACCGCCTCATGTTGCATTTTTAACCATACTAAAAATTCACAAAAATATTCATGTTTCAAAGTCTCTTTAATATTAAACCATGGCGATAGAACCATGATGAGCCGGGTGGCAAGAAAACGATAATATTGCATTCTCATCCAGTTCGAGGAAATATTTAAAATCTCAAATCTGTAGCTCATCGCGATGGTATTTTAAAATAAATCACAAAATTTGTACCGAGATAATATTTGAGAAATAGCGATGGTTATGTCTATGCGTTTTTAATTATTAGCACGCAGTTGTATATTTTTGTATATTATTTACCATCGTCGATTTTGTGTTATCTCAGTTTCGACAATTTGGTGCTTGTAGATGCTCAAATCGTTGCCAACTTCTTTGCTCTTGAGCGCATAATATTATAATACCGCACAAAACATGCGCAAACTACAAAATACATACACAAAAATGATTGTACTCCAGAGGCGCGATTCTGTAACTTATTAACGACAAATATCGATATCGTTAACTAACAACAATTGTGGCATGCAGAAGCGATAGTCATGAAAAATGTAAATTTTAACGATATTTGTCGTTAAAAATAGATAACGATATCGATTTAGGTCGTTAATAAGTTACAGAATCTCCCTACAGGAAGGCTTCGTGGCTCTTAGTAGTGGTATCGATTTTATCGACCTCCCTGTTGAATACCTGCCGCTCAACATATTGTTACAGCCATTTTTGTTTCTCTACCCAACATTGATATCATCCATCTTGCTCGGCGCGCAGACGCTCAATGATTTTTACCGACTGGGCCATGTTCGGATTGCCTGTTTAGGATATAAAATAATAAAATTATCGTAATTTCAATTCCTCAACAACTTGATCGTTTCAGTTGCGAATAAACGATTTTTGTTACATCCCAGCGTACCAAACGATATCGAAACGAATTCGAAACGATATCGTTTGAACGAACATTGTCATCGTTTTCGACTATCGTTAATGATTCGAGAATGATAGCGTTCTCGATAAAAATGGGTCTATCGTTAACGATATCGATATTGTATGAATTCTCGATATCTAAACGAATTCGAAAATTAGTTCAATCTCGATATCGAAACGAATTCGTAAAATTATTTAATTTCCATATCGAAATGAATTCGAAAAGCTTATTCAATTTCAATACTATTTAAATTAATTTAGCTTGGAATTATCTTTCATGGAGCTACCCAGCAAGACATGCCTTACCGAAACTCCAACACAAAGACAATATTATATTTTCTCACTCATACATAAATAATTTGAAATACATCCCTGCAGGATCAATGATAGATATATGACCCGTAATTTTACTAGTAATGAAAACTAATATTTTTTGCTCGTCGGTTTGCCACCATTTTTTATTTGTAGATTATTTATTACGTTTGCAACCGTAGCCGCTACAGCAGGAGTAAATTATAAACAATTGATAAACACTAAAACAAAGTATATTCAAAAGAGTATTTGTATATATTGCTTATTTATTTATTTAAATTATAGATATCAAAGTTGAAGAGTCATCTCCATTAAACAAGTGCTTGGAAGGAAGCAAAACAACGGAAAACAAAAGTCTTTTTAATAGACAATTTTGTAATGCAAACATGTTGAATGTAATGCGCATTTATTCAACGCAATAAAAATGAAAACTATAGAATTTTGAGTTTTTTGGTTTTATTTGGTCTAATTTTGGTTAGTTTACTATTAATTTAACCGTCCCTAACCTCAAAATTAAAACAGTTTATGTTACGTAAAATATTTCGTAAATTTACAAGTAATTTAATCGTCACTTATTACCAAAAGAACAGTGATAAACATATATTCATTTGTATCTCATTTCAGATGAGTGAGAAAGAGATCAAATTCACACGCACACAAAAGTTTCGGTCAATTTTGTCCCGACGCTCTTAACAATGTTATAAAAACATTTACTGAAACTTTCAGTTTTGATACTTGTAATATTACTGCTCATTTGACTGTTAGTGTTCTTGCTGGGTGTGTACCAAGCATTCTATAGCATCCACAAAATTAAAAAAAAAATATTACGTTTCATATGCTTTTATAATGAACAATAACAGTTACTGATTAGTTAACATTTCTAGTAAATTTACTATGAATTGGATTGATCATTAATATTTATAGTAAATTGAGTGTCAAATCTTTTTCAACTGTCACAGAGAAAATTTTTCCAATCATTTTTTTACATCAATTTTCAACAGCGGCGGTTGACTGCGGGTATATTATCACAAATTTATGAATTTATTATTTAATTAATTAACTAATTCATTAATCATAATAATAAAATAATACATGCTAATTTATTAATTTATGTATTTAAGTACTTATGTAGTTATACGTTATGTATTTATACGTTTATGCGTGTATTTATGAACTTATTCATTTATTGGATGTAAAATATGTGTATAAATGTTGCAGAAATAATTTCTACGGCATCGTATTTTACTTACGTAATTGTCTTTAGCAGTTATTATTCTCCACAGTATGTGGTTGTTGAAAGATTTGTGCGGGTGTTTAATTACCCAAAATAGCGATAGATTTATTAGGTGTTTTTTTTGCTTGCTGCTTGTTTTCCCATAAAACGTGTTTTGCTGTTTTCGTCTCTAGCCGTCTTATGTTTCTCCTGGTTGTATTCATAGGCAAGTTTGGCTGTATTCGAGGCACGCGATGAAAACATTGCGCCTCTAATGAGTTAATAATCTTTATCATTTCAACAGCTTTGTGTTTTAATCGTTAGCAGTCTCTGTGACATTGGCGTTACCAGTGATAGCACTCGAAACACTTATAGTAGTTCCTTCAGCTGTCGGTGTGGTGCCCGTTGTGTTTGCTGCACTAGTCGTCTGCTAGGTAGATCTAGTTTTGATGGCGGTACTATTGATACTGCAGTTGCCGCCATGTGTGTGGTATCATCTTCCCATTGATTGATGGTTGTGTTTTATTTTCTTGGGACTAGTCATTTCGTGTCCGGCATCTTCTGCAGAGAAATTCGCTTATGTGTGATTTATGGGCGATGAGGGATCATCGGCTTTTGAGTATCGGTTTTTGAGCAAGTGCCTGTGGTTGTTTTTGTTCGATACAACGCCGCTGGCTGCATTTTTCGCCACGGACTGTATTTCAAGACGTTGATAGCCTTCGTCGCCATTGTTATCGTAGTCGTCATAGTCGATGGTCTGCTGATCCTTCACCAGCACGTGTAACTCGAAGTTTGAAGACTTAAACTAAACAAAAGATTTAAATACTTCTAAAATAGTTAATAATGAAAGTAAATAAAAAAATTATCATTTTACCTCCACATTTTTGTCCGTCATTATATATATCTAATTGTCCAGGTTCATGTTCTCCTTGTCGACGGCCGCAAGCATTTTTTTCGGCGAACCACCCGACACTGATGTTGACGCATCTGTCATACGTTCGACCACTTGCATTTTCTTTAGGTCGCCTGTGTTTTTTTTTTTTTTTTTTACAAATTAACCAACGCTCAGGGGATGCCCCCTATTCATGCAATGCACAGTGTTGATCGTAAGAAGGGATGATAGGTTAAATGGAGGGGGGAAAGATGGAGTAGTGTCGGTGAATGTTTGTTTTGAACTTGCCAGTATCAAAAATGTCGGGAAAAACGGACGCAGGGAGATTGTTCCACAAACGTGTCGTGCGACTGAAGAACGAATTATCTCTATAATGCGTGGTTCTGTTGAGAGTCGAGTGGACTACGAAGGGATGGGCTTGATTTGATGCCCGAGTAGAACGAGAAAACACACGACCTGGTGGAATCAGGCCATGTATTTCACTCGAACACTTACCGTTGTAATACCTATAAAACAGGCTTACACACCCAACGGTCCTTCGGTGCTCAAGAGAACCAATAGACGATTAGATATTTTCATCCCCTATTAAATATATCGCACGTTGTTGAATTCGGTCCAGGAACTCCAAGGAGGATTTTGAAGCTCCTGCCCAAATGTGCGAATTGAATTCCATTTTAGGCCGAATGTAGGTGGTGTAGACAGTACGCAGGTCAGCAGGAGTGAAGTATGTTTTACACCGTTTTAAAAAACAGAGGCACTTGGCAGCTTCTTTCGACACATTAAATATGTGATCATTTGCGTTCGTATAGAATTGATACGCTTCGGCGGCAACTCGACCAGATCCTCCAGTGCTTGTCGTCGATTAGTTTCTTGCTCGCCTCAGATATTTACGCGGAATTGGGTTTGCAAACCTTGGTAGCCTTGTGAGAGCACAGCATGCTGCAGAAAGAGCACAACACGTAGATCATTGGCCGTAATTCCGGTCTTGGAGCTCTTTATTGTCGCAATCCTCATTGGCAGGCACGTGCTTCCTCGAGACTTGCACAACGCTTGGCATAGAGTTTTATTAACCTAACATTTTTATAAAATAAAAAATTTAAGTAAAACATTATTAATAAATGACCACACTACACTTACATTGCATACATTGTCCAGCTCGCCCCTTCGCTGCAAAAACAGCACTACATCCTATTGCTCGGAGTTTTTGTAGGTGCTTTGGTGGTGCTCGAAATTTCACGCCACATAATCCTTTGCTGCTCATTTGCGACAATTGTTTTTTTTTTTGGTTTTCCAACAGCTCCAACAATTTGCGCACTTATCCATAATCTTGGGTTCGCGTTTCTTAACGCGTTCCTTGCCGTGATAGTGTTCACGTTTCAGCCCAAGTCAACGCGCGCCATATTGAATATAACAATATTTTACTTTATTAAATGAAAATACATTTTTTTTATTGAAATCCAACTAATATTCTCTATGCATGGTGATTAATAAAATAATTTACGTTCACAATAGTAAAAAAGAGCTGTTCGCCATCTGGTGCCTAACTTCATATGTCTAACTTCATGTGTCTAACTTTCATGCTACCAATCAAACCAAGCAACGTTGGAAAAACATTCATTTATTCGCCTTGATCATGACATTACATCCACACTGGTTGTAAAACAAATTATCGAAATTTATCGCACCTTAAACTCATTGCTTATTGGGTTGTAACTTTAATAAAATCCCAGCTAACGCCAGAGTTCAAGTTACACTCAGGCTCCCGTGTCTGGAATCTAAGATGAATGTTTTGATTTCGATTCGTGTTTTAGTACAATTTATTTTTTGTTCTTTCAAAAATTAAATGCCAAACACTTTGTCAAACAAAATTAAATATTATAAATTGTAAAGATAAAAATAACGTGTGTTGCGGCGCATAATTATTATGGTAAGTCAGCAATAAAATTATATTTAAGCTTATACTTTATTCCATTTATTCCCGCAGACACTGAATTCAAGGAGTACATATGACGTTGTGCGAACAATGTGCAGCTGCAATACAGTCGCAGACATTTGACATCGAGAAATATTTTTGAATATACTGGATATATACAGCCAAAGACTTCTGCATCTACATATATCAATATCAGTGCAATATTTTTTAATGCAGAGCAAGTCGCTTCTGCAGCGAGGTGCGATGATGCAAACCTTAATTATGTTTTTTACTATTATAATAGCCGTTAATTGTAAGTAAAATATAAAAAAAAACACATTTTTATTGTACATTTACACCTATTTGACATTGTTTTATTGCAACGTAAGCTCATGCATTTTTTCGACTGTTTTGGGAGCCTTTCCGGGAGCTTTTTTTCGATATAAAACGAATCTTATACAGGAGAATTTCCTGATTATTTTTGGCTCCCTGCTAGATTGTTTTTAGACTCCGATACAAGACTCCTAAAAGAGCCTTCTGACTACGATCAGGTCTGAATGACGCATTTTTATCAGAAAATGTATATTTCAAGATTCTTTTCTGAATGAAACATGAGCGCTCAGGCTCAGGCAAAGGATTGTGAAAACAATCTTTTCGGAGTTCTTGCGTTGGCTGGGATACCAATAAACCAAAAATTTGGATATTAAGTGATTATCGAATGTATATTGAACATGGATATCGAAGCTTTCACTGGAAAAAAGCGTTTAACCTTTTGTAATTGTAAGCTTCAAAACCATAGCGTTCTCCAGCCCAACTGGTAGCTTTTTACCCAATTGAATCTAGCCTTTACCTAAACTTGAATTCCGACATTCAATATATATTCGAGGTTTAACTTAATTGTAAGCTATAAATAAAATGTGGTACTGGTAGCTTTTTATCCAATTGAATCTAGTCTTTAGCTTAACTTGAATTCCGACATTCAATATACATTCGAGATTTAACTTAATTGTAAGCTATAAATAAAATGTGATTCGACCTTCAAATTACACTTGAATTCAAGCGCATATATTTCCCAAATTAAAGGTTGAAATATAAAATAAAAGAAAACGCATATAAGTTATAATACTATATATTAAAAGGAATAAAAGTAAGTTCTACAGCTTCAACAGCACCTGCACCGGTGGTAGTATACAGGAACTTCTGGTAAAATCCACGACGTGCGCGAAGATCAAACCAGTGCATCCAATTGCGCCACTGCGATGCATAACATTGCCAGGTTCGCATAAAATATCAATGTTGTCTGCGTATGAATGAAAATATATTAATATTTCATAAACGTATTCGTAAACCTTGGTCACTTACATTGTATATCAGATCATCGTGCATTTTCCGTGCAGTGGAATTCTTGGGATGACTTTCGTGTTTGGACCAGCACTTATATATTATTTGATTTGTCTGTTTGCTAATTCAAGCGAAAAACAAAGATCTCACTGATTGTGCGAATGCAGTGGCAAAATTGTATTTAATATAACAAATGAAAATTTACTAGTTGACATTTAATTTATCACGTCACTGGGTTGCCACTGAGTAATTTTGTGTAGTGAATTTCGTGTCAAGTTTTTTTAATTTCGAAAACCAACGTTGGAATAACAATCACTTCTTCGGCTTGATCATGACATTACATCCACACTGGTTGTAAAAGAAAAATCTCCAAAATTTATCGAACCTTTAACTCATTGCTTATTGGGTATGTATAATAAATTATTTTGTAAATTGAGAGCTGTGGTAGCGGTGCATTCAATAAAAGTGAGCGATTAGTTAGTGAGCAGTCTCGCAGCTGTTGAGGTCGCTGAATGCAGCCAATATATGTCGTTTATTGTAGTTATCGATATCGATTTTTGTTGATACGAGGGAATCGCGCTACAGAGCCCCATCCCATTATGCCATTGCACTTAATATTAACTTGCGAATGTTTTGAAATCAATCATTACTTTCAAATCGTAGAGTTGAGGTTACCGTTTGAAACACCTTTCACCTAAATTTAAGAATCATAGCTTTTCGAAAAAAAAAACTGGTAGCTTAAACTTAACATGAAAATTCCCTTATTTTTAAATCAATATTAAACTTATTCTTAAATTGTTTACTTCAAACGTTTACTTCAAATCAAGATTTAGCATTTTTTTCATCTCGATTTGAAATTAACCTACATTTAGTTTTTTTCTATTAAATATTGACTTAATTAAAAGGGGATCCTGATATCAAGTAGCAGTTGTACAACAAAATACATTGGTGGCAAAAAAAATTATCTGCTAATCTACTTCGATAAAAGCTTGAGTTTACTTCGTGGTACTTTTGTAGTTTTTTAGTGATGCTGAATTTATGAGTTTTGGGTACTTGATATTACGGACAGTGTTTGACTATTGAAGTGAAATTCACAAAAATGCATTATATTTAAATCAAAATATATATTTTTAATGAATATGTACATATATGCATGTGAATAAAAAAGAAATGTAATGTCCACTGTTTTAACAATAAATATTAACGAGTTTCCATATAAGGTGAGTTTTTTTTTCTTAAATCGACATCACTAATCTAATTTGTTTACTTTGTTTTAATTATGACTTGATATGAGATCAAGAATAAGAGAATAATAAGATTACGCATTGCGCATGTACACCCTATAATGCTGACGTCAAAAAGTTCCGAATGTCAGGTAACGGAAATTCAAATTTGAAATTTAGACATTTCAAAAATTACAAAACAATTATTTTACTGTTGTTTTGATTGTTGTTTTTGTGTTGAAAATTTTAATAAATTGTTTAATAATGAGATGCCCTGTCTTTAACTGCACTAACACCAACTACAACGCGACTAGTTGGCTAACGTCTCGCAAAACATTGATGGGCAGCCCAAAAACATGGATGGGCAGCAGGCCTGCGGTAGTTTCCTAAGTGGTTGCATCAACTATCGTTCATCAAAACATTTCGGCACGAAAATATATTTTCGTTATCCTGAGGGATCGGAACGCCTCAAAAACTGTTATTTTATTATGTTTTTAGCGTATTTCGAAGTAGATTTCTTATTTTTTTCTTTGTGGTGGCCGATTACCTCCAGTTTTTCCATATTTAACACAATTATTTATAAAATAATAACACATTTGTTGTTTTCTTTGCAAACACATTCTGACACAATAAAAAAATAACAATTGTCAAAAAACTTCTACGTACATGCGCAGAAGATTCAAGTTTTGAGCAACGTTCTGCGCAATCTTTGATTCTATTATTCTTGATATGAGATATTGAATTAATAATAACCCACTGCTGCGTTCGTTCGTAATTACGACGTATTTACGATCAAAACGTAAGACATCCCTGACAAAAGTGTGCGACACTTGTACAGATATACGAACTAAATAGGTGCTGTATCAGACTTAATGCGACATAGACATCTCACCTATTTTTCTGAAGTATGTCTGAGAAAAAATACGTACAAAATAGAGAGAGCAAAAACGAAAAATATTTAAAATCAGCGAATCAGAAACGAGCGAAGCAAAGCTGATGACATATTTTGGTCAGACTTTTAGAACAGACATTCAAAGCAATGTCGGACGTAATCTGAGACCCAAAGGAAAATTGATGACAATAAAAGCTAAGATATTTTTTATATTTTTTTTTATTACAGTGTTTTTTAAAGTATGTTTTTTACAATAAGTTTTTTATACATTAAAGTGCAGTTTACTTTAAGAGATAAATTACAATATTATAAACATTAATATGCACAAAAAATGACTATAATATAAATTGTAAATGAATAAAGAGTCCGAAGATTAAAGAACAATTTTTGCTGCATTTTCTGAAGATGACGGGAGATAAATATATAAATATATAAATATAAAAATATAAAAATATAAAAATATAAAAATATAAAAATATAAAAATATAAAAATATAAAAATATAAAAATATAAAAATATAAAAATATAAAAATATAAAAATATAAAAATATAAAAATATAAAAATATAAAAATATAAAAATATAAAAATATAAAAATATAAAAATATAAAAATATAAAAATATAAAAATATAAAAATATAAAAATATAAAAATATAAAAATATAAAAATATAAAAATATAAAAATATAAAAATATAAAAATATAAAAATATAAAAATATAAAAATATAAAAATATAAAAATATAAAAATATAAAAATATAAAAATATAAAAATATAAAAATATAAAAACATAAAAATATAAAAATATAAAAATATAAAAATATAAAAATATAAAAATATAAAAATATAAAAATATAAAAATATAAAAATATAAAAATATAAAAATATAAAAATATAAAAATATAAAAATATAAAAATATAAAAATATAAAAATATAAAAATATAAAAATATAAAAATATAAAAATATAAAAATATAAAAATATAAAAATATAAAAATATAATAATATAAAAATATAAAAATATAAAAATATAAAAATATAAAAATATAAAAATATAAAAATATAAAAATATAAAAATATAAAAATATAAAAATATAAAAATATAAAAATATAAAAATATAAAAATATAAAAATATAAAAATATAAAAATATAAAAATATAAAAATATAAAAATATAAAAATATAAAAATATAAAAATATAAAAATATAAAAATATAAAAATATAAAAATATAAAAATATAAAAATATAAAAATATAAAAATATAAAAATATAAAAATATAAAAATATAAAAATATAAAAATATAAAAATATAAAAATATAAAAATTAAAAAATATAAAAATATAAAAATATAAAAATATAAAAATATAAAAATATAAAAATATAAAAATATAAAAATATAAAAATATAAAAATATAAAAATATAAAAATATAAAAATATAAAAATATATAAATATATAAATATAAAAATATAAAAATATAAAAATATAAAAATATAAAAATATAAAAATATAAAAATATATAAATATATAAATATATAAATATATAAATATATAAATATATAAATATATAAATATATAAATATATAAATATATAAATATATAAATATATAAATATATAAATATATAAATATATAAATATATAAATATATAAATATATAAATATATAAATATATAAATATATAAATATATAAATATATAAATATATAAATATATAAATATATAAATATATAAATATATAAATATATAAATATATAAATATATAAATATATAAATATATAAATATATAAATATATAAATATATAAATATATAAATATATAAATATATAAATATATAAATATATAAATATATAAATATATAAATATATAAATATATAAATATATAAATATATAAATATATAAATATATAAATATATAAATATATAAATATATAAATATATAAATATATAAATATATAAATATATAAATATATAAATATATAAATATATAAATATATAAATATATAAATATATAAATATATAAATATATAAATATATAAATATATAAATATATAAATATATAAATATATAAATATATAAATATATAAATATATAAATATATAAATATATAAATATATAAATATATAAATATATAAATATATAAATATATAAATATATAAATATATAAATATATAAATATATAAATATATAAATATATAAATATATAAATATATAAATATATAAATATATAAATATATAAATATATAAATATATAAATATATAAATATATAAATATATAAATATATAAATATATAAATATATAAATATATAAATATATAAATATATAAATATATAAATATATAAATATATAAATATATAAATATATAAATATATAAATATATAAATATATAAATATATAAATATATAAATATATAAATATATAAATATATAAATATATAAATATATAAATATATAAATATATAAATATATAAATATATAAATATATAAATATATAAATATATAAATATATAAATATATAAATATATAAATATATAAATATATAAATATATAAATATATAAATATATAAATATATAAATATATAAATATATAAATATATAAATATATAAATATATAAATATATAAATATATAAATATATAAATATATAAATATATAAATATATAAATATATAAATATATAAATATATAAATATATAAATATATAAATATATAAATATATAAATATATAAATATATAAATATATAAATATATAAATATATAAATATATAAATATATAAATATATAAATATATAAATATATAAATATATAAATATATAAATATATAAATATATAAATATATAAATATATAAATATATAAATATATAAATATATAAATATATAAATATATAAATATATAAATATATAAATATATAAATATATAAATATATAAATATATAAATATATAAATATATAAATATATAAATATATAAATATATAAATATATAAATATATAAATATATAAATATATAAATATATAAATATATAAATATATAAATATATAAATATATAAATATATAAATATATAAATATATAAATATATAAATATATAAATATATAAATATATAAATATATAAATATATAAATATATAAATATATAAATATATAAATATATAAATATATAAATATATAAATATATAAATATATAAATATATAAATATATAAATATATAAATATATAAATATATAAATATATAAATATATAAATATATAAATATATAAATATATAAATATATAAATATATAAATATATAAATATATAAATATATAAATATATAAATATATAAATATATAAATATATAAATATATAAATATATAAATATATAAATATATAAATATATAAATATATAAATATATAAATATATAAATATATAAATATATAAATATATAAATATATAAATATATAAATATATAAATATATAAATATATAAATATATAAATATATAAATATATAAATATATAAATATATAAATATATAAATATATAAATATATAAATATATAAATATATAAATATATAAATATATAAATATATAAATATATAAATATATAAATATATAAATATATAAATATATAAATATATAAATATATAAATATATAAATATATAAATATATAAATATATAAATATATAAATATATAAATATATAAATATATAAATATATAAATATATAAATATATAAATATATAAATATATAAATATATAAATATATAAATATATAAATATATAAATATATAAATATATAAATATATAAATATATAAATATATAAATATATAAATATATAAATATATAAATATATAAATATATAAATATATAAATATATAAATATATAAATATATAAATATATAAATATATAAATATATAAATATATAAATATATAAATATATAAATATATAAATATATAAATATATAAATATATAAATATATAAATATATAAATATATAAATATATAAATATATAAATATATAAATATATAAATATATAAATATATAAATATATAAATATATAAATATATAAATATATAAATATATAAATATATAAATATATAAATATATAAATATATAAATATATAAATATATAAATATATAAATATATAAATATATAAATATATAAATATATAAATATATAAATATATAAATATATAAATATATAAATATATAAATATATAAATATATAAATATATAAATATATAAATATATAAATATATAAATATATAAATATATAAATATATAAATATATAAATATATAAATATATAAATATATAAATATATAAATATATAAATATATAAATATATAAATATATAAATATATAAATATATAAATATATAAATATATAAATATATAAATATATAAATATATAAATATATAAATATATAAATATATAAATATATAAATATATAAATATATAAATATATAAATATATAAATATATAAATATATAAATATATAAATATATAAATATATAAATATATAAATATATAAATATATAAATATATAAATATATAAATATATAAATATATAAATATATAAATATATAAATATATAAATATATAAATATATAAATATATAAATATATAAATATATAAATATATAAATATATAAATATATAAATATATAAATATATAAATATATAAATATATAAATATATAAATATATAAATATATAAATATATAAATATATAAATATATAAATATATAAATATATAAATATATAAATATATAAATATATAAATATATAAATATATAAATATATAAATATATAAATATATAAATATATAAATATATAAATATATAAATATATAAATATATAAATATATAAATATATAAATATATAAATATATAAATATATAAATATATAAATATATAAATATATAAATATATAAATATATAAATATATAAATATATAAATATATAAATATATAAATATATAAATATATAAATATATAAATATATAAATATATAAATATATAAATATATAAATATATAAATATATAAATATATAAATATATAAATATATAAATATATAAATATATAAATATATAAATATATAAATATATAAATATATAAATATATAAATATATAAATATATAAATATATAAATATATAAATATATAAATATATAAATATATAAATATATAAATATATAAATATATAAATATATAAATATATAAATATATAAATATATAAATATATAAATATATAAATATATAAATATATAAATATATAAATATATAAATATATAAATATATAAATATATAAATATATAAATATATAAATATATAAATATATAAATATATAAATATATAAATATATAAATATATAAATATATAAATATATAAATATATAAATATATAAATATATAAATATATAAATATATAAATATATAAATATATAAATATATAAATATATAAATATATAAATATATAAATATATAAATATATAAATATATAAATATATAAATATATAAATATATAAATATATAAATATATAAATATATAAATATATAAATATATAAATATATAAATATATAAATATATAAATATATAAATATATAAATATATAAATATATAAATATATAAATATATAAATATATAAATATATAAATATATAAATATATAAATATATAAATATATAAATATATAAATATATAAATATATAAATATATAAATATATAAATATATAAATATATAAATATATAAATATATAAATATATAAATATATAAATATATAAATATATAAATATATAAATATATAAATATATAAATATATAAATATATAAATATATAAATATATAAATATATAAATATATAAATATATAAATATATAAATATATAAATATATAAATATATAAATATATAAATATATAAATATATAAATATATAAATATATAAATATATAAATATATAAATATATAAATATATAAATATATAAATATATAAATATATAAATATATAAATATATAAATATATAAATATATAAATATATAAATATATAAATATATAAATATATAAATATATAAATATATAAATATATAAATATATAAATATATAAATATATAAATATATAAATATATAAATATATAAATATATAAATATATAAATATATAAATATATAAATATATAAATATATAAATATATAAATATATAAATATATAAATATATAAATATATAAATATATAAATATATAAATATATAAATATATAAATATATAAATATATAAATATATAAATATATAAATATATAAATATATAAATATATAAATATATAAATATATAAATATATAAATATATAAATATATAAATATATAAATATATAAATATATAAATATATAAATATATAAATATATAAATATATAAATATATAAATATATAAATATATAAATATATAAATATATAAATATATAAATATATAAATATATAAATATATAAATATATAAATATATAAATATATAAATATATAAATATATAAATATATAAATATATAAATATATAAATATATAAATATATAAATATATAAATATATAAATATATAAATATATAAATATATAAATATATAAATATATAAATATATAAATATATAAATATATAAATATATAAATATATAAATATATAAATATATAAATATATAAATATATAAATATATAAATATATAAATATATAAATATATAAATATATAAATATATAAATATATAAATATATAAATATATAAATATATAAATATATAAATATATAAATATATAAATATATAAATATATAAATATATAAATATATAAATATATAAATATATAAATATATAAATATATAAATATATAAATATATAAATATATAAATATATAAATATATAAATATATAAATATATAAATATATAAATATATAAATATATAAATATATAAATATATAAATATATAAATATATAAATATATAAATATATAAATATATAAATATATAAATATATAAATATATAAATATATAAATATATAAATATATAAATATATAAATATATAAATATATAAATATATAAATATATAAATATATAAATATATAAATATATAAATATATAAATATATAAATATATAAATATATAAATATATAAATATATAAATATATAAATATATAAATATATAAATATATAAATATATAAATATATAAATATATAAATATATAAATATATAAATATATAAATATATAAATATATAAATATATAAATATATAAATATATAAATATATAAATATATAAATATATAAATATATAAATATATAAATATATAAATATATAAATATATAAATATATAAATATATAAATATATAAATATATAAATATATAAATATATAAATATATAAATATATAAATATATAAATATATAAATATATAAATATATAAATATATAAATATATAAATATATAAATATATAAATATATAAATATATAAATATATAAATATATAAATATATAAATATATAAATATATAAATATATAAATATATAAATATATAAATATATAAATATATAAATATATAAATATATAAATATATAAATATATAAATATATAAATATATAAATATATAAATATATAAATATATAAATATATAAATATATAAATATATAAATATATAAATATATAAATATATAAATATATAAATATATAAATATATAAATATATAAATATATAAATATATAAATATATAAATATATAAATATATAAATATATAAATATATAAATATATAAATATATAAATATATAAATATATAAATATATAAATATATAAATATATAAATATATAAATATATAAATATATAAATATATAAATATATAAATATATAAATATATAAATATATAAATATATAAATATATAAATATATAAATATATAAATATATAAATATATAAATATATAAATATATAAATATATAAATATATAAATATATAAATATATAAATATATAAATATATAAATATATAAATATATAAATATATAAATATATAAATATATAAATATATAAATATATAAATATATAAATATATAAATATATAAATATATAAATATATAAATATATAAATATATAAATATATAAATATATAAATATATAAATATATAAATATATAAATATATAAATATATAAATATATAAATATATAAATATATAAATATATAAATATATAAATATATAAATATATAAATATATAAATATATAAATATATAAATATATAAATATATAAATATATAAATATATAAATATATAAATATATAAATATATAAATATATAAATATATAAATATATAAATATATAAATATATAAATATATAAATATATAAATATATAAATATATAAATATATAAATATATAAATATATAAATATATAAATATATAAATATATAAATATATAAATATATAAATATATAAATATATAAATATATAAATATATAAATATATAAATATATAAATATATAAATATATAAATATATAAATATATAAATATATAAATATATAAATATATAAATATATAAATATATAAATATATAAATATATAAATATATAAATATATAAATATATAAATATATAAATATATAAATATATAAATATATAAATATATAAATATATAAATATATAAATATATAAATATATAAATATATAAATATATAAATATATAAATATATAAATATATAAATATATAAATATATAAATATATAAATATATAAATATATAAATATATAAATATATAAATATATAAATATATAAATATATAAATATATAAATATATAAATATATAAATATATAAATATATAAATATATAAATATATAAATATATAAATATATAAATATATAAATATATAAATATATAAATATATAAATATATAAATATATAAATATATAAATATATAAATATATAAATATATAAATATATAAATATATAAATATATAAATATATAAATATATAAATATATAAATATATAAATATATAAATATATAAATATATAAATATATAAATATATAAATATATAAATATATAAATATATAAATATATAAATATATAAATATATAAATATATAAATATATAAATATATAAATATATAAATATATAAATATATAAATATATAAATATATAAATATATAAATATATAAATATATAAATATATAAATATATAAATATATAAATATATAAATATATAAATATATAAATATATAAATATATAAATATATAAATATATAAATATATAAATATATAAATATATAAATATATAAATATATAAATATATAAATATATAAATATATAAATATATAAATATATAAATATATAAATATATAAATATATAAATATATAAATATATAAATATATAAATATATAAATATATAAATATATAAATATATAAATATATAAATATATAAATATATAAATATATAAATATATAAATATATAAATATATAAATATATAAATATATAAATATATAAATATATAAATATATAAATATATAAATATATAAATATATAAATATATAAATATATAAATATATAAATATATAAATATATAAATATATAAATATATAAATATATAAATATATAAATATATAAATATATAAATATATAAATATATAAATATATAAATATATAAATATATAAATATATAAATATATAAATATATAAATATATAAATATATAAATATATAAATATATAAATATATAAATATATAAATATATAAATATATAAATATATAAATATATAAATATATAAATATATAAATATATAAATATATAAATATATAAATATATAAATATATAAATATATAAATATATAAATATATAAATATATAAATATATAAATATATAAATATATAAATATATAAATATATAAATATATAAATATATAAATATATAAATATATAAATATATAAATATATAAATATATAAATATATAAATATATAAATATATAAATATATAAATATATAAATATATAAATATATAAATATATAAATATATAAATATATAAATATATAAATATATAAATATATAAATATATAAATATATAAATATATAAATATATAAATATATAAATATATAAATATATAAATATATAAATATATAAATATATAAATATATAAATATATAAATATATAAATATATAAATATATAAATATATAAATATATAAATATATAAATATATAAATATATAAATATATAAATATATAAATATATAAATATATAAATATATAAATATATAAATATATAAATATATAAATATATAAATATATAAATATATAAATATATAAATATATAAATATATAAATATATAAATATATAAATATATAAATATATAAATATATAAATATATAAATATATAAATATATAAATATATAAATATATAAATATATAAATATATAAATATATAAATATATAAATATATAAATATATAAATATATAAATATATAAATATATAAATATATAAATATATAAATATATAAATATATAAATATATAAATATATAAATATATAAATATATAAATATATAAATATATAAATATATAAATATATAAATATATAAATATATAAATATATAAATATATAAATATATAAATATATAAATATATAAATATATAAATATATAAATATATAAATATATAAATATATAAATATATAAATATATAAATATATAAATATATAAATATATAAATATATAAATATATAAATATATAAATATATAAATATATAAATATATAAATATATAAATATATAAATATATAAATATATAAATATATAAATATATAAATATATAAATATATAAATATATAAATATATAAATATATAAATATATAAATATATAAATATATAAATATATAAATATATAAATATATAAATATATAAATATATAAATATATAAATATATAAATATATAAATATATAAATATATAAATATATAAATATATAAATATATAAATATATAAATATATAAATATATAAATATATAAATATATAAATATATAAATATATAAATATATAAATATATAAATATATAAATATATAAATATATAAATATGTAAATATATAAATATATAAATATATAAATATATATTTTTTGGATAAAAATGTGGAAAAAAATAAGCATTTCCGAAAACAGGTCATCTTAAAACATAAGAAAGAATCGAAAACTAAACAGTTCACTCCCTGTTTAACATTCGAATCTCATGTTTTAAGGCTTTCTATTAAATACTTATCGCTCCCAATGAGAGCCCAGCCTGCGAGGTGATGGCTTTGTAAATGGCATTGGACATACTCGCTATGACGCCAGCACTTAAATACACCGCTAGAAATTGCTCTTTGCCCAGCGCCATTACCGCTGCATTGGTGAAACTGTGCAACACATACATGTTAGCAAATATGTGAAACAACGAGTAGTGACTGAATGTCGACAGAAACATCGGCCAGCACACCGCACGTCCTGCGGGATTTGAACAAAAATAGATCATCTTGGCGCGCTTCTTATTGGCAACACGCCAAAGACCAAACACTATCAGATTCAATGCACATATGGGACCTTTTCACCCGAAGTCAATTGTTGCCATATCTGTCGAATTTCACGCTTCACATTCTGCCAATAGTTTTGTTCCTCGATTGTCTTGCGACGCAGCCATGGAAACTTTGCATTTCTCGCCTTCTCTATCATCATGTTTAGTGCATTTTCATATTCCATAACAGTGACACCGATGAATCATCCGGCACTAAACTGCAAAATCAATAAATATAGTATTAAATGAAAATTGTCTGCAAATACTCATCATACCGCTTCTGTGAATATCAGTGCTTTTATATCACATTTGAACTGGGCACCGGACCGCCGCTGGCCACACTTTCAAAAGGCGTGGTCTGTATTGTGGGCGTGCGTGCAACAAAATATGCCGGCGATATCACCTGCGATGTTTTGCAATATTTTGCATTCATGACCATTTATTTGTTTTAAATTTTCTAAAAATAAGAATGTACAATATTATTTTATAAAATAAATTAATTAAAATGAAAAACTTACAATTTTTTGATATCTAGCCTTTAGTCGCACGAAAATTTTCTATTTAATAAATTTTTTGACGTTTAATTGGACGGAATCTTATTATTTTTTGTTGTTTTTGAAATGAAATGAACGAACGAAAACAAACGAGAACAAAAAGAAGCCATTTTTTAAAAAAGCTCTCTTTGAATAGAAGTTCAAAACGGAAAAGGTTGATCTGACACGACATGGTTGCATACCACAGTTCAGAATACTTCCGAGCGGAGCTGAGAATACACTGGGAAGTAACAAGAGGAATACTTATATATTGTATGTAGCCAATAAGCAATAAATCTAAAATTTTTAATGAAACAAAATCATCTGTACATACATCAAACTGAAAACTACCATATTACACAAATGGTATATAATACTTTATGCTCAGGTTGCATGCAGCGCAGCAGTTGCATGCTGCTGTTTGGCATAAACATCGCCGCCGGCCTTGCAGTACAGCTGTAATAAAAAATATAATATGCTACGAAGATGTATAGGATTAAATAATATAATATAATTTTTAAATTCATGGTGTGTATTTCATATTTTGTAAATTATATTATAGATATATAAGTGGTATTTAGGATATTTAAATGCATTTGGTTTTATTTCATATTTCCTATTTTTTGCAAATTGGTGCGGTTTCATATTTAAAAAATAGTTTGGATTATAAAGCGCAAGTTCCGGATAGTATCCAACTAAAAATTGTATTTTGGGCAACAGGGAGTCCGCTGTTGCTCGGCATCATTCCAGAAAGTATTATTTTTGGATATAGGTCCGCTCCCAAAACTATGGATAGGGGAGAGGACTGGTAAAATTTTGGATCGGCAAGGACAATGTTTAAAAACGTGTCCTTGATATTTGCGTCGATAGATTTAGCTGGTGTTCGCATAGTAATGCGATTGTCGATGCGAGCAATAGCGTCGATTTGAACGCTGCTGTTATTAAGTGCCCTGATTCGTACTGAGCACATATTATCATCACCCACCATGGTTGTTGGAATGAGGAGGTCCTCCACAAGCGATTTTGAAATGCGAGTCGTTGCCCCACATGATTCGATAAGCGCTCTCGCAAAGCATAGTTTCCCATTTACTTCGATTTGGATTACTGCTGTTGGAAGTACCGTGGAAAAATGTTGATTTAAAATGGAGGAAACCGTTGGTGGCTTGGCTGGCATTGCGCGTTGTTGTCTCGGTTGTTGGCTGTTGGCATCACTGCTGGAGGATTGGGAACTGGATGGCTGACGATTAACACGATCGCCCATGTGGATAAGAGTGTGGTGTTTTTCGTGGCAATAATGGCACCCAGACTGTGAGCGACAGGATCCGCTAGAGTGTTTCATGGCTAAGCAATTGGAGCAATGTTTATTGAGGAGAACTACACGCATCCTCTTATCCGTGCTCATGGAATTTCGGACAGAAGCGGACATAAAACACATCGTTAATTATTGGAGTATTGATGCTTGTAGAACGTCCTTTTATTTTGTTTGGAATTATTTGCCATGATTGCGCTAAAAAATTTGTTTGGAAATATATGTATAAAAAATAAGAACTGTGTTACGAAGAAATCAGGGAACTGAATTAATTAATTGGAAGGGAGTATAACAAGTTTAACAATAGGGCGAGTTATAACACCGCGTTCGGTCAATATGTCGGTCAACGTGTTCGAGTAACGTTTGTCATTACCAAAATATACCTTTGTTACGCGGCCAAGTCGCCACTCGTTTGGCGGAAGATTTTCATCTTTTATGACAACCATAGTAATAATTTCGACATTGATATCGGGCCGTTGCCATTTATTTCGCTTATGCAGTTCTTTTAGATACTCATGTTTCCATCGGGAGCAAAAGTTTTGATGGAGAGCTTTTAGTCGCTGCCACCGATTAATTATAGATACAGCTTGCTCATTGCTTTGAGGTTCTAGTGGAGCTAGAATTGGAGAACCGATCATCCAATGATTATTGGAAGTCTTTCATCGTAAGACAGTACCGGGGAGGAAACAAGACGATCACAAACTCTGATAAGACCAGCACCATCCACGAACGGATTTAAGTTAAATATGTTGCTGGATGTAGCAATCGGTTGCTTTAGAGGCAGATTTCGATATTCATCGGGATAACCAACCTTTTGTGCAATAATTATGAGACGGTTTTTAACATGATTTATCTCAGACGATGAAATCATATGGGGATCATGGAAGAAAGTAGAGCGATGTTTTGAATTCGTCCGATGGAAAAAACGATATTCATAGGCGATTACACGTAATGCCTTTTGAAATGAAGAAAAACGCTCAGTAATGTCTTCGAAGTTTTGGAAGTACGCAAAATTTACTTTAATTGGTTTTTGTTCGAAATCAATATCTGGAATCTTTACCTGGTCAATACTTGGCCAGTGGGCGGGAGAGAGTTGAAGCCACCGAGGCCCATTCTACCATAAGGGATTTGACACTAGGTCCTGTGGTAGAACGCCACGGCTGGCTAAGTCTGCTGGATTTGTACCTGAATCGACATGAAACCAATTATTGTATCCAACGGAGACTCGGTTGGCCACAAAAGTTGTCCAATGACATGGCGGTTTTCGTAGCCAAGCCAGTACGATGGTGGAATCAGTCCAAAAATAACTATCGTACTTATTGACCGCTAATTGTGGGACTAGGTTATCTAACATATCGGATAGGAGAGTGGCTCCACATAATTCTAAACGCGGGAGGGAAATAGTTTTTACAGGCGCAACCTTTGTTTTGGCCGCCAATAAATGTGTAGTAATTTTGATGCCAGTAGTAATGCGGACATATACCGCAGCAGCATATGCCTTTGCTGAGGCATCACAAAACCCATGGAATTGGACATGACATTCGGCTGTATAATCGATCCACCGTGGAATTTGAATATTATTTATTTTTGAATAGTTTGATAGGAAAGAATGCCATCTTTTAAGGGAATTCAAGGATAAATTTTGATCCCAATCAGTTTGTTCCAACCAAATTTGTTGCATTAACATTTTGCCTAAAACAATAAAAGGAGCTAACCAACCAGCGGGATCAAATAATTTTGAAATTTCGGATAACACTTTTCGTTTTGTGTATGTAGATTTATAGACAATAGGCTTAGCCATGAAATAGAATGAATCAGAATGTGCGTTCCATCTGACTCCTAGCGTTTTCGCATGACTTGTGTCATCAAATTGTAGGAAATCTTCTTTTAGAAGATGATCTGGAGGTAGATCTTTTAGAATTTGGTGTGAATTTGAAGTCCATTTCCTCAAAGAGAACCCAGCAGAAACCAAAGCCGCAATAAGTTCATCGCGGGCTTTCACCGCAGCTTCTACTGTGTGCGCTCCTGCAAGCGCATCATCTACGTACATGGAATTTCGTAGGATGTAACTTGCAAGTGGATATTCAGCTTGAACATCATCTGCAAGTTGATATAATGTACGAATTGCAAGGTACGGTGCGCAATTTACGCCAAACGTGACCGTTTGCAATTCATAATCCAAAATATCTGAATTTGAATTTTCGCGGAAGAGTATTCGCTGGAAGGAAGTATGTCTAGGATCTACGATAATTTGGCGATACATTTTTTCGATATCGCCATTAAAGACGTATTGATAAAATCGCCACTTCAAAACCAAAATAGTTAGGTCAGACTGAAGTACTGGCCCAACATGCAAAATATCATTCAAACTCACACCATTAGATGATGGATTGGAAGCGTTGAATACCAAACGAACTTTAGTCGTCGTGCTTTCGGGTTTTATTACCGCATGATATGGTAGATAATAATTATTAAGACAGTATGAAATATTTGGAGAATCAACCTTTTTCATATGGTCCAGTTTAAGGTATTCTTTTAAAACTGTATCGTATTCCACCTTGAAATCTAAATTTTTATAGAGCCTGGCTTCATTTCGATAAAACTGTGCATACGCAATGGATCGGGAGGAACCCAACTTGGATAGACCAGAGACGACATTTTTAAATGGTAATGATACCACGTATCGACCATCATCTTGCCTTTTTGTGGTTTTTCGGAAATTTTCTTCACAAAAACGATCGGATTCGCTCATAATATGTTTTTGTGGAAGATCCTCCACCTCCCAAAAACGCGAAATTTCTCTATCTAGAGGAACTCTGTTGAAATAAGAAACAACAGTGGAATATGTTGAAACCGTATTGGATGGCAGTGGCCCTGTTAGGATTCAACCGAATAAAGTGTCTTGTGCGAGCAGAGATACACCTATCTTTCGCTTGACGCCATCAAGAATTATGGATGGAAAAAGGTCAGCACCGATTAGTAGGTCTATATGCGAGCTCTTGAAAAACTCTGCATCAGCTAAACGTATTTTAGGAATTGTGGAAATAATAGATGAATCAATCTGGCAACTTGGTAGATTGCCTGTGAGATGAGGTAGAACTAATGCCGATGCTTCTATAAAAATATTTGGATTTACCACTGAACCAAGTCGGAATAGGAACGATTTTTGAATTTGGCCATTAATTCCCTGATTTAAACCGGAAACCTGAGCACTGACTGCGCGATGGAAGCTTTAAAAGTTTAAATAACTTTTCGGAAATAAACGCCGCTTCCGATCCAGAGTCTATCAACGCTCTAGCAGAGTATAAAATGCCTAAATGCGAAATTTGTAATACAGCGGTACCAAGTAACATACACTTGATGCGAAACTGGAATGGAAATTATCGATAGAATTGGGAATAGAAGTAGACTGTAATTGAGTTGCGGGAGAATGTGTAATTGGACAATTTTTACTGATGCTCGGTTGTGTTGTAAGTCAACATAGTGTATTTGGTAAGTCACTATACGTTGATATTATAAACGTATCGTGACATACTTACGCGATGACTACTTCATGCAGTTATCGTTACGTTGCAACGTAGGACATATGTGTCATAGTCAAGCAAGCCAATGAACTAGCAACAGTATGAGCGAAGCTGGGTCAAACCAGCAGCAGCATGATTGGCTAATGGCTTTTTCCCTTACGGAAGCAAATAGTGAGTGGAATTTGCGCACGGCACTCCGCCGGAACATGTAGATTTGAAACATACCTTCTTACAATAGTTAAGTTAAATTTTAAGGGAGTTGTGAAATAGAGTTTGGAGGTGTAAGAAGCCAAACATATTGAGCTGAAAAGTGTTGAAATAAAGTCTAAGTTTAAATTAAAAGAATTCAAATATAAAATTATTTATTGGGAAATAATTAAAGTACTAAAGTAGGAGTAAGTATAATTCAACGTTGGAGATACTAACATTTTGGCGCAGCCGGTTACCAAGAACCAGAAAGAAGAAAAGAAGGAAGGAAGAGACATTTTTTTTGTTTAAGTAAAGGAAGTTACAAAGGAATTTTAAGTGAGTATTTTAGAAGTGTAGTAGAAATAGACCGAATTTAGAAACATTTTTTTTTTGTCACTCAAAATAATATTCATTTGTCATAATTCATTTTTATTGAATAAATTTAAATTTAAATAAAAATGAAATAAAATTTGAAATACTCGGAACATTCATAATAATATTTTAATGGTAAATTTAAATAAAAATAAAATAAAATTTACATTCAGTTAAAAATAAAGTAAAATTTAAAATAGTTAGAACATTCAAAAATAAACACTTTAATTGAAAATTCATTTTTTTTACATTCAAATAAAAATAAAATTTAAAATATTAAGAACATTCAATTAAAAATAAAGAAAAATTTTAAATAATTAGAACATTTAAAATAACATTGGACATTTTTAGAATATTTTTAATATTTCTCTAACTAACATGGTCAAATTCATTTAAAATTTAACATTTTAATGAACGAATTTGGAATTATAGAATTAAATTTTTTTTTTTTAACATTGGGAAACCAGGTGAACTGAGGAGAGTTCTAGGGATAGAAAACTGGAAAGGCGAGTTTGCAGCGTTAACGAAAAAAATAAACGATAAATTAGCAGAAAAACAGGAGTTGTTAGATCATGCCTGCGGTTTAGAGTCGGAAAACGAGAAATTAAGAGCTTTGTTAAAAGAAAAAGATATTTCTGATGACTCAGTAGCTAGAGTACTGCATCAACAACCTAGAATAGAATTTGAATCAGTCGAAGAGGCAACTAACAAAGTAAGAGAATTAGACTCAAAGATCAGATTTTTAGAGGCGGAGGTAAAATTAGCTCAAGAAACTTCGTTATACCATAAAGAAGCTTTAAAAATAGAAGAAAATTTAGAAAACATAACAACAGATATAACAATAATTGAAATGCCTACAGACGATATTTCGAAATGCGTACGAAATCTGGTCCCGGTGTTCAAGGGCGAAGATTCACCGTACCTAAAAACGGAGCTTCTTAGATTTATAGACGGTTGTAAGGCAGCGAACCTTAATATAAGTGAAGAAAATCAAGAAGAATTCATGATATGCGTTAAACTGCGTCTTGATGGAGATGCATATGAATTAGTAAGGACTAAGAAAATCGATGATTTAGAATCATTATTTGAATTGCTTAAAAACACATATTTAAAGGTAGCTACATTAGATTCCGTACAATACAACATAAGACAAGCATATCAAGGTGGAGGGGAAAGTTTCAGGGCATTTGCAAGGCGATTAGAAGTATTGCAGTCAAACGCAAACGACATAGCCGATACAATGTACAAAAAGGAGAACCTGCCAACGGACGTTTTTAACACAGAGCTATTAAATTCAGTGCTCACAGCATTTAAAGTAGGAGTGAGTGACCCGACTGTAAAGATACTACTGTTGAGTAGCAGGGCGGATAATTTAAATGAATTATTAGATGAAGCGTTAAGGGCAGAGGCTACAATACAGAAGGGGCCGAAACTACCGAAGGACTGTATAGTTTGGAAAAAATACCGAATGGAACTTCGTATAGTAAAAATAATCAAGAAAATGATATTAGAATTTTAAGACAAGATAGGGGTAAAAATCAAAAAAAATAGAAATAATGGGTATACAGGGGTGCCATGAAAAAAGGGCCAGTCTGTTCTTTTTGCACTAGACCAGTACACACAAGGGATGACTGTTATATCCGCAAAAATACACCATTTTGCAGAGAATGCGAGAAGTACAGACATGAATCGAGTTGGCGATGCGGATTAAATAGATTGGAAGGGTACCAGGAGCAACAACAAAATCAGCAATACAAAGGACTTCTAAAAACCGGTTACCAACAGCCGCACCAACAAAATCAGCAATACAAAGAACTTCTAAATAACGGTTACCAACAGCCGCAAAATCGTAATCAACAATACCAAGGCTTTCCGGACAACGAATATCAAAGTCAACAGAAACCAAATCAGCCATATCAAGGGGGTAGTGGAGGTTTTCCCAATCATGGAAATAACAGTAATAATTATAGTAATAATACGAATAATAATAATACTAATTATGGTAATGAAAATAATGGAAATAATCCTTTTAGAAATAACCACAGTAATAACGATAAGCCTAATAGGCCTTACAGAAGTAATAGAGCATGTTATGGGTGCGGTCAAGTTGGCTATATGATAGCGGATTGCCACGCTAAGCAAAATTTTGGGCCAAACGGTAGTAACAATCACAATAAGGGAAACTACCAGGGGTCCAGTCAAGGCCAGTAAGCTGGGGTCCCGTTAACATTAGTAAAGTTAGGTCAAAGGTAGAAATAGTGGATCATACGCAAAGGGAGCCTGTGATCACATTTGCTACCAAAGTTGTGAATAACAGCCAAAAAACCGTGAGCGAAAATATTGTTCATCAAACGTCGGGAGTGACCGTTGATACATATGTTGAGCCACCGTGTTTGGTCTGTAAGGAGAAGGTGAAGGGAGAAAAAATGGGCGAAAATATTGTTCATCAAACGTCGGGACTGACAGTTGATATATATGTTGAGCCACCTTGTTTGGTTTGTAATACAGTAGCAGGTATAATAATTCATTTCATACATTTTATAAGTATTGTGTCGATTACATTAGGGAACAAAATAAAAAAACTAGCAGGATATGAAAAATATAAGGGAACATTTGAAGAGGAAGTAGTAAAAATAGGGTATAGAGTAAACAACTTATTATCAAGAATATCAAAAAGTTTTGAGAATTTCGTGGTAGAATATAGTAAGAAGATTAGATGTAATATGTGTGGGTTTTGTAAAAGAGGGAACCGTATAATATGCAGTAGGCAGGGTGATTGTTTCAAACTACCTAATGTAAGTGATGTTTTCATCGAAGTACCTTGTGAGGCTGCTAAAACTGGAAAACTCATATTACTGATAGATTCGGGAGCAGATGCTAGTATAGTAAAGGATGGTGCGATGACAAGATTTCCAGGTTTTGATAAAAATATTCAGAAGGACTTTAGTGGTGCCTTTGGGGGATGCGTAAGGACATTAGGGACAATAAACATTCAGCACAGTAGTATAGAGTGGTTCTGTTTAAAGATGCATGTAGTGGCAATTGAGCAAGGAATACCCGCTGATGGCATAATAGGACGGGATAATATATGGAATAGGTCCATAATAAATGCTATAGATAAGAGTTTAATATTTTATGATAAAGATAAAAACAATACTATACAATTACCTATGAGGACACGGACAGATATGGAAAATATTTTTTTAAATCAGGAATTAAAAATAGAACCTAGAACCGCGAAGATAGTATCATTACGTTTAAAAACAAAAATTCCGATCGTATTAATACATAAACAAGAAATTTGTCCAGGAGTATATTTGGGCGAAAGCATATCGAATGTCAGCAAAAATAGAGTTTATGTCTCAGTTTTAAATGCTACAGAGAAGGAAATTATAATAGACAGTACTTTTAAACCAAATTTTCAAATTTTAATCAGTATAAAGAATCGGATACAAATAATTCTACAATAAACAGCATAAATTCAGTAAACATTACACACAGAATTAACAAATTATTAGAGAAAATGAAAATTGATGAGACTTTAAATAAAGACGAAATTACATCTTTACAAAATCTGTGTATTTCTTATCACGATTTTTTTTTCATTTAGATGGCGATGAATTAACATACACGTCAGCGCTTAAACATGAAATAATTACACAGTGGAACCAACCGCCAATTAATCAGAAACAATATAAGCTACCCCATACACATAGGGAAGAAATTAATAGACAGGTAGGAAAAATGTTAGATGACGGCATTATATCGCCGAGTATCTCACCTTGGAATTCACCATTATTGCTGGTACCAAAAAAGAGCGGAAAGGAAGGTAGCAAGAAATGGAGATTAGTAATAGATTTTCGTAAACTAAATGATGTAACAGTTAAACAAGTATTTCCGATTCCCCGGATAGACGAGATATTAGATCAGTTAGGACATAGTCGATATTTTTCAACTTTAGACTTAGCAAGCGGTTATCATCAGGTTTTAGTAGAAGAAAGAGATAAAGAAAAAACGGCTTTTAGTACAGGACTGGGTCATTCCGAATTTAACAGAATTCCATTTGGCTTAACAGGTGCACCAGCTACCTTCCAAAGAATAATGAACCACATATTAACAGGTTTACAGGGTATTGATTGCTTTGTTTATCTTGATGATATAGTGGTGTACGGAAAGAATTTAGCTGAACATGAGCTTAGGTTGAGTAGAGTATTGCAGAAATTAAGGGAACACAATCTAAAATTAAATACAGAAAAATGTCAGTTTTTTAGCCGCGAAGTTGTCTATTTAGGACATTAATGTTCGGAACTAGGTGCTCTGCCAGACTTCTCAAAGGTTGAATGCGTGAAAAATATTCCGGTACCAAGAAATAAAAAAGAAGTACAAGCGTTTTTGGGATTAATTAATTATTACAGAAAATGTATAAAGAATATGGCAAAATTATCATTACCAATTAATAAGTTACTTAGAAAGGATGTTAAATTCACTTGGACCGACGATTGTCAAAATTCATTTATTAAACTAAAAGAATCAATAATTTCACCACCCATTCTCGCATATCCAGATTTTACAAAACCTTTTTTACTTACAACGGATGCAAGTAACGAAGCAATAGGTGCGGTACTGTCACAAGGCAAAGTAGGAAGCGACCGACCAATAGCATTTGCTAGTAGGGCATTAAATGGAGCAGAAAAAAATTACTCCACCATTGCAAAGGAATTTTTAGCTATAGTCTGGGCAACGAAAAATTTTAGAGCTTATCTTCTAGGCCGACATTTTCAAATTTATACAGATCATCAACCATTACGTAGCACAGCAAATCTCAAAGATCAGACATCAAGGTTAGCCCGTTTCAGGCATAAATTATCAGAATATGATTACGAAATATCTTACAAACCAGGTAAACAGAATTTGAACGCAGATGCTTTAAGTAGAATTCCACATCCAGAATCAGATATTACTGTGGTCCAAACACGGTCTAAGACTACACAGAATAAATTAGATAATCAAATTTCAAAAACCAAACAACAAGTGAGCACGCCAGTACTGGATGAAATTACAACAGACACCAAGAACGAATTAAACTCAAGTCTACTATTAACTGACCCAGAGGAAATTAAAACTGTTTTAAAAGACTTTCATGACTCAGCATTAGGGGGTCACCAGGGCGCAGTGAAAACATATTTTAGAATCAGAAAATAATTTAAGCGGAAAGGTATGCAGAAACAAATAAGAGATTACGTTAAGAATTGTCAAAAATGCCAAGTAAATAAAAGTTCTAGGCTAACTAAAATGCCAATGGTTTTAACTAATACGCCTGTACGACCATTCGATAAAGTATACATGGATCTTGTAAGTATTTTACCGGAAACTATATCTGGAAATAAATATATATTAACTTTTCAAGATGATTTTTCAAAATACATGTGCTGCGTTGCCATAGCTGATGCGGAGGCAAATACAGTAGCAAAAGCATTTTACGACGAAATCATTACACGTCATAATATACCGAAAGTATTAGTAACGGACAATGGTTCCAATTTTGTCTCAAAACTGTTTTCAGATACTTGTAAATTGTTAGGAATTAGAAAGTTACATATTACACCATATCATCCACAAGCTAATGGGTCTTTGGAAAGAAGCCATCGAACGTTAGCAGAATATTTAAGGAGTTTTGCAAAAGAAGATGGGTCGAACTGGGACCAATGGTTAAGTTCAGCAATCCTTTCCGTATTTTATACGGGTACGAATTTGAGATGCCAACAAATCTTAAGCGAAAATGTTCACCAGTATATAATACCGACGATTACAACAAGTTATTAAAATATCAAATTCAACGTATACACGAAATCGTGAGAGAGAATCAAGAAAAAGCAAAAGAAAAATCTAAACAAATCTATGATAGCACATTACACCCAAAAATATTTAGCGTAGGTGATAAAATATTGTTAAAAAATCAGAACAGAAAGAATAAATTTTCACCCATTTGGGTAGGACCGTACGAAGTACTTTCGATAGTAAGTCCTGTAACGACGATGATTTCTATCAAAGGAAAAGGGAAAAAATTCCATAACAATGCTTTTAATGCATATAATTTTGAAGCAAATATAACAAAATAAATAACGTAACAAACAGTTCGTAATTATCATAACACATAATTTAGATCATGTTAAAAGCGTAATATTGCAAATAAGGGTGAAGAGCAAAAAAAAAAAAAAAAAAAAAAAAGCAATGTACGCGTAAATAAGAGTTTTAGGGATTAAATAAAATAAAAATAAAATAATAATAATGAAATAAAACTAATTAACAAAACTAAAAGTTGAATTGTCACTACAATTAATATAGGTCAGTCAAAGGCATTGACTCATACGATAGGAACCACTGCTCGCTGTTAATGCACTACAAATGAAATGAGATACGTTAATTCATTAAATAAAATATGAAAAATCACAATAAATGGCTAGATGGCGCGGGACGGCGTGGAGTAAAGGGAAGGTGCAAAGTAGCAAGAAATGGTTTAAAAAAAAAACAATATATATATATATATATATATATATATATATATATATATATATATATATATATATTAAAGAATAATTGCTTACCAAAGTTGTTGCGGAGTAGGGGGTAAAATATGATTAATAAATAAAACGAAAAATAATAATTAAAGATAATGAAACAAAATAAAATTATATAGGATTAAAAAAAAAAAAAAGGGGGAGTAAAAAAAAAATGTAATGAAATCGTGAAATCAATGAAATATAATATAGGGATAAATAAACTAAAGTGAAATGTAAAATTAAATAAATAGTATGATATTATGAGGAATATAATAGAATAAAAGCTTTTAATAGGAAGAAATAAAAATGATCTAAAGAACAATGGCATAGGCAGATTGGATAGTTAAATACAATTTTTCAAAAACTCTATAAAAGGTAAAAGCAAATAAATCGCGATCGACCAAAAAGAACAAAAAAATATAATATACATATATATATTTGCATAATTAAGTAAAATATATTTTGCAAAATGTTATTTTGCAATTTTTCTGTTTTTATTTTTTTTTAACAAGCAAGAAATACAAATAAAAAATAAGAACAAAAATCGACCATGAAAATTATATAAATTTTTATACCAAGCGATTGGTGTTAAAACAAAAGAAAAAGTAGAAATTGACGATGAAAATAACCAGTTTGTTTTCCAAATAATAAGAACGGATAGATGTAAATTATTTTTTAATGTGGGTATTTTATTTCTTTTAATCTTGGTTTTAATATAATTTTTCACATCATTTTTACATCATTTTCAAATAAATTTCACATATTTTAGGGGGTGAAGGCACCCAAGTATTTGATCACCCGCGGGACGAACAGCGTCCCGATCAGCGCGCCGGCTTCCTTCTCTAAACGCACGATCTCGCGGCAAATTAAAAGAAATACCTCAAATGTTGGATCATCCTTGTAAGATTCGATGAGGTGATGCAGGCGTGTATCAACGCCTTCATCCCACCAATTCGCCATGAGCGTTGTCAAATACGCCTTGAAATATTTTAGTTGATTGCTATTCCAGATGATCATAACCTGGCGGTCGCTCAACCTACCTCGAACACACTCGGTGTTGTCGTCACTGAAGTCAATATCATCAAAATTTGTGAGAATGTCTGAAAAGAACCAAAACAAAAAAAAAACAAAAGTTAATTAATTTAAACAAAATAAAAAAATATATTTAATAGAAATGAGTAATTTAAAAATCTAATTAAATGTTACTAACTGTGCTCGTCTGAATGCTCGATGACTAATCCTTGTTGTCGTAACGCGTCTAGATCGCGAATTGTTAAAGGATGCTGCCTCACGGCAGGAGGTTGCTGCCTTCGGGCAGCACGGAGCTCATCCTGCTCCTTGCGCAGTTGCTCGCGCCTGTCCTCCTGTAGGCCCTGGGCTGCAGTAGGGTTAAAAACATTTGCTAAAGAATATATAACCAAAAAATATATATAAATAAATATATATATAAATATATAAATAAAAATAAATACAATTTTTACTTACGGAACATGATTAAAATTGAAGTTGAATATCCAAAGAATAAACTGCAACTAAATAATTGTCGTCCATAGAAGACAGGTATGAACATTTTTAAAATAAAAAAAATAAAAAATAAAAAATCGCGAATTTGACTCCGCATTTCGACCGAAGATAGCCGGCGCCGTTTTTGTAAAATACTGAATTTGGATACTTTATAAGTACTGAGGACAATTCGTTAACTCACGACACATTGTTTAAATGAGGTTCTACGGTGAGTGTACGACTATAGCAAATTTAAGTTTGGACAAAATAGATATTAAATATAAAGTTGAGATTAAACGATTAAATTTTGGATAAAGAAACGTTAGGTTTTTGAATTTTAAAGTAAAAAAAAGAAGATAAAAAATTTGAACCAGGTGGAAATTAAAATGTAAGTGTATGGAATAATTTTTTGTAGTATGTTAAGGTGGGAAAGGTAGATTAACTTAGGACATAAGTGTAAATAATTATAGATATGTATAATTATTTTTGTTTTAGGGACATTATGAATAAGATCCTTATGCTGGTCCTGGTGTTGGCAGCAGCTGAAGCAGTCAACATCACGCAGACGCCGATGAACGAGACAAGAATATTTTTTGAGAAAACTACTGAGGCATTATTTTATAGTGACGAATGGACAGTGATATCTAAGTTCATACCACTGCAGTTGACGAATTTTCTGGATCTAACGAAAAAATATATGGAAGCAGCCATTGAAATGTGCCGGAAAATGAGTTCAAGCGTACCAGGAATGAATTTCGGAAGATCGTGTGAAGCGGCAATGCAAGAAACATCGTCGATAATGAGGACATTACAGAAAAATGAGGGTGTTATTAAAAGAACAATTCAAAAGAATCGCCAAAAGAGGTCGCTAAATTTCGTAGGTGAGGGCTTTAACTGGGCTTTCGGCGTAATGGACAACAGTGATCGAGAAAAGATATACAAACATCTGGAGGACATTGAGAACCGAGAGAGCGAAACCTATGACGTCATGAGGAAACAGGTGACGGTGATGACATCTAATTTTGGAAAACTGTCAGCACCATTGCTGGATTCTCTAAGGGAGGTGGAAGAACTACAGATGACTTTGAACAACACCATACAACAACAGCAGAAAATAAATAGAGATATAACAAGCTCAACAAAGTACAGTTTATATTACATTTGTTGGAAATACAGTCAACCATAAATGCTAATTTAATGGAGATTCAGGGGCAACAATCAATAGAAATGGCAATAATTGACGATCTCTACAAGGGGGATCTGCATCCTACGATAATAGACCGAAAGGAACTAGACGCAATGTTGGCCCGTCTCAAATTAAGGGGCAAAGCGAATTGGTTTATTCAACAGACTTTTGATATGCATCATTTGTCAAAGGTACGAGTTGTTCCGGACGGGGATAGTCTGATGTTCATAATTAAGACACCACTGCCGGATGATGTGTTATTTGCGTTGTACAGGATTTATCCGATCCCCATTATCATCAATGAGGAATGGGACTCGCTGGTTAAGACAAAGTATGACTACATAGCGGAGGCGGAAAATCGGAGTAGATTCATAGGATTAACGCACGAGGATCATTAAAGATGTGTTACGGTGAACCAAGAGATGGACAAGGAGATAACGCTATGTAGACGTCCGGGAACGATTATGACGAGCAGCAATGTACTTTGTGAGGTCACGTTAATGCAACACAGGACAGATAGAGTGAATACCTGTGAACATGTAGCTATTAGGAAGAGTTCAGGGTTGGTAGTGAAACTATGGGCTTCAAACTCCTGGTTGTTCAGGTTTGACACGCCAGCGGTTTTCGAAGCGATTTGCAGAACAAACACGGCTACACTGACGCTAGCAGGGATGGGGTGGATGTCAGTGAATGAGGCCTGCGACTTGCACAACAGAGAATTAGTATTGCCTTATGAATCTGCACCAAGAATGTTCAGGAATGTAACCTATAAAAAAGAGGAGCACACCTTGTATATCGAAAATAAAAAGGGGGATTGGGGAGCGTTACGCACAGAAAATGCGTCAGTCACACTTTTGCCAATACAGACGTCGGACCACAGCAAATTACGGTCAGCACTAAGAGATGGCCAGCGCAGTTTTGAAGATGTGAAAGCGGAAATGAGTCAGAAGCAGGAGCGGCTAGAATGGCTAAAGCATCAGCACGAGATGAAGACTATGGGAGCATCGTACGGCGTGGTAGTGTTGGTATTAATCTTCGTGGTATTAGCGTATTTTTGGTACCTTCGAGTAGAATCATCGAGAAAGCTAAAATTAACAAAGTCACTGAAGGATAGGGAGACAGTAGCAACAGTAAATGCCATCAGTAGCGTAAAAATTGAGGAGAACGAGTTAGCGGAGCGTATTGCATTTCGGCCAACCACAAGTCAACGAGCTGAAGTTATTAAACAGAAACATGAGGACGAAGAGCAGAGTCGAAAGCCAACCATAACGACATTGGGACCAGCTTATGGAATGATTTAGGGGTATGAGTATGAGGGATTCAAGAAGAAAATTCAATATATATTATATATTAGAATTATTAATATGAGGGATTAAAAAACAAAAGAGGGATTGAAAAAAAAAAAAAAACAAAAAAAATATAAGAATATATGGGTGTGGGAAAAAAAAAGTATTTTAGTTAAAATATCGTCGAATATGCCTAAGTTCAAGTAAACACTTCATTGCACAAAATAAAGCATAATTGCTAGCACATATAAATAAGAATAACAACAGAATAACACAAACAAAGCAATTACAAAGCGGTAACATAAGAAGCTACTGTTTTGCCAACTGCAATGTTCTGTGCATTATAATAAATGTTCGGTGGTGGGGTCATTTTAAAATAGAATATGATAAATTGTAATATTTTTACCATATATTTTTTTTTAAGATAATATTCAGATATATTGATAAGACTTGTTAAGTAAACTGATAAGAGTATAATTTTTAGGCAATATCAATTATGAAAAAGAAAAAACTATTATTCATTTTAATAATAATTTTTTCTTAAAATAAGGGTGGAGGTATGTTGTGTGTTTTGGTCACTATACGTTGATATTATAAACGTATCGTGTCATACTTACGCGATGACTACTTAATGCAGTTATCGTTACGTTGCAGTAAAGTGCAACGTAGGACATATGTGTCATAGTCAAGCAAGCCAATGAACTAGCAACAGTATGAGCGAAGCTGGGTCAAACCAGCAGCAGCATGATTGGCTAATGGCTTTTTCCCTTACGGAAGCAAATAGTGAGTGGAATTTGCGCACGGCGCACTGCCGGAACATGTAGATTTGAAACATGCCTTCTTACAATAGTTAAGTTAAATTTTAAGGGAGTTGTGAAATAGAGTTTGGAGGTGTAAGAAGCCAAAAATATTGAGCTGAGTGTTGAAATAAAGTCTAAGTTTAAATTAAATAGTTCAAATATAAAATTATTTATTGGGAAATAATTAAAGTACTAAAGTAGGAGTAAGTATAATTCAACGTTGGAGATACTAACAGTTGGTTATCATCAGGAATAGAAATGGAATTTGATGGAATGGCCGATTTGGAACGGGTCTCGAAATTTTCAAAATACAAAAGCGTATTATGTCTTTTATTGCAAGTAAAGCAGTTAAATTTGCTTTTGCACTCTTTCACGGAATGGGCGCGTGCAAAACAATTTAGGAAAAGCCCATATTTCCTAACATGTGCATCCCGATCTCCTGGAGTCATGTTAAGGAATCGAGGGCATTGGCGAATAGTATGCTGCTCCTTAGGGCACAATTTGCAAGCTGGAGTTGTAATATTTGTATGAAATGTGTTTACTTTACGCGGAGCAAAAGGAGTGAATGGTTTCTTTTGAAATGGAACTCTGGATGTTGGAAATGAGCCGAAATTTGAATTTTTTATATCAGATACTGTTTCTAATGTCTGATATCGCGCGGTTAGAAATTGATCTAAGTTTTTCCAGCTAGGAATCTTTGTCTTAGCTTGGATGGATTGCTCCCAGAGAGCGAGTGTATTATCTGGAAGTCGCGATGAATACAAAAAAACAAAAATTGCGTCCCAATTATCGATGTCTATATCGTATAATTGAATCGCGGAAATGCAGCTATTGATCTCACTCTGGAGTTTTTTGATCACATTACCTGACTCCGATGGAACAATAGCTAAATTAAATAGAATTCGAAGTTGTGAATTTACCAGGATACGCTTATTTTCAAAGCGATCCTGTAAATTCTTCCACGCGATTACAAAACCATAATTTTTAAGTGGACATTTTTTAACGATATCACGCGCCTCTCCACGTGTTTTCTGGTTTAAGTAATAGAGCTTTTCTACGGAACTTAGTCGAGAATTATTTATGTAAACGGCCGTGAATAAATCACGGAAGGATGGCCATGATAAATAATCCCCGCTAAAAGTTTCAGTGTCGCAAGGAGGTAACCGGAAGTTACTACTAGGAGGAATAATCTCACTAATAACAGTAGGAAGAGGAACAGGCGCAGATAAAGCAGCGGCAGAAGCAGCAAGGTCTTCAGCGTATTCTCCTATCCTTGCCACACAGCGTACGAATGTCGCATAAGTTGTTTTGTATTTCCCCTTTACCGTTTCAAGATCTGCATGGATGTCCTCATTCTCATCATTCTGATTGGCACCGTCCTTCGTAAGGTCCTTCAAGCATTCTTCGTATACATCCTTAACCCGCGACCAAAATGCTGAAGTAAAGTTTGAAACAACAGAAAAATTATATAATATATAAAATGAAGAAAAAAAAAATATTTGTTTAAAGTTTAGCGTTTTTTTTATCAAAGAATTTGTTCAATTGTTTCAACCTTTTATAAATTTTTCAGAGTAAATTATTTCAGTTAATGAAATAAGAAAAAAAGAACTATTAAAAAACTTTTACAGTAAATTTTTAGAGTATGAAAACGCGATAATATTATTATTTTTGTAATTCAGAAAATTTTTAAATTATTCAAAAAATAAATGTTTGTAATTTTATGGAACGGTTTGGAATCTATTAATATTTTCAGGAAAAAAGTTGAAAATGAAATATTAAACTTCTTTAAAAAATTACCAGATTTATTATTTTAATCAGGTTATTTTTCTCAATATTCAAATAAAATTTAAATTTAATTAATATATGCGATAAACCAGAGATATATACATACATGGATCATATGGTTAAAAGGAATCACGTAAATAGGCAACTTAACGCAAATCTCGCTGGTAGTAAAAACAGCTGATTTTAAATGTTGCTAAAGATTTTTTGTAAGTTAAATGCAGAGGTTATTGACCTCAAACATATACTCATTAGAAAATTCCCGAAAATGTTGCTAACAATATTGGAAAACCAAAGAGCGGAAATTAATGTGGATAAAAAAATTGAGCATGAAATCTGGAATTGATGTTGCTAAACTGCAAATGTTTTTTTCAAAAGAATGGACAAGTGTGTACTCTCTCTCCCATAGAAAACTGAGTAGAAATATTCTCGCTGCTTTCGAAATAATATAAGCGCTTGAAATTATTGATAAGTGCAACAATGTGCAGTGTGCGAGAAACGGAGAGATTAAGCATAAAACGATCAACGATCAAGCGATGAGCAAAAGAGCATAAGAGATTTAACGTATCATTGATTGAGTAAGAAAGTGCATAATGCTATCGAACAACCAAAGATATTTGAGAGCAATCGTAAAGCAACTCAACGATCAAGCGAGAGATTGAGTGTGGCACTATACGAAAGAGTGCGTGAGTACAGCGCACAAAGCGATCAGCAGGGAGATTATGAAAGAGATTGCGTGCGCAAGTGATAAAACACAAGCAAGCAAAAAAGATACTGAGTGGAATGGCTTAATTTGGAAAAGACGACTCAATGCGCCAAATTCATATGAACTAAGAAAAAACTTTGTTTTATATATTTTGTAATTTTTTTATTTTTTTGTCACTCTATTTTTAAATTATAATATACATATATTGCTTTTTAATTTTTTTTTCGAGATTTTTGGGTAATATTAATCGGAATTAATGGAAACGAGAGCACAAATGAATTCGTCTGGATATTTTATATTTTTTTAAAATGTTTAGGATTAAATATGCACATATGAGACCATTTGGTTATATGATTTTTTAAACTTTGGAAACTTTAAAGTTTTTTTTTTTATATTTATTAGATTTTTTAACAATTCTTTATTCAGTTCTTAATTGATCTTTGCATGTTTTTTTTTTAACTTTACAAAAATAATAATCCAATTTCCGCAAAAAAAAACGTATTAATTTACCAGAAATTTAGCACTTTACACGATTTTTTTCTCTTTTTTTTTTAATGGATTTTTTTACTTAAAAATAAAATGCACTTTCGGCTGCAACTTTTTAGTTTTCGCATGAAACCAAACGCATGAATCTAACAGAAATTTTGGACTTTGGTCTATATTTTCTTTTTAAGTTATTAATTAATCAGTTTTTGTATTTTTTTCTTTGCACAGAAAAGGCACCTTTTTTATTGTACTTTGTACAGATTTTTTTCTGTTTTTTTTTTGCGTTTCTGATTTTGTTAATTAATCAGTGTTTGGATTTTATATTTTAACACAAAAGGCACCTTTTTTATTGGAAGACTTTACTCTTCAAAAAATTTTCGTCAACACATAAGATTAAACACTGTAGATTTTTTTATTTATTTTTTTTTACTTTTAAGTATTTTTATAGAAATATTTGTTTTTATCGAAAATTTATGAAATAAACCGACGACGGCCCTGCCTACTCGCACCACTTTACACAAATAAAATAAGAAATTTAAAACAAGAGCAAACGCACCTTTTCAGCGGAGAACTACTTGGACGGAGATCTGTAAACCACTCTCTGGACTTCTTCAGTGAAATATTGTGCTGATACTCGGCACCTCGGTGATCAATCTCGCCCACTTTTGCTGAATATCCGGATCGACGTAGGACCAATGTGAATCTGCTGAACTTGGATGATGAGATGGAGTTCCGCTGATGCTTGATCGGATGCGGATCTTGTTTTCCTCGAAGAAATCGTTGCTCGTAGGCGTATAGGAAATAGAAAAATAAAACGCAAGGAATGAGGATTTATCCTATAATGTTCGCTTTATTGTGCGTGCTTACCGCTTGGATTTTAAAAGTGAAAGAGAACAATTTATTGTAACATAAAACGGAAATCAAATTTAAAACTAAGAAATTGACTAAGTGTCAAAATAACGCAACGCCATCTAGCGTAAAAAATAATTAAAAATACTTTATGCTCAGGTTGCATGCAGCGCAGCAGTTGCATGCTGCTGTTTGGCATAAACAAAAACTTCTAAAGTACATCGGCTACTGCTCCGTTTCGTGAATACCATTAATATTAACTGTGGGGATATTTTATTTTTTAATTGATAAATTTGGATTAATAACTGTGTTTTAATGTTATTTTTTTCATAATATTTATAATCTTTTTATATATTTACAGAAATATACCAAGAAAATCATATATTCACAGCGGACGGGCATATCTTAATAGTTTGAATTCAATTTTCTTATTCAATTTTTAATTATACTACAGTAATTATACTATATATTAATTTTTTTAATAATTTATTATTCATTTTCTTTTGTAATTATTTTTAATTTGTTTAAAATCCTTTATTTTAATTACAAACAAATGTATTACAAAAAACTTGTGCTACTGATTTTATTCTACATAAATAATATTAATTAGCACTAAATCGCAAAATATTACTATTCGATTTTTTTAAAAAATACGGCGAAAAACGTACCGTATACGGTACGTTTTTCAATGCACTCAGTCCACTCCGCTTTATATCAAAAATATGGACCGTATACGGCACTGAAACGTAACGTCGATTACGGAGTTCATACCATTTTATTTTAAAAAAAACGGCCCGTTTATGGTCCGTCGATACTGTATGAAAAACGGTTTCGAACACCGTTTTCGATGTCACGTTTTATCCAGTCTCTGTACTGTATACGGCTCTGTAATACGGTATACCCAGAAAAAAATCATGGTAAATTGATAGTAGTTCAATAGAAAAACAATAATTTATACCATTAAAATTGGTCAATAGGATGCATCCCATTAGTTCAGTAATATTGAAACTGTTAATACAATGTGTGGTTGTACCATAAATTTTATAATGTGATATTTTAATTACAATAAGAAAGACATATACAAATTTAATGATACGACATAGATGTTTATGAAAATTGCAGCAAAACTATTAATATTTTTTGTAATTATGACATATATGCAGATAGTTACGAGATGTTTGCCACAACAGCAATGATAATTGAGATATTTACAGTTGACTGATAGCAAACATCTTGAGATCTTGGACATTTGTAGCAAAGCTTTTGAGGTATTTTGACATTTGACTACCATAAAAAAGGAAAATGGCGTACTTTTTCCTTACGCTCGATTTATCCACATCAATTAAGTAAATCCAATGGTGTTAAAAAGCGACAAATCAAATATTATATCCTTCGAAGTATTTATAAAGACAATGGCGTTGTATAACCAGGATAATGTTTTAATTCTAAAATAAATAAAAATACATTTGATTCATTTTCTTTTAATTTAATAAAAATTACTTCACGAATTCTAACGGAGTACCATTTCCAAATATTCATCAACTATCTTCCAATTTGTAAGATGTTTAATTGATGGTTGCCATACGTAATCGTAAATTCGAAAGATGGTTGCTACACCCAGAAAAAAATCATGGTAAATTGATAGTATTTCAATAGAAAAACCATAATTTATACCATTAAAATTGGTCAATAGGATGCGTCCTATTAGTTCAGTAATATTGAAACTGTTAATACAATGTGTGGTTGTACCATAAATTTTATAATGTGATATTTTAATTTCAATAAGAAAAACCTATACAAATTTAATGATACGTATTATGAATTTTATGGTATAGTCGAATTACATTTTCCTAATAATTTATTAAAACAAAAATGTATTTTAGTTAATTTATTGTATATTTTATTTTATTTAAATGTCGAAATTGATATTCACTTTTACAACACACACATAAAAAAACACTTCTTGCTGCAAAAGGTTATAACACATTTAATGTTTGCTTTGGTTTCCAATAATTGATTGTAGTACTTGATGCTGCAGTCGATGTATTATTTATTTTCTGTAATAAATAAAAATATAAATATAAATAAATATGTAAATATAATTTATTTACATTAAATACATTGAGTCCTTACAAATGTCGCGTTGAATAATGTGGAATATTACAAAAAAAAACATGCGACCATTTTGAGTAAACTCGCAGAATGACGTACAAAACGAACATGTTTGTATTCGTTTTACGTTTTTTTAGACCACGTTTATTATTATAGGAGGAAACCATTAAAACAATAGTATTTATTCTATTTAAAATAATAATATTGAAATATTTAAATTTATGGTACTGAATTTTACAAATACTATTGAATTAATTAGAAAACTTTTGATTTAAAAAGAAAAAACTATTAATACATGAACCATAATATCAATAGTCGTACCATAAAGTACTTAATGGTACATTTTCTTCTGAGTGTAGCAATATTTATCGAATTTGATGGATGTTTGGGAGATGGTTGTCTCAATTTGTAAATAACTTTATATTTAGAGCTGTGATATTTCTGGTAACCATCTTTGTTTTCTTAGTGTATAAAAAGTTAAAAAAGCGATTAAATATGTGGTAATTATTACAATATTTTCCATTTGAATAATATTCATTGCACATACTTTTTTTGGGTACTTATGTCAGTCAAAACAATTCCAATTGCAAGCCCCGATTTTAATAGAACCCAGTGTATTCTCAGCTCCGCTCGGAAGTTTTCTGAACTGTGAAATGCAACCATGTTCAATTAGATGTGTTTTTTTTTTCGACTTCTTTCGCTGAGAGAATTTCTTCTAATGGCTTTCGATTTTTTCTCGTTTGTTTTGTCTTTCGCCAAGTGAAAGGAAATTAATAAAAACAAAATAGTTGCTTTGGTAATAGAATCACCAAAGAAAATTTTCAGCACTGAATTTTCAAAGGTTGTTGAAGTAAGATATTTTTTCTTGTATATATATAAATTATATTTTAATTATTTTCAGTATATGTACTTAACCATGATGTTCGTGGAAGAGGTTTCAATTGGAATCAGAAAATCGTAGGTCAGTAATAGCATTTTTCATATTGTTTTACACCTTTTAATTTCAGAACTAATTTACAACCGCTGCCTGGACGCAGAGTGAAGAGTTGCTCTGCAAGAAAAATGAGCGCTCTTGGCACGCCATCCGATATCTTGCACATCAAGATATAATTAGAGTTTCAAAGTGGCTGGCTCTAATATAACCGTAAGTAGAAACTTATTTATTATATACATATTTCGTCACTATCATGCCAAAGCGGTGAATGTGTAATTTTTGACATTTGTGTTTTTTTACATTTTTGAATCCTCAAGTATGCTGTGCAAAATCGTATGTCATTATGTGGCATATTTCTAGCCACAAAAGACAAAACCAAAAGGTCGAATTTGATAAATTGAAAATCTTGTCATACAAATAGGGGCAAATAATAACTTTTTATTGGTATAAGATAAAATAGTAGTGTAAAGGCATTTATTATTTCTTTTCATATCGGTCTGCATCATTAATTAAAAATATTTTGCCAAACATTAATTTGCCATTTGTTATTTGCAGGAAAAAATTTGACTATTTATAATTAATGATGCAGATCGATAGGTGCTTTGAAAACTAACAATAATTGCCTTTACGTGACTATTTTATCTTGTACCATTAAAGAGTTATAGCAAAAAAACGAAAAGATTCACCCTTTTGGCATGACAAGATTTAAAATTTTTCCAATTTCTTCGTTTTTGCTATAAACTTTTATTGGTGCAAGATAAAATAGTGGTGTTGTTTGTTTTTAATGCACCTATCGATTGGCATCATTATTTAATAATATTTTGCCACACTTTTTCCTGCAAATAGCAAATGGCAATTTAATGTTTGCAAAATATTTTTAATTAATGATGCAGATCGATAAGTGTTTTAAAAACAAACAATTAATACCGTTACATAACCATTTTAGCTAATAAAAAGTTATAGCATAAAAAACAAAAGTATTTGCGTTTTGATCAGGATATAGCCTGACAAAATCCGTATTTATAAATCTAAAGATATTTTGAATACGTTAAATAATTGACGAATAAACCAAAATTACAGAAAAATATAAATTTTGCTAATTTTTAAAGCACTTCAAACTTAAAAATTTGATTTCACAACATTTTTAAAAATGCACATTCACCCCTTTGGTATGACAGTGACGATTTGTACTATAAAACCAAAATATTTAAAAAAAAATCTATTAACTAAATATTCAAATTTAAAAAAAAAATACTTGAAATTAAAATGTTTACTAAAATTTAAATATTTACTAAAAATTAAAATTTTTATTAAAAATTTAAATTTTTAATAAAGAAGTAAAATGTGTAATAAATTCGATTTTTTACTAAAATTCAAATTATACCTCAAATTCAAATTTTTTATAAAATCAAAATGTTTACTCCAAATTCAAATTATTATATAATATTCAAATTTTTTTGGAAATGAAAATTTTTACTAACAACTTTGGATATGAATTATAATTTGAATTTTAGTCAAAAATTAATTTTTTACTAAGCATTCAAATTTTTCCAAATTAAAATGTTTACATAAAATCTAAATTTGTACTATAAATTCTAGGGCTATTCGAGAAATTAATTACTCGAAATCTTTATTAATACTGATAATTCGATTAATCAAAGCTTTGATTATTTGAAAATTAAACAAGTTTACTTAATACCATTCGAAAATATTGTCAACTTAAATATTTTGATTAATCAGAAATTCCATATTTTGATTAATCAAAATGCTAATTTATCAATTATTCACAATTATGATTAATCAGAATCCTGATTAATTGTTTTATCAATATTCGGATTAATCGAAATTCTTGATTAATCGATTAATCAGAAATTGATAAATCAATTAATCATAAATTGATTAATCAAATAATTTGATTATTCGATTAATAGCATAGCCCTCATAAAATCGAATGTTTACAAAATATTTTTTTTTTTTAAATTAAATTTTTAAATTAAATATTTACTTATGATTTATATTGTTACGAGAAAGTCAAATATTTACTAAAAATTGTTTAATAAATATTAAATATTTTATAAAAATTTAAATTTGTACTATAAATTTTATATATTAAAAAATTTGATTTTTATTAAAAATTCAAATATTGACTAAAATTCAAATTATTACTAAAATTCAAATTATTTTTTTTTTGGTTTGTAAATTAAATAAAATAAAAATGTTCACTGTAAATTCAATTTTTTATTAAAAAATTTAAATTTTAACTAAAATATCCAAAAATAATTGTTTTTATAAATTAGAATGTGTAAAAGAAAAATAAAATTTTGTATGAAAAATCTATATATAAATAAAAATGTGTTCACAATTTTCATATACTAAACTAATTTAATTATATTCTTACCCCTACAGCACGAAAATATTGCAGCAACGTTGCTGAGACATTCCACAGCAAGATTGCAATATTGCCAGAAATATTGCAGCAACGTTCCAGCAATCTATCTATGTCCGCCTCCTGGAATATTGCAGAAAAATTGCAGCAATATTTCAGCAATATTTTATGCAATGATCCAGCAATTTAATGGCAATGTTGTGGCAATATATTTAATAATGATTATAGCACTTACATAAATCATAACCAATATTGAATTTTTTTTTATAAAATTTAATTCGTACAATTTTTTTATAACAATATTTTTCATATGTAAATTTAAGGCAAACATAATTTGTAATTATCATGTAAAATATAATAATTAAAAACAAAAACATATAAGATTTAAAAAATCAAAAATCAAATCAATTCATTGATTAACATTTACGTTCTCCTTCCCTTCTTTCCGAGTACGCCTTGTTTTGGCCTGCGCCAACCAGCGAGAAACACTGGTTTTTATTTCGTCGTCAGTACTATGTGGTCCGCACAACGTGTGTATTTCTCCTAACGTTTAAATTTTCAATGTTAAAATGTTTAAATTATATTAAATAACTCACTTTTCAGCAGCTTAGCAGTCTCCAGATCTTTAAATTGCAGTTTTGACTTTCTGCCATCCCAGCTATAAAGCTCTGAAACGTCGTCTGTCATGAGTTGCCTCATCATTCTACAGGCTACGGTGTTCACATCCTTGCCCCCAACTCTACGAAGAATGCGCCCCTGCAAAAAAGATTACATTCTTATATGTATAAAGTAAAAACTGTAAAGAAATATATTTATCTAAAACTCATAACTTAGATTACTAATTTACCTACGCTGTATGTGCGAAAAAATTGGCGAGATCGGTCCATTGTGACCTATGATCCGAACACTTATGTTCAAATACCTCATATAAAATTTACATATACAGATCAATTTTAATGTATACGAGCTTAGGTAAACTTTTTTGGTCAAATATATATTGACATCATGCTCAAATACATGATAATAATGTTTTCCGGCGAAAAGACTTGTGGTTCACAAAAAAAAATCGAAATTCGGTACACCTACCCATTTGTATATATGGGTATCAAATGAATGAAAATTCTTCTGCGATTGAATGTTTGTAGTTATTTTCAGGATTCGTATACCCTGGTGACCTATATACCACTATGAATGGTAACCACACATATGTGTAGGGTATTTATAGTCGGCTTAGACCGACTATAATTTTGATAATCCTAACTATCATAATTACATCTACTTTAAAATTTCCCATGTGATATAACCTTCCCAACTGGTTTTTTGTTGTTCTTACCATTTTATTTTTAAATTCACTTCGATATAAAAATTTCTCAAAATCGAGTAACTGCGCGGCACTCTTGAGTGGTAACTCCATTCCTTCATCCATGTCAGTGTTCTCGCTTTCTGCAACTCTAACACTCGATAGCTTTTCAACTGCTGCCTCGATTACACGCAGCCGATATGACATTTCAATCAATTTTTGCGTAACGAACCGTTTATGGTTATCATCGACATCTAAATATGAAGATTTAGTTTGACATTTAATATAACATTATTATAATTGGTGTATACAATATGAAGTTAAAAAATACTATATATCAATACAAAAATAATATCAATTATTACCATTGTTAGATTCAGCAGTGGCTTTTGGCGTGTCGGTCCAATGAAAATCTGAAAGTTTATAATCGGAAATATGGGATGCAAAAACTATATACAATGGTGTGTAATAAAATAGGTTCGCCACACTGAAAGTTGTTATAAAATAATCGGCGTACGTCACAACGCCCAAATGTAAAATGCCCTAATCACGAAATGTCATAAGCCCAAATATGGTTATATTGTACAAAAACAGAAAACCAAAATGTCATATCGGCGAAATGCAATGTCATAAAGCATAAATTCATTTTTTTTTTTTTGGGCTTTATGACATTTTCGAATTTGAGTGTTATGATAATGGGCGTTAAGCGTTATGACAAAAAATGTCATAAAGCCAAAACTGAATGTCATAATGCCCAAAAAAAAACCACTTGGGCGTTATGACATTTTCAATTTAAGTGTTATGCATTCGGCCGTTATGACCGTATGCCAAAACAATCAGCTTACCATTGTACATTGATGGAGTATCCAATGTAGAACCACTGTAATATCCTGATGATGTCGATGCTTCTTCTAAGTTTGCTCCTCTCGATGCGTTACCTTTTGGCGGCGCAGATATCCCACGAGTAGAGGTAGTGTGTGGCGGTGTTACTGTATTTTCAAGGCGTGTCTTCTTTAAAAAGGTAGCGTGTGGCGGCACAGTACTTAATTCTACGTTTATTTAATTATAAAAAGTAATTTAAAATAAATTATTTAAAGAATTTTACCTTGGTCATCGTCATCCTCGTCATCGCTAAACAATACTCGGGCTCTTTCGCGCCGCCTTTTGATTGCCACGCGGTCGGCATTAGTGTCGTCGGCATCCGTGTCGTCCAAGTTGGACGTTTCCTCCGCTTGGACTACCTTGTCGAGGGCACTCGACCATGTGTCTGTAAAAAAAACTGATGTAAAAATGTCCTCATGGAATATTATTTAACTTACCAGCCATACCAAACATTTTTTTTATATTCAATAACTGCCAATTTTGCTTGTCCGTGGGTTCATTTCCGCGGATCACAAGGCGGTTAATGGCAAGTTTGGATTTTATATTTGTAGGCCACCAACACTTCCGATCGCCTTGCATCCACAATGTAGGCACGATTTGAAGGCCATCTTCAAATTCCGCGATTGCAAATTTTTTCATTTTATTTTATATAATTTTTTCTTGAAACAATTTGAAACAATTAATGACAGACTTGTATTCAGTAATTTCAATAATAATCATAATTTTTCTAAAAATTCAATGTCACTTTTTTTAATTTCAAATAAATTTTATTGTTAAATGAAACATATAAACAAATTAAACAAATTAAACAAATGTTAAGAAAATATATTAACAATAATCCAGAAGAAGAACATGTCATCGAAAATTGTAAATATATTTTTAATATATGTAAGAGGAACATGGCCAAGGAATGAAACCGAATAGTGGCGTGATGCTCCTATCACTTTATGATCTGTCGTCAGAATTTACTATTAAAAAGTAATTTTACTACAATGCAAATAATTTGCAAATGAATCATATTGTATATGCAACTAGAGAAGAGCGCGTGACGTGATTTTTCGTTTAACGTAAGAATATTTGAGTTTGTGAAAAATCTTCGTGCGTGGTAGTTGATGCTGGTGCTTCCAAAATCAAGCACGCGTCCATCTCTTAAATGCAACAATCAAATACAATATAATTGTAAAACATTAATTTTCGACTTCTATGCAAAACTATTGTAACTATTTTAACTGCAATTAATTGTAAATTTGGACAACAATGTGAGGCAAGTGAGTTCTAAGTGCCGCACAGAGTAATTCCTTCTGGCTTTTGTTTGATGGTATCATATAATATTAGATGTTCAATGAATTAAATTTTAATACTTTTAGATACTAAACGGAGAAGAAAAGAGTTTCATGCATACTCGTCTCGGCACAAAAGACGAATAATTCAAGAAGAAGCTGTTCTTCAAAATATAGTACATCGTACTCAATTAAGTAAGGCATCTAACCAACAGAGATATAATTCCATCAGTTTCGACTGTGACGAAAATGACAATTTATCGCGAGAGTTTTTGGATGAAGAAGAAAATCAAAATTTGAATTTATCAAGACACTTTTTGCAAGATGAATATGAATCATGGAATATGAATCAGGAAATCGATAAAATCGATGGAGACGTGGATTATAACGACTCAAATAATGAAAACGAAGAAACAGAATTTTTGCCACAATTTGCAAAATGGGCCAAAACGTTCAATATTCGCCACAATGCTATATATGGCCTTTTGCTTATACTTAACAATTGTATTCCAAACTGTTCATTGCCAAAAGATCCGAGGACAATACTTGGAACACCTCGTGTTACTAATATTTTGAATATAGCTGGAGGTGAATATTTACATTTTGGATTAGAAACAGCACTTCTATCGTTCATTGGTGAATATAAGTCTGATGTTACTGATATTGTAATATCATTTAATATTGATGGACTACCATTATCAAGATCATCGTCCAGTTCTTTCTGGCCTATCCTGGTTTTAGATAATGTATCCAGATCTGTTCAAATGGTTGGTGTATACTATGGCGAAAAAAAACCTTTATCGGCCAACATATATTTAAGAAAATTTGTAGATGAATTGAAACACGTCATTGATAATGGTTTTATGTATCATGGTAGAATAATTAGGATTTCTGTTTCAGCTATTGTGTGTGATGCTCCTGCAAAATCCTTTATCCTAAACACCAAAGGTCATAATGGATTTTCAAGTTGTTCAAAGTGTACAATTTACGGCACATCGATCAATAAAACTACTTGTTTTCCTTATGAAGAAGAGCCAAGTCGAGCACGAACAGATGAAGACTTTAAACTAAAATTAGATGAAGAATATCATCGTGGCCACACAATTTTAATAGAAATACCAAATATTGGTTTGGTAAGTAATGTTGTACTTGATTATATGCACTTAATATGTTTAGGTACTGTAAAAAAACTTTTGATTCTTTGGCAAAAAGGGCCACTATCAGTTAGAATGGGTAACAACCAAATCAATAATATTTCGAAAAAGCTAAATTCTATGCGTAACATGATACCATGTGAATTTTCACGAAGGCCGAGAGGGTTATCAGAAATGTGCAACTGGAAAGCTACAGAATTTAGACAGTTTCTACTGTATACGGGACCGAGTGTTTTAAAAGATTCTCTAAAAACTGAATTGTATGTTCATTTTTTAACTCTTCACGTTGCAGTTTCAATATTGGTAAATTCAGAATTAGTTAAACATGAGTATAACATAAAATACGCTGAAGATTTATTAAAATACTTTGTAAAACAATTCGAAATCATTTACGGAAAACAATATGTATCTCATAATATACACAATTTAATTCACATATGTAACGACGTTAGAAGATTTGGTTCTTTAGATGTTTTCAGTGCATTTCCATTTGAAAATTTTTTATCTAAAATAAAAACATACGTTAGAAAACCGGAAAAACCACTTCAACAAATGGCTCGTAGATATGGTGAGCAGATAATGTCCATTCCGTTAAAACATCAACTAATTTCAGATGGGATTGTTTGTCAAAAACCACATTATGATCGTCAATTAACATTCAACTCTCAATATAACAATCTAGTTCAGTATAAAGAATTAAAGACCAGTAAATTTTATTTGAATTGCGATGATAATCGAAATAATTGTGTCTTGTTGAAAGATAATACAGTAATCATTGTATTAAATATATTGCAATCAACAAATAATATATATATTGAAGGAAGAACATGTAAAGTCATTCGAAAACTATACGATAAACCATGTTCTTCGGGACTTTTAGATATTTATGAAGTACATATTGAAAACGAATCTTTGTCTCGATGGCAAGTATCAATGATTATGAGAAAAATGTTTAAATTTGAACTTTCAAATTCAAAATATTGTGTAGTACCAATAATACATACATGTATGTAATATATAATGTTTTTTATACTGAATTATATCGTTTTATTTTAACATTTCATATAAATTATAAATCATAAAAAATCTCATTGAAATTGGACAATAGAATAATTATTTATTTAATAGTATACAAATAATAAATATTTTCTCATATAAACTCAATATAACTTACATAGTACTTTGTTGTATTTAATGGTATTTACCGATTAAAATAATAATTTATCCTATTGACTAATTTTAATAGTAAATAACTATTAATTATTTGGTTTTTTTTATGAGTGTATGAACAAAAACGCATATCTATATCATAAAATATCTATTCTAACTGATTGTCAACCTTTTTATAAGTAAGATACTTGTTATGTGCATATGTTTAGGTAGAACATTACTTACCAAACCAATTTAAATACCGGTATCCTAATTTAGAAACACTTTATTTACCAAATCGCCGAAAATTCGGTTTTGATTTTACCGAAAACATTTCGTCACCTGAAATTTTATTTTGCACAAACGCCATTTTGGGTGAATGGAGTTAGGAGTCGGATATATATGAGGTATATATTCTCCTTCTAACTTTGTTATCCGTTTTTTGATATCTCGTACCAAATATGAGATATTCAGCATCGACTTTGATCAAAATCGAAAATTTGCTGCTATTTTAACACAAATGCAAATCTTTTTTATCGTTTTCTCGAAATTGTCTCAATGGAGTTAGAGCCAAATAACTTCTCAGGTGACGATTTGTATTTTGGTCAGAAACTCCGATTTTAAAAATGTGGGTATGATCTTATTTGAATTAGCACTACGATGTTCATCATGTCATTATTAATTATTAAAGTCTGCATCTATTCAAGCTCGACGTAGAGTGTACTTAAAATAAAAACAAAAAATCAGAACGTAAAGCAGAACGAATATCTTAATTCATAAATCCGTTATCAATGATAAGTTTTAATTAATTTATTTATACATTTATATGAACAGGTCTGGATACATGATCTCTCAATAATATAAGTTACGTAACTATGTACAATAACTTATGTACATCACACTATAGTTTCTAATCGAAAATATATAAATATTTTTTTGCAAACGTCATTTGTTGTTAAATAATATTTGTTGTTAAATAATATTTGTTGTTTGTATACGATAAAATTGTGAAAAAAATAAATACTTTAATAAATAATTTTTGTAAATTAAATATAATACAGAAAATAAAAATTCTTTTTAATTTGCAATGATCTGAAGTATGATAACGATATTAAGTAAAATAAATGTTCAATATAGGCAGAACAACAGTTGAAAAATATCTTGCACAATGTTTGCTAAAATATGTCTGTGCAATATTGCTATAAAATATCTTTTGTATATTGCTGGAACATTGCTGGAACACTGCCGTGAAATATTGCTATGCAATACTGCTGCAATGTTGCAGCAATATATCGTTTGAAATATAATGTACATGCAATGTAGCAATATTGCCGCAAGATTGCAGCAATATTTGTGCTGTAGGGGTAGTTAACACGAGAAGAGGTGCAGACGAAGAACATTGTGAATTCTGGACCATTGTCGTACTTGGTCGTTTATTGGTGGAATCATAGGAACATATTTGATGAATATTTGGAAAAGGTACTCCATTAGAATTCGCAGAGTAATTTTTATTGAATTAAAATAAAATGAATTAAATGCATTTTTATTCATTCTAGAATTAAAACAGTATCCTGGTTATACATCGCCATCGTCTTTATAAATCCTTCGGTGGTAAAATTGTACAACGACTTGAGATTTCTTCGCAGAAGAATCAAGTCCGACCGGCGATGCTTTCATCAAAGTAAACTCTAAATCCATCACGTGTTGATAATTTAATTCACAGGATATTTTATTTTCACTTTTACTATTAAAATGTAATATTTGAGTTGTCACTTTTTTACACCATCGAGCGTAAGGAAAAAGTACGCCATTTTCCTTTTTTATGGTAGTCAAATGTCACTGTAGTAAACATAAAAAACACTAAAAATTAATTTGTTTTATTTGTCATCAATTTTCCTTTGGGTCTCAGATTACGTCCGACATTGCTTTGAATGTCTGTTCTAAAAGACTTACTAAAATGCGTCATCAGATTTGCTTCATCTCGTTTCTGATTGGCTGATTTTTGAATATTTTTCATTTTTGCTCTCTCTGTTTTGTACGTCAGACATACTTCAGAAAAATAGGTGAAATGTCTATGTCGCGTTAAGTCTGATACAGCACCTATTTAGTTCCAATTCTGAACAGGTGTCGCACACTTTTGTTAGGGATGTCTTACGTTTTGATCGTAAATACGTCGTAATTACGAACGAACGCAGCAGTGGGAATTTAAAAAAAAAAATTGCAGAGATATTTATTAACAGTAGCAAACTTATAAGTTAATTTCATCATTGGTTCATTTGTTGTTTTAGCATTACGTATACTACACTAAGAAATCAAGATGTTTATGAAAGTATTGCTGCAACTATCTGTTTAAATGTACGCCTTGTAGCAAATGTTCAAACATCCCATAAGTTTCAATAAAGTTGCAGCAAAACTTTTAATATTTTTTAAATATGACATAAAGTGCTTTTCATAATTATCGCACACTTTTAGTTTTTTACAAATATGGTCATTTAAGATTGTTGAGCACCCTGTAAAATAAAAATAATGTATAGAAAACATTATTTCTCGTTCCCATTTAACTTGGTGGGCGTTTTGTTACAATCAACAGATGAACAAAAAACAAACAGACATGAAATAGCCCAATACTTAAAATTTTGTCGTTTTATAACTATAGCACACATTTGAAAAAAGTATTTTTAAAGAAGAAAAACTAGTATTTTCATTTAACTTTTTTATAAATAATAAAATATTAGCTTACTTTCGAAAATGCCACCAGGTTCCAAATTTACTGATATTGAATAAGGCAAAATTATTGCTCTGAAAGAGGAAAATATAAGTATAACTGAAATTAGTAAAAAAAAATTAATAGAAGTAGTAACGTTTTTTTACAATTTTTTTATCAAATCCGGATACTTATCTTAAAAAAGGCGTGGAGGTCCAAAGCGAAAGCTTTCTCAACGAGAATGTCGAAAATTGTTAGATCTAGCAATTCTGCACTAAGTTGCGCACAACTACCAAAGAAAATTTCCAAATCGACAGTTTGGAGAGTGATTGAGGAAGCCTTAGATATTTAGTGACTGTGCCACGATTGCTAAAGCGTCATAAAATTGCTCGCCACGATTTGCTAACAATAATTTGCAAGCAGATTGGTCTAAGGTTTGTAACTTAAATTACATTTTATCAGCCATACTGTGTTTTTTATGGTCTGGACGGCTATTATGAGTATTGGCTTGATTTATGAAAGGAAACTGAATATTTCTCTGCGATAAATTTTGGCGATGGTTCTTTAATGGTATTGGTTTGTTTGTTTGATTTTTTTAACAACAAAATCCTACAAAACAATGGATTTTTCAGCAGGAAAATGCCGCAATTCACACCAGTACTGAACTAAGTAATCAAAAAATATATCAGATCTAGACCGGCCGTTGTGCTCTCCTGACTTAAACTTAATTAAAAATATGTGGGGTATACTTACACGATCAGTTTATGTTGAAATCCGAAAATATAATACCAATGCTAACCTTACACCCAGGGAAAAAGTATATCAAAAATGTTACTACGTTTCATATATTTTTACTATGCACAATAACATTTTATAATTGTTAGCGTTTTTAGTAAATTTACTATGAATTGGTTTGATCATTAATATTTCATAGTAAATTGTATGAATTTCTCGAAATTGGCTGTCTGTTTATTCTTTTGTCATTTAAAAAAATTGTTTAACAACGGGTAAGCTATCACAAAATTAATTAAATATATTTAAATAATTATATTTTTACATGTACCAGCTGACGGCAACACGACACTTCATATGGCGGATGTCTCTTATATTATTAGGATTACTGATGCCCGATGGTGCCGCCACCGGTGATGAGTGTAAAGGAGACACGGTAGTCGAATCTGGCCTGCTATAGTGTGTTGAAGACGCTTGCATTGCAAGGCGATTAGCAGCGATTTCTTTCTTTGACTTTATCGTCGCTTTTGAAAAATGTCCGATTCATTTGTATTTGAATTCAAAATATTATTAAACGTAGTAAATTTATATGCAGCAGATTGTAAACAAAAAAACATTATTACACATAGTAAATTCAAATTAAACATAGTAAATTTGTGACATTTGACAATTTAAAAAAATTACTATGAAAAATAATGTGTTTACTATAACTAAATTTGACTTCATATCGTTAAGATATATAACGAATTTACTTTGAATGATAACGGATTTACAATGTTTTTTCCCTGGGTGTAAAAATGCAAAGTTAAATGAGTGGAAAGTGATGGATGGTAATTTATTAAAAAATTTAATAAATTCTTTGAATAACAGAATATTTGAATGTATTCAAGCTAAATGAGAAAATACTAGTTATTAAAAAAATAAAATTGTTAGAAAAACAATAATACACGGTTTTCAGCATTTTTGCTGTTGTGTGCTATAGTTAAGAAACAAAATAAAAAATGGAAAAATTTGCATATTGAGCATTTATTTAAAATAGTATTCACGCTTTAAATTTCCCAGTGTGATCTCAGCTCCGCTCGGAACTATTCTGAACTGTGAAATGCAACTATGTTACGTCAAATCAATCATTTCCCTTTTCAACTTCAATTCAAGAGAGCATTAATAAATGGCTCCAATTGCTCTTTTCTTTGTTTCGTTTTCAACTATAAAATTGTTAAATTGGCGTTGACTACAAGTCAGAAAAATAAATAATAAAAAAAATATAATTGTAATGCGTTTTTAAATTGTAGCGAAAGGCAGACTACAGCAGCAGTTTATGCCGTGGCGTCGCAAGAAGTGAAATATAAACAGTTTCATCTGATGGTTGACGGATATTTCTTGCAACTTATTCGAATGATATTATGCTGCTTGCAGTCTTCGGTAAGTGTGGCTATGGATATATATTAGGGCCCTATTATGATTAGCGAAGCGAATGGTTTTGTCGAAGCGAACGTCCAAAAAGCTATCACGGCTTACATTCGCCAGACTTCATTCGCCAAAAAACGGGTAAAATGAAGCGAACGTAAAAAATGGTGCAACACTCAACTAAATTTCATTCGCTTCAAGTGTCAAAATCAAGCGAATCAACAGTTCATGTGACGAATCGGCGAACGTAGCCTAATCTATCATTTTTAAGGTGTTTCTTTTGATTTTTTTATTTTTTTGCTTCTGCATCCTTTTGTCTAAAATATCGTTTTTTTGTACTCCAACTGATAAATGAGTTAAACGAATATCATTTTTTTTGTTAAACAAATTTATTTTTAAACACTTTCACTATTAAACGTATCGCAATATAGAGTATCGGGCAGCTTTGTGGTCGAATCGCTGATATCATTCATGTCAGCACCAAGATGTCATAGAAGGAGTTAAGAGCGCGACGTGGAGATTTCCTTTTTATACACGGATCCGAGGATTCGGCGCTGGAGGTGACATGATTTCAATAAACAATGGAATATCTAAAATAATCAATATAAAACCAAAGAAATTTATAATTATTTAATTTTAACTTACAATGTTGAGACAATTTGCTAAACTTCATATTTTTTCAAGAAAACATCATGTGTAAACAGCTGTTTGGACATTTTAGGGTTTCTTTAAACCAAAATAAAAGAAGTATTGCTACAAATAAAAAAAAACTACTTTTTTAAAAAAAGTATTTAATTGTAATTAAAAATAGTACCAATATTAACATTTAAAAATATAATTAACTATACATTTTAAGTAATGTGTATTGTTCCGAAGTTTATTTTTATAATTTATGCTCTTTTATAGACAAAAAATTACAAAAAACCGAAAAAATATTATTGGTCTGAATGGAGTTACCGTTTTTTAAACTATAAATAATATAAAATATAATAACATTATATAAAAAGGGTTTTATAACAACAAAAATTAGATATTAAGATAAAATATTATTTGTTCTAAAAAAAGGCAACATGATACTATTTTTTTCAACTCTGAAATGGTAATTCTATCCGTCAATGTTGTAAGTGTTGCTCACTTTTAAAACCATAAAAATTAGTACATTCGCCAAATTGAGTTCGATTCGTCAAAGCGTTCGCTTCGCCAAGTACATTCGCTTCGCCAATCATAATAGGGCCCTTAAACTAATGGCAACCAAATTATATTATTTTTTTAGTTTTTGGACAGGAACAATCCACTTGGGCACCATTGTCTGACTATTCTGAAGGTTGAGCCATTAGCCACAAAGGCCTCTTTGCAATTTGACACATTTGAGGGCAGAATCAGATTTGCAAAGCCGAAGCCGAGGAGGTACATTTATTGATTTTTAAAGTGTACGTATCTCTGAAAATTTCTTACAGACAGCAGCGGTTTTATGACGACCAAAATAATTCATCTGACATTGTAGGCTAAAACAACTCATCGACCACCAATGACAGCGACTTGATGGCGAATATAGTCATTTTCCATGGTCATTCCATGCATACAACTAGATGATGTAGAATTGGACGCTGACGGAAAAGGGCTCAGCGACTCCAACGCAGGTAAATCAATTTTTTTTTTGTCAAATTTGAGTTATTAAAAATAAATTTATTTTCAACACAAATAGCATTTCCGGCCGTTAGTGACAACACAACTGGGGACACTGTAATGTCGGATCTCAACATGTTGGAATTCCAACGGTTGGGCGAACCAAATACCAGCTTTAATTTCAATGTATCGTCATAGCGTAACTGCGAGATCGTAGTTACGCTAGACACGACAATAAAGCAGCGCTGCTGCAGATTTACTGTGGCGTCTGTGATCTATGTCAAGCTCGCGTAAGTGTACATTTTGAATTATTTAATTAGTTTTTTAATTATGCATTTCTCCCCTAGTCTTGTGTCTAAAACGGCTATTTCACGAGATGTCGATGATCGGTCGGATGATTGGCCACTCAAATATTTCCGGCCCACAATATCAACAGCACTAAGTCAGCAAATTTATCCGCCTTCTAGACGTTTGGTACGCCAGAACTCACGTGACGAAGCCCATCATCTGAAAGGACAACGAAATGCCGTTGACAGATAAGCGAGGATCAAGGAAGCTGAAGAGGTGCAAGAAAAGTAGGAGTTTTGTTTTTTAAAACTGTGCAGAAAGATTTTAGCGCACCATTAGCGTATAGGAGTATGATATACTAGCTGACAGACAACTCCAAGAGATTTATCATCGAACGCCACTGCATGGATAAGCTACGCAAGAGCAATATTGCAACACTCAATGTGGCTGCATTGCTCGCTCACGGACACCATACCTTATTGTGACGCCGAGGCATCAGAATTGTATATATGTATTTATAAAAGAACACTGTAATAAAAAAAGAAATTTTGAAAAGCATTAGTTTTTATTGTCATCAATTTTCCTTGGGGTCTCAGATTACGTCCGACATTGCTTTGAATGTCTGTTCTAAATGTCTGACCAAAATGCGTCATCAGCTTTGCATCGCTCGTTTCTGATTGGCTGATTTTGAATATTTTTCGTTTTTGATCTCTCTGTTTTGTACTTAATTTGTCTCAGACATACTTCAGAAAAATAGGTGAGATGTCTACGTCGCGTTAAGTCTGATACAGCACGTATTTAGTTCGTAAATCTGAACAAGTGTCGCACACTTTTGTCAGGGATGTCTTACGTTTTGGTCGTAAATACGTCGTAATTACGAACGAAGGCAGCAGTGGATTCTAATTAATGTAGAAAATAATAGGAATGTAATAGATTATAAAATGACTTTAATTTTTTTGACAGGGTGTTTAACGAAAATTTGTCGATAAAAATAAAATGTGTGATATCCCAATATGCCACAGGGTAAGCGTTTGCAAAAATAATCATAATTGCCAATAAGGTCTAGTGTGTTTTTCAAATCAGAGTCAAATAGAAAATAAGTGCTATTTTTAGCGCTTACTCTGAATTTGAAAATGATTTGATAATAACATTACCAAAAAGGGCAGTGAAAATTAGGAGCAAAAATGTAGTGACGTTAAAAACAGTATGTTTTTTATGATTGCAGTAGAAACCCTGACAAAAAATATAACATGACAACGCGAGTCCAAATCTAATAGCTTACCGAAATATATTAATGTTCTGTGAATATTTAAAACAATATACCGACCGCCCTCGCAAACCTTGAATAGGCTCCAGAATTATATTCGAGAGCTTGAAACATACAAGCTTAGAAAAACACGTCTACCACATTTTGGATGCTGGCATCGATTTTCTGAAGTTGTCTTAGCGCTCGGACTTGAAGTGTTCGATATTGGTTGGATGACATATAACGGGATAATGAATTGAAAAATGCCCTTTTTGTTGTCCTATATAAGGATCCCCTTTTTTTTTACTTATTTTGCAGGATTAAGTCAATATTTAAAAGAAAAAAACTAAATGTAGGTTAATTTGATATCGAGTTGAAAATAAGGCTAAATCTTGATTTGAAGTAAACATGGAATTCAATTTAAGAATTAGTGTTAATATTGCTTTGAATATAAGAAAATTTTCAAGTTAAGGTTACGCAACCAGTTTCTATTGAAAAAGCTATGATTCTTAAATTTAGGTTAAAGGTGTTTCAAACGTTAACTTCAACTCTACGATTTGAAAGTGATTCGCAAGTCAATATTAAGTGCAATGGCATATTGGGATAGTTATGAAACGCACTTTATAAGCAGATAGTTACCAGATGTTGGCCACAAAATTGAGATATTTACAGTTGACTGATAGCAAACATCCTGAGTTCTTGCACATTTGCAGTAAAACTTTTGAGGTATTTTGACATTTTTCTACTATAAAAAAGGAAAATGGCGTACTTTTTTCTTTCGCTTGATTTATCCAGTATGTACAACAATTAAGTAAATCCAATAGTGTAAAAAATTGGCTAGTATATCGCACATTATACTAATATAATAGCTATTTCCCTGGGTGTACGGAATCGCGCTACTGGCGCTAGTGTGTGTTTTTTTTGTGTAATATTTGTAGGGATTATTTTTGGTAATATGCCCAGCAAGACATGCCTTACCGAAACTCCAACACAAAGACAATATTATATTTTCTCACTCATACGTAAATAATTTGAAATACATCCCTGCAGGATCAATGAAAGATATATGACCCGTTATTTTACTAGTAATGAAAACTAATATTTTTGCGGGTCGGTTTGCCACCATTTTTTATTTGTAGGTTTTTTATTACGTTTGCAACACTAGCCGCTACAGCAGGAGTTGAAAAAAGATGTTACTTAAATTATAAACAATTGATAAACATTAATAGAAAGTATATTGCAAAGAGTATTTGTATATATTGCTTATTTATCTATTCATATTATAGATAACATCAAAGTGGAAGGGCCATCTGCATTAAACAAATGCATGTAAGGAAGCATAACAAAGGCAAACAAAAGTCGTTTTAATTGACAATTTTGTAATGCAAACATGTTGAATGTAATGCGCATTATATTCAACGCAATAAAAATGAAAACTATGGAATTTTGAGTTTTTTGGTTTTATTTGATCTAATTTTGGTTAATTTACTATTAATTTAACCGTCCCTAACCTCAAAATTAAAACATTTTATGTTACGTAAAAAATTTTGTAAATTTACAAGTAATTTAATCGTCACTTATTACCAAAAGAACAGTGATAAACATATATTCAATTTTATCTCGTTGCAGATGTGTAAAAATTCACACACACACAAAAGTTACGGTCACATTTATCCCGACGCTCTTAACAATGTTATAGAAACTTTTACTGAAACTTTCAGTTTTGATGCTTGTAATATTACTGCTCATATGACCGGTAGTGTTCTTGCTGGGTGCAGATCATCTCATAATAAATATGGTAACACTGTTAATCTGCAACTGCCTAGTATTGTGAATACCTATATATATTTTGGAGATCCAAAGTTCACCAGCGCAAAGATAGCAACGATATGTTAGCAACGAAAAATTAGCAAAAAGAGGACGACGAAAAATTGAGAAATTAAACAAGGTTTTTCAGAGATCTCGAAAATTGCATTTTAATTACATTTAATATGCATTTTAGAGCCTTATACTAAATATTAGTGGCTCTAACTAGCATTATTATGGTGCACAAAATAACCAAGCATAATATAAAAATTACTTTGAAACAATAAAAAATCCCGTTTAGTTAAAAAAATACAACTTTCTTAAACCATACAAATGTGGTCATGCTAGTTTTTCACCGTTGCTGATGGTAAAGGGGGCGAAAGGGGCATATGCTATCTTGTAGCCAATTAAATTTCCCATCTAATGGTGCGGTTGTCACTTCTGGAATTTACTTCAGATAGGAGCTATAGACGCTTCCATCTTAATCTTCCAGTTTCTCCAGTTTACCAAGTAGGCTTTTCGCCGTTGCTGATGGTAAAAATCAATAGTGTAAGAAATCAGAGTATACCATCATAAGATACTCATTTGACCTGATTTTTTGATACCAATTTCATGACGGTCATGTACTTGGTATAGAATCTAGTGGTGAACCCACCAATATGGTCATGTCAGTTTTTCACCGTTGCTTATGGTAAAATGCAATCGTGTGCGAAAGGGGCATATGCTATCTTGTTCATCATATGGTTTTCGCCGTTGCTGATGGGCAAAAATAATTGTTTATTAAAACTGACTATAACAGTTTCAAGAACTATTTTTTTCGGATTTTTTTTATACTAACTTTGATTCTGACGAATGCAAAAAATGTCTTCAATTTTTCACCAGGATCATAACGAAAACCCATAAATGTGAATATGTTAAATTTTAGTCAATAAAGTTCCCTACCGTGTGGTAAAATTGGCAAAAAGATTAATTAAAAGGTGCAGACGCATCCAGGTGAATTTTCCAGTTCATTGTTATGTTCGGTTTTCACTATGTCATTTTGTGTCATTTTCATGTTCAAAAATTTCTCAAATTTCGACATGGCAAAGATACACAAAAATGCCGACATGTTGGCATTTTGATTTCAATTGACATGGATAATGAACATTTTAATTTTGGACAGTTTCTGCCTCGCAATCACAATGTAAAGAAAACAAATATGACACAAAATGACATAGTGAAAACCAAGCATTACTAGTCTATTTTGGGCCTGTGCCAATCGGTAACTTTATACTCGATGAAAATAAGTTGAATAACATTTTTGTCTGTTGAAAAAATATTTCCATTTATGCTGTGCCAAATGAAATGAAATTTTGACAGAACAAAATTTTATTACCATTGGAAAATTATTTGGAAAATATTTGAATTTGAGATAATATTTGATTAAAATAATTTTAATGGTTTTAAGTGCGGAATTGTAGCGACAGATGCAATGCAGTTGGTTAGTGCGTAGAACTACTATGCATTTTTTGAATGCGCTAACTCTTGGTGGACAATACAAATGTGCTTAACAGTTTATTCAAAGCCCAAGTTGGGAAGTGCACTGAAGATTTTGCGACAGTCTGGACACAAAAATTTAAAATGCCCGACCGCACATTTCATTAAAAGCCCCATACATTTGTTTACGTAGCCCCAGCACTCGTGCAATAAATTTTTACAACTAAGACCAGTGTCTCAGAGTTCGGAAATGCGATATTTTTGGCAACTGCACTCGTGTGGTCTACAAAATTTAAAAGGTGCATCTGTGCACTCCATCACGAGCCCTTGTGCAATGTAAAAACGTGCATTGTGTATGGTGGTTCGCAATATTTGGGCCGCGTTGGTTGGATAGCGCGGGTACTTGACCGATATACTTCTTTTGTTTTCACATTGCTGGTGGAGCTGGGGCTGCAGCTCGAACAGTTCTTGAACTCTCTATTCTGACTAAATATTTATTAGCATGTTTAACAATATAAAATTATTATTTTCTGAAGAAATTCTTGAAGAAAGACATTATTTTTAATTGCAGTGCTGAAAAAATTATTTTGTTTTAAAATTTTATAAACTTCAATATTTATTTTATAGTTGTCAAAATTTTATGTAGCGCCTTGGGCTAGTGGATATTTTGACAACACATATTCACCTCAAAAGCTTCAGAATTTTATATTTACTTGTCAAAATTTCATTTTTCGAGTAAAAAGTTACCGATTGGCACAGACCCTTTATGCCATATCATGCATGTTGCCATTTGTATGCAAAATCTCATCAGTGGGATTTATTAATACATTTTTCCCACCTTTATAAAAGCATTTGCATCCTTGTACTGCGCATTGTCCGATATAGACATTATTATATTTATATATATTTGCTCTCGAAATTCAAATGAAGAGTTCGATTAGACGAATAATTTCCTATCAGTTGTTCGTTGTGTTTGCACGGGTGTTGCCACGTACGTTAAAAATCCTATCTGTGAGATTTATTTAGATGAATCTCCCACACTAATATATATTTTTCTAGTGCTTAATTTTCCTACAAATACAATAAATATGTATTGCTATTTGTTCCCAAGAAACATTTCTACGGAGCTCCGACATAAACGGAATCACAATTCCGTCATTGCCTGCTCGTTATCGAAAAATTTAACAAGTATCCGTCCAAGCAGGTACTAAAACGGATCGATAACGTGCCGATAAATAGCACGACTCCGTTTTTATGCCGGCATTTTCCGTATTTCGAAAATAATACATTTGAACTCCGTTTTGACGGTGCCGTTTTCGTGCTGGTGGAGACGGATTACACCGTTTTCTTCCCGTTTATACTCCGTTTCGCCGGTACCGATTTTCTTCCGTTGTGTTTGATAAATGAAATCAAAAGTCATTTAATGTTGCGAAGCAGGGCTCAGAGAGCCGACATGCAGCAGAACATTGAAAGATAAGTAGCATAAATATAGTTAACATTTTCTTAATACATATTGTCTTCTTCATTGCAGACAAGCAAAGGACACTTTGGATTGTAATGGTGGAACAAAACCATGGGTCATGGAAGCAGAAACCCATGTCTTCAATACAAACGAACCAATTAACGGTTGCATCTATTTTGTTTAACTGCTCCCATGATTTTCTGCATCAGCCTCAACTGCGGTTTACAAACTGTTTTTGTATGCCGAAAAAGTGATGATTATGTACAAGAATTCGCACAACATAAGCGTAGCCATTGATAAGCCACATGTCGAGGTAGAGTCCAACATCAAGGTTACACATTTAGATCCTGAAAGATTTGAATCTATTGTTGCAGAAAGGACATCATTCAATGCAAATGATGAGATTACAACACCCACATTAAGAGTCTCAGGTGGTCAGCCGATCATCCCGGTTAGTGTGATGGAAATTGCTACTTTGTAAACCACCTTGATTTAATAATTAACTTAATATTATAATGAAATTTGTTTATAATTAATTATTAAAATAATCAATTAAAAATAACTTCAAAAATATAATGTACTTGTTTTAATTTACAAATATAAATAATATTTAAGTAAGATTATTTTTTTCCACTCAGTTTACAGCACGTTTATGGTACGTTTTATTGTATTCCTCTGCGATTTTCTTAAAAAATACGGTACGATAATGGCACATTTTCGGTGAGTTTCAATCGTAAAATTTGTACTCAGTTTAAAGTACGATACAATGGCACGTTTTCGACACGTCATAACGGATTTTCATCTGATTCGAATACGTTTTCGATGTTCCTTAAAACCCGCTCTCCAATACGTTTCCGGATTCAGAAATCGGCACGTTTTCGGAATATGATTCCGTTTTGCTGTACCGATAACGAAACATTAGCGGATCGAATTGTTTCTTGGGTTATATGGCGCATTTTTGTTATAAATAAAAAATATTTTTAATATTTTACTAATCTTTTCTTTTACAATAACATTTATATAGTAGGACAAAACATACAAATTAGGCAGAATTAGTTTTTGAAATGTAAATAATGGTGGATGTATATAATATAAAATATAAAATATAAAATATAAAATATAAAATATAAAATATAAAATATAAAATATAAAATATAAAATATAAAATATAAAATATAAAATATAAAATATAAAATATAAAATATAAAATATAAAATATAAAATATAAAATATAAAATATAAAATATAAAATATAAAATATAAAATATAAAATATAAAATATAAAATATAAAATATAAAATATAAAATATAAAATATAAAATATAAAATATAAAATATAAAATATAAAATATAAAATATAAAATATAAAATATAAAATATAAAATATAAAATATAAAATATAAAATATAAAATATAAAATATAAAATATAAAATATAAAATATAAAATATAAAATATAAAATATAAAATATAAAATATAAAATATAAAATATAAAATATAAAATATAAAATATAAAATATAAAATATAAAATATAAAATATAAAATATAAAATATAAAATATAAAATATAAAATATAAAATATAAAATATAAAATATAAAATATAAAATATAAAATATAAAATATAAAATATAAAATATAAAATATAAAATATAAAATATAAAATATAAAATATAAAATATAAAATATAAAATATAAAATATAAAATATAAAATATAAAATATAAAATATAAAATATAAAATATAAAATATAAAATATAAAATATAAAATATAAAATATAAAATATAAAATATAAAATATAAAATATAAAATATAAAATATAAAATATAAAATATAAAATATAAAATATAAAATATAAAATATAAAATATAAAATATAAAATATAAAATATAAAATATAAAATATAAAATATAAAATATAAAATATAAAATATAAAATATAAAATATAAAATATAAAATATAAAATATAAAATATAAAATATAAAATATAAAATATAAAATATAAAATATAAAATATAAAATATAAAATATAAAATATAAAATATAAAATATAAAATATAAAATATAAAATATAAAATATAAAATATAAAATATAAAATATAAAATATAAAATATAAAATATAAAATATAAAATATAAAATATAAAATATAAAATATAAAATATAAAATATAAAATATAAAATATAAAATATAAAATATAAAATATAAAATATAAAATATAAAATATAAAATATAAAATATAAAATATAAAATATAAAATATAAAATATAAAATATAAAATATAAAATATAAAATATAAAATATAAAATATAAAATATAAAATATAAAATATAAAATATAAAATATAAAATATAAAATATAAAATATAAAATATAAAATATAAAATATAAAATATAAAATATAAAATATAAAATATAAAATATAAAATATAAAATATAAAATATAAAATATAAAATATAAAATATAAAATATAAAATATAAAATATAAAATATAAAATATAAAATATAAAATATAAAATATAAAATATAAAATATAAAATATAAAATATAAAATATAAAATATAAAATATAAAAAAAAAAAAATAATAAAAATATAAAGTATAAAATATAAAATATATATATATATATATATAATACATTGTGTGTTTTATCCTACTATATTTATGTTATTGTAAAAGAAAAGATTAGTAAAATATTAAAAATATTTTTTTATTTATAAAAAGTAGAAAATTTTTGTTAAAATTTGAAAATAAATATTATCAATTTATTAAAATCTACAAACGACAATATTAAGGTTATTCACTAAACGGAGGAGTTGCGATGTAGAGTAGTAGTTTTGTCAAGTAGCAGTTGTGCAACAACAACATACATTGATGGCAAAAACAAAAATTATCTGCTAATCTACTTCGCTAAAAGCTTGAGTTTACTTCGTGGTACTTTTGTAGTTTTCTAGTGATGCTGAATTTATGACTTTTGGGTACTTGATATTACAGTGTTTGATTATTGAGTTGGAATTCACCAAAATGCATTATATTTAAATGAAAATATATATTTTGTTTGAATATGTACATATATGCATGTCAATAAAAAAGAAATGATGGCATAATATTCACTGTTTTAAGAATAAATATTAACGAGTTCCTATATAAGGTATGAGTTTTTTCTTAAATCGACATCACTAATCTGATTTGTTGACTTTGTTTTAATTATAATGTATTGATATGAGTTATTGAATTAAAAATAAGTAACAAAAGGCATACTTATATATTGTATATGGCCAATAAGCAATAAATCTAAAATTTTAATGAAACAAAAACATCTGTTTTTGGTACATCAAACTGAAAACCACCATACTACACAAATTTGAAATAAGTGTGTTCACGAAATATGATACAATTCTACAATACTGCAAATGTACATCGGCAACTGCTCCGTTTCGTGAATACCTTTATTATTTTTAATTTTGAAAGTAAAATTATTAATTTTCATTTAGAATTTAAAAAAAAAACAGTTAGACACCCTGTTTTTATTTTTGTTGAAAAAATATTTCCATTTATGCTGTGCCAAATGAAATGAAATTTTGACAGAACAAAATTTTGACAACCATTGGAAAATTATTTGGAAAATTATTTGGAAAATATTTGAATTTGAGATAATATTTGATTAAAATAATTTTAATGGTTTTAAGTGCGGAATTGTAGCGACAGATGCAATGCAGTTGGTTAGTGCGTAGAACTACTATGCATTTTTTGAATGCGCTAACTCTTGGTGGACAATACAAATGTGCTTAACAGTTTATTCAAATCCCAAGTTGGGAAGTGCACTGAAGATTTTGCGACAGTCTGGACACAAAAATTTAAAATGCCCGACCGCACATTTCATTGAAAGCCCCTTACATTTGTTTATGTAGCCCCAGCACTCGTGCAATAAATTTTTACAACTAAGACCAGTGTCTCAGAGCTCGGAAATGCGATATTTTTGGCACCTGTACTCGTGTGGTCTACAAAATTTAAAAGGTCGAGATGCAGCTGTGCACTCCATCACGAGCCCTTGTTCAATGTAAAAACGTGCATTGTGTATGGTGGTTCGCAATATTTGGGCCGCGTTAGTTGGATAGCGCGGGTACTTGACCGATATACTTCTTTTGTTTTCACATTGCTGGTGGAGTTGGGGCTGCAGCTCGAACAGTTCTTGAACTCTCTATTCTGACTAAATATTTATTAGCATGTTTAACAATATGAAATTATTATTTTCTGAAGAAATTCTTGAAGAAAGACATTATTTTTAATTGCAGTGCTGAAAAAATTATTTTGTTTTAAAATTTTATAAACTTCAATATTTATTTTATAGTTGTCAAAATTTTATGTAGCCCCTTGGGCTAGTGGATATTTTGACAACACATATTCACCTCAAAAGCTTCAGAATTTTATATTTACTTGTCAAAATTTCATTTTTCGAGTAAAAAGTTACCGATTGGCACAGACCCTTTATGCCATATCATGCATGTTGCCATTTGTATGCAAAATCTCATCAGTGGGATTTATTAATACATTTTTCCCACCTTTATAAAACCATTTGCATCCTTGTACTGCGCATTGTCCGATATAGACATTATTATATTTATATATATTTGCTCTCGAAATTCAAATGAAGAGTTCGATTAGACGAATAATTTCCTATCAGTTGGTGGAACTGGCATAGGTATTCCATGGAAGATAAATCTTACATTTTATCACGCAATTTTTCTCGTGTTCGTTGTGTTTGCACGGGTGTTGCCACGTACGTTAAAAATCCTATCTGTGAGATTTATTTAGATGAATCTCCCACACTAATATATATTTTTCTAGTGCTTAATTTTCCTACAAATGCAACAAATATGTATTGCTATTTGTTCCCAAGAAACATTTCTACGGAGCTCCGACATAAACGGAATCACAATTCCGTCATTGCCTGCTCGTTAACGAAAAATTTAACAAGTATCCGTCCAAGCAGGTACTAAAACGGATCGATAACGTGCCGATAAATAGCACGACTCCGTTTGTATGCCGGCATTTTCCGTATTTCGAAAATAATACATTTGAACTCCGTTTTGACGGTGCCGTTTTCGTGCCGGTGGAGACGGATTACACCGTTTTCTTCCCGTTTATACTCCGTTTCGCCGGTACCGATTTTCTTCCGTTGTGTTTGATAAATGAAATCAAAAGTCATTTAATGTTGCGAAGCAGGGCTCAGAGAGCCGACATGCAGCAGAACATTGAAAGATAAGTAGCATAAATAAAGTTAACATTTTCTTAATACATATTGTCTTCTTCATTGCAGACAAGCAAAGGACACTTTGGATTGTAATGGTGGAACAAAACCATGGATCATGGAAGCAGAAACCCATGTCTTCAATACAAACGAACCAATTAACGGTTGCATCTATTTTGTTTAACTGCTCCCATGATTTTCTGCATCAGCCTCAACTGCGGTTTACAAACTGTTTTTGTATGCCGAAAAAGTGATGATTATGTACAAGAATTCGCACAACATAAGCGTAGCCATTGATAAGCCACATGTCGAGGTAGAGTCCAACATCAAGGTTACACATTTAGATCCTGAAAGATTTGAATCTATTGTTGCAGAAAGGACATCATTCAATGCAAATGATGAGATTACAACACCCACATTAAGAGTCTCAGGTGGTCAGCCGATCATCCCGGTTAGTGTGATGGAAATTGCTACTTTGTAAACCACCTTGATTTAATAATTAACTTAATATTATAATGAAATTTGTTTATAATTAATTATTAAAATAATCAATTAAAAATAACTTCAAAAATATAATGTACTTGTTTTAATTTACAAATATAAATAATATTTAAGTAAGATTATTTTTTTCCACTCAGTTTACAGCACATTTATGGTACGTTTTATTGTATTCCTCTGCGATTTTCTTAAAAAATACGGTACGATAATGGCACATTTTCGGTGAGTTTCAATCGTAAAATTTGTACTCAGTTTAAAGTACGATACAATGGCACGTTTTCGACACGTCATAACGGATTTTCATCTGATTCGAATACGTTTTCGATGTTCCTTAAAACCCGCTCTCCAATTCGTTTCCGGATTCAGAAATCGGCACGTTTACGGAATATGATTCCGTATTCCGTTTTGCTGTACCGATAACGAAACATAAGCGGATCGAATTGTTTCTTGGGTTATATGGCGCATTTTTGTTATAAATAAAAAATATTTTTAACATTTTACTAATCTTTTCTTTTACAATAACATTTATATAGTAGGACAAAACACACAAATTAGGCAGAATTAGTTTTTGAAATGTAAATAATGGTGGATGTATATAATATAAAATATAAAATATAAAATATAAAATATAAAATATAAAATATAAAATATAAAATATAAAATATAAAATATAAAATATAAAATATAAAATATAAAATATAAAATATAAAATATAAAATATAAAATATAAAATATAAAATATAAAATATAAAATATAAAATATAAAATATAAAATATAAAATATAAAATATAAAATATAAAATATAAAATATAAAATATAAAATATAAAATATAAAATATAAAATATAAAATATAAAATATAAAATATAAAATATAAAATATAAAATATAAAATATAAAATATAAAATATAAAATATAAAATATAAAATATAAAATATAAAATATAAAATATAAAATATAAAATATAAAATATAAAATATAAAATATAAAATATAAAATATAAAATATAAAATATAAAATATAAAATATAAAATATAAAATATAAAATATAAAATATAAAATATAAAATATAAAATATAAAATATAAAATATAAAATATAAAATATAAAATATAAAATATAAAATATAAAATATAAAATATAAAATATAAAATATAAAATATAAAATATAAAATATAAAATATAAAATATAAAATATAAAATATAAAATATAAAATATAAAATATAAAATATAAAATATAAAATATAAAATATAAAATATAAAATATAAAATATAAAATATAAAATATAAAATATAAAATATAAAATATAAAATATAAAATATAAAATATAAAATATAAAATATAAAATATAAAATATAAAATATAAAATATAAAATATAAAATATAAAATATAAAATATAAAATATAAAATATAAAATATAAAATATAAAATATAAAATATAAAATATAAAATATAAAATATAAAATATAAAATATAAAATATAAAATATAAAATATAAAATATAAAATATAAAATATAAAATATAAAATATAAAATATAAAATATAAAATATAAAATATAAAATATAAAATATAAAATATAAAATATAAAATATAAAATATAAAATATAAAATATAAAATATAAAATATAAAATATAAAATATAAAATATAAAATATAAAATATAAAATATAAAATATAAAATATAAAATATAAAATATAAAATATAAAATATAAAATATAAAATATAAAATATAAAATATAAAATATAAAATATAAAATATAAAATATAAAATATAAAATATAAAATATAAAATATAAAATATAAAATATAAAATATAAAATATAAAATATAAAATATAAAATATAAAATATAAAATATAAAATATAAAATATAAAATATAAAATATAAAATATAAAATATAAAATATAAAATATAAAATATAAAATATAAAATATAAAATATAAAATATAAAATATAAAATATAAAATATAAAATATAAAATATAAAATATAAAATATAAAATATAAAATATAAAATATAAAATATAAAATATAAAATATAAAATATAAAATATAAAATATAAAATATAAAATATAAAATATAAAATATAAAATATAAAATATAAAATATAAAATATAAAATATAAAATATAAAATATAAAATATAAAATATAAAATATAAAATATAAAATATAAAATATAAAATATAAAATATAAAATATAAAATATAAAATATAAAATATAAAATATAAAATATAAAATATAAAATATAAAATATAAAATATAAAATATAAAATATAAAATATAAAATATAAAATATAAAATATAAAAATAAAATATAAAATATAAAATATAAAATATAAAATATAAAATATAAAATATAAAATATAAAATATAAAATATAAAATATAAAATATAAAATATAAAATATAAATATATATATATATATATATATATATATATATATATATATATATATATATATATATATATATATATAAATATAATACATTGTGTGTTTTATCCTACTATATTTATGTTATTGTAAAAGAAAAGATTAGTAAAATATTAAAAATATTTTTTTATTTATAAAAAATAGAAATTTTTTGTTAAAATTTGAAAATAAATATTATCAATTTATTAAAATCTACAAACGACAATATTAAGGTTATTCACTAAACGGAGGAGTTGCGATGTAGAGTAGTAGTTTTGTCAAGAAGCAGTTGTGCAACAACAAAATACATTGGTGGCAAAAACAAAAATTATCTGCTAATCTACTTCGCTAAAAGCTTGAGTTTACTTCGTGGTACTTTTGTAGTTTTCTAGTGATGCTGAATTTATGACTTTTGGGTACTTGATATTACAGACAGTGTTTGATTATTGAGTTGGAATTCACCAAAATGCATTATATTTAAATGAAAATATATATTTTTAATGAATATGTACATATATGCATGTCAATAAAAAAGAAATGATGGCATAATATTCACTGTTTTAAGAATAAATATTAACGAGTTCCTATATAAGGTATGAGTTTTTTCTTAAATCGACATCACTAATCTGATTTGTTGACTTTGTTTTAATTATAATGTATTGATATGAGTTATTGAATTAAAAATAAGTAACAAAAGGCATACTTATATATTGTATATGGCCAATAAGCAATAAATCTAAAATTTTAATGAAACAAAAACATCTGTTTTTGGTACATCAAACTGAAAACCACCATACTACACAAATTTGAAATAAGTGTGTTCACGAAATATGATACAATTCTACAATACTGCAAATGTACATCGGCAACTGCTCCGTTTCGTGAATACCTTTATTATTTTTAATTTTGAAAGTAAAATTATTAATTTTCATTTAGAATTAAAAAAAAAAATAGTTAGACACCCTGTTTTTATTTTTGTTGAAAAAATATTTCCATTTATGCTGTGCCAAATGAAATGAAATTTTGACAGAACAAAATTTTGACAACCATTGGAAAATTATTTGGAAAATATTTGAATTTGAGATAATATTTGATTAAAATAATTTTAATGGTTTTAAGTGCGGAATTGTAGCGACAGATGCAATGCAGTTGGTTAGTGCGTAGAACTACTATGCATTTTTTGAATGCGCTAACTCTTGGTGGACAATACAAATGTGCTTAACAGTTTATTCAAAGCCCAAGTTGGGAAGTGCACTGAAGATTTTGCGACAGTCTGGACACAAAAATTTAAAATGCCCGACCGCACATTTCATTGAAAGCCCCTTACATTTGTTTATGTAGCCCCAGCACTCGTGCAATAAATTTTTACAACTAAGACCAGTGTCTCAGAGTTCGGAAATGCGATATTTTTGGCAACTGCACTCGTGTGGTCTACAAAATTTAAAAGGCGACAGATGCAATGCAGTTGGTTAGTGCGTAGAACTACTATGCATTTTTTGAATGCGCTAACTCTTGGTGGACAATACAAATGTGCTTAACAGTTTATTCAAAGCCCAAGTTGGGAAGTGCACTGAAGATTTTGCGACAGTCTGGACACAAAAATTTAAAATGACCGACCGCACATTTCATTGAAAGCAATATGAAATTATTATTTTCTGAAGAAATTCTTGAAGAAAGACATTATTTTTAACTGCAGTGCTGAAAAAATTATTTTGTTTTAAAATTTTATAAACTTCAATATTTATTTTATAGTTGTCAAAATTTTATGTAGCCCCTTGGGCTAGTGGATATTTTGACAACACATATTCACCTCAAAAGCTTCAGAATTTTATATTTACTTGTCAAAATTTCATTTTTCGAGTAAAAAGTTACCGATTGGCACAGACCCTTTATGCCATATCATGCATGTTGCCATTTGTATGCAAAATCTCATCAGTGGGATTTATTAATACATTTTTCCCACCTTTATAAAAGCATTTGCATCCTTGTACTGCGCATTGTCCGATATAGACATTATTATATTTATATATATTTGCTCTCGAAATTCAAATGAAGAGTTCGATTAGACGAATAATTTCCTATCAGTTGGTGGAACTGGCATAGGTATTCCATGGAAGATAAATCTTACATTTTATCACGCAATTTTTCTCGTGTTCGTTGTGTTTGCACGGGTGTTGCCACGTACGTTAAAAATCCTATCTGTGAGATTTATTTAGATGAATCTCCCACACTAATATATATTTTTCTAGTGCTTAATTTTCCTACAAATGCAATAAATATGTATTGCTATTTGTTCCCAAGAAACATTTCTACGGAGCTCCGACATAAACGGAATCACAATTCCGTCATTGCCTGCTCGTTAACGAAAAATTTAACAAGTATCCGTCCAAGCAGGTACTAAAACGGATCGATAACGTGCCGATAAATAGCACGACTCCGTTTTTATGCCGGCATTTTCCGTATTTCGAAAATAATACATTTGAACTCCGTTTTGACGGTGCCGTTTTCGTGCCGGTGGAGACGGATTACACCGTTTTCTTCCCGTTTATACTCCGTTTCGCCGGTACCGATTTTCTTCCGTTGTGTTTGATAAATGAAATCAAAAGTCATTTAATGTTGCGAAGCAGGGCTCAGAGAGCCGACATGCAGCAGAACATTGAAAGATAAGTAGCATAAATAAAGTTAACATTTTCTTAATACATATTGTCTTCTTCATTGCAGACAAGCAAAGGACACTTTGGATTGTAATGGTGGAACAAAACCATGGATCATGGAAGCAGAAACCCATGTCTTCAATACAAACGAACCAATTAACGGTTGCATCTATTTTGTTTAACTGCTCCCATGATTTTCTGCATCAGCCTCAACTGCGGTTTACAAACTGTTTTTGTATGCCGAAAAAGTGATGATTATGTACAAGAATTCGCACAACATAAGCGTAGCCATTGATAAGCCACATGTCGAGGTAGAGTCCAACATCAAGGTTACACATTTAGATCCTGAAAGATTTGAATCTATTGTTGCAGAAAGGACATCATTCAATGCAAATGATGAGATTACAACACCCACATTAAGAGTCTCAGGTGGTCAGCCGATCATCCCGGTTAGTGTGATGGAAATTGCTACTTTGTAAACCACCTTGATTTAATAATTAACTTAATATTATAATGAAATTTGTTTATAATTAATTATTAAAATAATCAATTAAAAATAACTTCAAAAATATAATGTACTTGTTTTAATTTACAAATATAAATAATATTTAAGTAAGATTATTTTTTTCCACTCAGTTTACAGCACGTTTATGGTACGTTTTATTGTATTCCTCTGCGATTTTCTTAAAAAATACGGTACGATAATGGCACATTTTCGGTGAGTTTCAATCGTAAAATTTGTACTCAGTTTAAAGTACGATACAATGGCACGTTTTCGACACGTCATAACGGATTTTCATCTGATTCGAATACGTTTTCGATGTTCCTTAAAACCCGCTCTCCAATTCGTTTCCGGATTCAGAAATCGGCACGTTTACGGAATATGATTCCGTTTTGCTGTACCGATAACGAAACATAAGCGGATCGAATTGTTTCTTGGGTTATATGGCGCATTTTTGTTATAAATAAAAAATATTTTTAACATTTACTAATCTTTTCTTTTACAATAACATTTATATAGTAGGACAAAACACACAAATTAGGCAGAATTAGTTTTTGAAATGTAAATAATGGTGGATGTATATAATATAAAATATAAAATATAAAATATAAATATAAAATATAAAATATAAAATATAAAATATAAAATATAAAATATAAAATATAAAATATAAAATATAAAATATAAAATATAAAATATAAAATATAAAATATAAAATATCAAATATAAAATATAAAATATAAAATATAAAATATAAAATATAAAATATAAAATATAAAATATAAAATATAAAATATAAAATATAAAATATAAAATATAAAATATAAAATATAAAATATAAAATATAAAATATAAAATAAATATAAATATAAAATATAAAATATAAAATATAAAATATAAAATATAAAATATAAAATATAAAATATAAAATATAAAATATAAAATATAAAATATAAATATAAAATATAAAATATAAAATATAAAATATAAAATATAAAATATAAAATATAAAATATAAAATATAAAATATAAAATATAAAATATAAAATATAAAATATAAAATATAAAATATAAAATATAAAATATAAAATATAAAATATAAAATATAAAATATAAAATATAAAATATAAAATATAAAATATAAAATATAAAATATAAAATATAAAATATAAAATATAAAATATAAAATATAAAATATAAAATATAAAATATAAATATAAAATATAAAATATAAAATATAAATATAAAATAAAAATATAAAATATAAAATATAAAATATAAAATATAAAATATAAAATGTAAAATATAAAATATAAAATATAAAATATAAAATATAAAATATAAAATATAAAATATAAAATATAAAATATAAAATATAAAATATAAAATATAAAATATAAAATATAAAATATAAAATATAAAATATAAAATATAAAATATAAAATATAAAATATAAAATATAAAATATAAAATATAAAATATAAATATAAAATATAAATATAAAATATAAAATATAAAATATAAAATATAAAATATAAAATATAAAATATAAAATATAAATATAAAATATAAAATATAAAATATAAAATATAAAATATAAAATATAAAATATAAAATATAAAATATAAAATATAAAATATAAAATATAAAATATAAAATATAAAATATAAAATATAAAATATAAAATAAAAATATAAAATATAAAATATAAAATATAAAATATAAAATATAAAATATAAAATATAAAATATAAAATATAAAATATAAAATATAAAATATAAAATATAAAATATAAAATATAAAATATAAAATATAAAATATAAAATATAAAATATAAAATATAAAATATAAAATATAAAATATAAATATAAAATATAAAATATAAAATATAAAATATAAAATATAAAATATAAAATATAAAATATAAAATATAAAATATAAAATATAAAATATAAAATATAAAATATAAAATATAAAATATAAAATATAAAATATAAAATATAAAATGTAAAATATAAAATATAAAATATAAAATATAAAATATAAAATATAAAATATAAAATATAAAATATAAAATATAAAATATAAAATATAAAATATAAAATATAAAATATAAAATATAAAATATAAAATATAAAATATAAAATATAAAATATAAAATATAAAATATAAAATATAAAATATAAAATATAAAATATAAAATATAAAATATAAAATATAAATATAAAATATAAAATATAAAATATAAAATATAAAATATAAAATATAAAATATAAATATAAAATATAAAATATAAAATATAAAATATAAAATATAAAATATAAAATATAAAATATAAATATAAATATAAAATATAAAATATAAAATATAAAATATAAAATATAAAATATAAAATATAAAATATAAAATATAAATATAAAATATAAAATATAAATATAAAATATAAAATATAAAATATAAAATATAAAATATAAAATATAAAATATAACATATAAAATATAAAATATAAAATATAAAATATAAAATATAAAATATAAAATATAAAATATAAAATATAAAATATAAATATAAAATATAAAATATAAAATATAAAATATAAAATATAAAATATAAAATATAAATATAAAATATAAAATATAAAATATAAAATATAAAAATATAAAATATAAAATATAAATATAAAATATAAAATATAAAATATAAAATATAAAATATAAAATATAAATATAAAATATAAAATATAAAATATAAAATATAAAATATAAAATATAAAATATAAAATATAAATATAAAATATAAAATATAAAATATAAAATATAAAATATAAAATATAAAATATATAAAATATAAATATAAAATATAAAATATAAAATATAAAATATAAAATATAAAATATAAAAATATAAATAAAATATAAAATATAAAATATAAAATATAAAATGTAAAATATAAAATATAAAATATAAAATATAAATATAAAATATAAAATATAAAATATAAAATATAAAATATAAAATATAAAATATAAAATATAAAATATAAAATATAAAATATAAAATATAAAATATAAAATATAAAATATAAAATATATATATATATATATATTTATATATATATATATATATATATATATATATATATATATATATATATATATATATATATATATATATATATATATATATATATATATATATATAAATATATATATATATATATAATACATTGTGTGTTTTATCCTACTATATTTATGTTATTGTAAAAGAAAAGATTAGTAAAATATTAAAAATATTTTTTTATTTATAAAAAATAGAAAATTTTTGTTAAAATTTGAAAATAAATATTATCAATTTATTAAAATCTACAAACGACAATATTAAGGTTATTCACTAAACGGAGGAGTTGCGATGTAGAGTAGTAGTTTTGTCAAGTAGCAGATGTGCAACAACAAAATACATTGGTGGCAAAAACAAAAATTATCTGCTAATCTACTTCGCTAAAAGCTTGAGTTTACTTCGTGGTACTTTTGTAGTTTTCTAGTGATGCTGAATTTATGACTTTTGGGTACTTGATATTACAGACAGTGTTTGATTATTAAGTTGGAATTCACCAAAATGCATTATATTTAAATGAAAATATATATTTTTAATGAATATGTACATATATGCATGTCAATAAAAAAGAAATGATGGCATAATATTCACTGTTTTAAGAATAAATATTAACGAGTTCCTATATAAGGTATGAGTTTTTTTCTTAAATCGACATCACTAATCTGATTTGTTGACTTTGTTTTAATTATAATGTATTGATATGAGTTATTGAATTAAAAATAAGTAACAAAAGGCATACTTATATATTGTATATGGCCAATAAGCAATAAATCTAAAATTTTAATGAAACAAAAACATTTGTTTTGGTACATCAAACTGAAAACCACCATACTACACAAATTTGAAATAAGTGTGTTCACGAAATATGATACAATTCTACAATACTGCAAATGTACATCGGCAACTGCTCCGTTTCGTGAATACCTTTATTATTTTTAATTTTGAAAGTAAAATTATTAATTTTCATTTAGAATTTTAAAAAAAAATAGTTAGACACCCTGTTTTTATTTTTGTTGAAAAAATATTTCCATTTATGCTGTGCCAAATGAAATGAAATTTTGATAGAACAAAATTTTGACAACCATTGGAAAATTATTTGGAAAATATTTGAATGGTTTTAAGTGCGGAATTGTAGCGACAGATGCAATGCAGTTGGTTAGTGCGTAGAACTACTATGCATTTTTTGAATGCGCTAACTCTTGGTGGACAATACAAATGTGCTTAACAGTTTATTCAAAGCCCAAGTTGGGAAGTGCACTGAAGATTTTGCGACAGTCTGGACATAAAAATTTAAAATGCCCGACCGCACATTTCATTGAAAGCCCCTTACATTTGTTTATGTAGCCCCAGCACTCGTGCAATAAATTTTTACAACTAAGACCAGTGTCTCAGAGTTCGGAAATGCGATATTTTTGGCAACTGCACTCGTGTGGTCTACAAAATTTAAAAGGCGACAGATGCAATGCAGTTGGTTAGTGCGTAGAACTACTATGCATTTTTTGAATGCGCTAACTCTTGGTGGACATGTGCTTAACAGTTTATTCAAAGCCCAAGTTGGGAAGTGCACTGAAGATTTTGCGACAGTCTGGACACAAAAATTTAAAATGCCCGACCGCACATTTCATTGAAAGCCCCTTACATTTGTTTATGTAGCCCCAGCACTCGTGCAATAAATTTTTACAACTAAGACCAGTGTCTCAGAGTTCGGAAATGCGATATTTTTGGCAACTGCACTCGTGTGGTCTACAAAATTTAAAAGGTGCAGCTGTGCACTCCATCACGAGCCCTTGTGCAATGTAAAAACGTGCATTGTGTATGGTGGTTCGCAATATTTGGGCCGCGTTGGTTGGATAGCGCGGGTACTTGACCGATATACTTCTTTTGTTTTCACATTGCTGGTGGAGCTGGGGCTGCAGCTCGAACAGTTCTTGAACTCTCTATTCTGACTAAATATTTATTAGCATGTTTAACAATATGAAATTATTATTTTCTGAAGAAATTCTTGAAGAAAGACATTATTTTTAATTGCAGTGCTGAAAAAATTATTTTGTTTTAAAATTTTATAAACTTCAAAAGCTTCAGAATTTTATATTTACTTGTCAAATTTTCATTTTTCGAGTAAAAAGTTACCGATTGGCACAGACCCTTTATGCCATATCATGCATGTTGCCATTTGTATGCAAAATCTCATCAGTGGGATTTATTAATACATTTTTCCCACCTTTATAAAAGCATTTGCATCCTTGTACTGCGCATTGTCCGATATAGACATTATTATATTTATATATATTTGCTCTCGAAATTCAAATGAAGAGTTCGATTAGACGAATAATTTCCTATCAGTTGGTGGAACTGGCATAGGTATTCCATGGAAGATAAATCTTACATTTTATCACGCAATTTTTCTCGTGTTCGTTGTGTTTGCACGGGTGTTGCCACGTACGTTAAAAATCCTATCTGTGAGATTTATTTAGATGAATCTCCCACACTAATATATATTTTTCTAGTGCTTAATTTTCCTACAAATGCAATAAATATGTATTGCTATGTGTTCCCAAGAAACATTTCTACGGAGCTCCGACATAAACGGAATCACAATTCCGTCATTGCCTGCTCGTTAACGAAAAATTTAACAAGTATCCGTCCAAGCAGGTACTAAAACGGATCGATAACGTGCCGATAAATAGCACGACTCCGTTTGTATGCCGGCATTTTCCGTATTTCGAAAATAATACATTTAAACTCCGTTTTGACGGTGCCGTTTTCGTGCCGGTGGAGACGGATTACACCGTTTTCTTCCCGTTTATACTCCGTTTCGCCGGTACCGATTTTCTTCCGTTGTGTTTGATAAATGAAATCAAAAGTCATTTAATGTTGCGAAGCAGGGCTCAGAGAGCCAACAAGCAGCAGAACATTGAAAGATAAGTAGCATAAATAAAGTTAACATTTTCTTAATACATATTGTCTTCTTCATTGCAGACAAGCAAAGGACACTTTGGATTGTAATGGTGGAACAAAACCATGGATCATGGAAGCAGAAACCCATGTCTTCAATACAAACGAACCAATTAACGGTTGCATCTATTTTGTTTAACTGCTCCCATGATTTTCTGCATCAGCCTCAACTGCGGTTTACAAACTGTTTTTGTATGCCGAAAAAGTGATGATTATGTACAAGAATTCGCACAACATAAGCGTAGCCATTGATAAGCCACATGTCGAGGTAGAGTCCAACATCAAGGTTACACATTTAGATCCTGAAAGATTTGAATCTATTGTTGCAGAAAGGACATCATTCAATGCAAATGATGAGATTACAACACCCACATTAAGAGTCTCAGGTGGTCAGCCGATCATCCCGGTTAGTGTGATGGAAATTGCTACTTTTAAACCACCTTGATTTAATAATTAACTTAATATTATAATGAAATTTGTTTATAATTAATTATTAAAATAATCAATTAAAAATAACTTCAAAAATATAATGAACTTGTTTTAATTTACAAATATAAATAATATTTAAGTAAGATTATTTTTTTCCACTCAGTTTACAGCACGTTTATGGTACGTTTTATTGTATTCCTCTGCGATTTTCTTAAAAAATACGGTACGATAATGGCACATTTTCGGTGAGTTTCAATCGTAAAATTTGTACTCAGTTTAAAGTACGATACAATGGCACGTTTTCGACACGTCATAACAGATTTTCATCTGATTCGAATACGTTTTCGATGTTCCTTAAAACCCACTCTCCAATACGTTTCCGGATTCAGAAATCGGCACGTTTTCGGAATATGATTCCGTTTTGCTGTACCGATAACGAAACATAAGCGGATCGAATTGTTTCTTGGGTTATATAGCGCATTTTTGTTATAAATAAAAAATATTTTTAATATTTTACTAATCTTTTCTTTTACAATAACATTTATATAGTAGGACAAAACACACAAATTAGGCAGAATTAGTTTTAGAAATGTAAATAATGGTGGATGTATATAATATAAAATATAAAATATAAAATATAAAATATAAAATATAAAATATAAAATATAAAATATAAAATATAAAATATAAAATATAAAATATAAAATATAAAATATAAAATATAAAATATAAAATATAAAATATAAAATATAAAATATAAAATATAAAATATAAAATATAAAATATAAAATATAAAATATAAAATATAAAATATAAAATATAAAATATAAAATATAAAATATAAAATATAAAATATAAAATATAAAATATAAAATATAAAATATAAAATATAAAATATAAAATATAAAATATAAAATATAAAATATAAAATATAAAATATAAAATATAAAATATAAAATATAAAATATAAAATATAAAATATAAAATATAAAATATAAAATATAAAATATAAAATATAAAATATAAAATATAAAATATAAAATATAAAATATAAAATATAAAATATAAAATATAAAATATAAAATATAAAATATAAAATATAAAATATAAAATATAAAATATAAAATATAAAATATAAAATATAAAATATAAAATATAAAATATAAAATATAAAATATAAAATATAAAATATAAAATATAAAATATAAAATATAAAATATAAAATATAAAATATAAAATATAAAATATAAAATATAAAATATAAAATATAAAATATAAAATATAAAATATAAAATATAAAATATAAAATATAAAATATAAAATATAAAATATAAAATATAATATATATATATATATATATATATATATATATATATATATATATATATATATATATATATATATATATATATATATATATATATATATATATATATATATAATACATTGTGTGTTTTATCCTACTATATTTATGTTATTGTAAAAGAAAAGATTAGTAAAATATTAAAAATATTTTTTTATTTATAAAAAATAGAAAATTTTTGTTAAAATTTGAAAATAAATATTATCAATTTATTAAAATCTACAAACGACAATATTAAGGTTATTCACTAAACGGAGGAGTTGCGATGTAGAGTAGTAGTTTTGTCAAGTAGCAGATGTGCAACAACAAAATACATTGGTGGCAAAAACAAAAATTATCTGCTAATCTACTTCGCTAAAAGCTTGAGTTTACTTCGTGGTACTTTTGTAGTTTTCTAGTGATGCTGAATTTATGACTTTTGGGTACTTGATATTACAGACAGTGTTTGATTATTGAGTTGGAATTCACCAAAATGCATTATATTTAAATGAAAATATATATTTTTAATGAATATGTACATATATGCATGTGAATAAAAAAGAAATGATGGCATAATATTCACTGTTTTAAGAATAAATATTAACGAGTTTCTATATAAAGTATGAGTTTTTTCTTAAATCGACATCACTAATCTGATTTGTTGACTTTGTTTTAATTATAATGTATTGATATGAGTTATTGAATTAAAAATAAGTAACAAAAGGCATACTTATATATTGTATATGGCCAATAAGCAATAAATCTAAAATTTAAATGAAACAAAGACATCTGTTTATGGTACATCAAACTGAAAACCACCATACTACACAAATTTTAAGTGTGTTCACGAAATATGATTCAATTCTACAATACTGCAAATATACATCGGCAACTGCTCCGTTTCGTGAATACCTTTATTATTTTTAATTTTGAAAGTAAAATTATTAATTTTCATTTAGAATTTAAAAAAAAATAGTTAGACACCCTTTTTTTATTTTTTATTTTGACATTTTATGTTTCAATTTTGGAAATATTCAAATTTATCGCGCGTTGTTGTGTGGACTAAAAATGTCCAATAATTGTAATCGCGACGACTAAATCGTGTAGTTGACGCGTGTAATCGGGCGACAATTTTAATCTGCATCCAGTACACAGAGATTGCTCTCAATGGTGTTTTAAACAGATGGACATACGTTCGAGGAAACAAATCGTTGGCACTGTTTTCGGTCGGCACTGCCATGTTCGTCATCAAGCCCTACTTGCCATTCAACGAGACGCACAGTACGTTTTCACAACTGATTTGCGTTCCAACACCGATGGAAAGGTTCTCCCAGTGTTCGTGTCTGACTATTGGGAAGTGATACCAGGTGACCCATGTCAGTCAGTCACCAAACCCTACTAATGTGTAAGTTAGGGGCTTAAGGATGGTCTTTCCGTTGTGGAAATGTGTCAAAATTTTTAATCGTATGAAGATATAAAATAAAAATTCATTTTAAATTAGAAAAGTGTGTTTGTATTTATTTCATTGTTGTTGCCTTTTCAATTTTAAATTAAAAATCCCAACCAGACAAACGACTTTATGCTAACTTTAAAAAGTTAACGATATCTGAATGTTGTCGTAAAAGTGATCAAAAAGGTAACGGAAAGACTTACGTATGTCCGCCTCTTTGTTGACTTTTAGCACTTGAAAAGATAACTAAAAAGTTGTGTTTAAGTCAACTATAAAAAGGCATCATCAGAAAGTTGTCCATTAGACAGCCGATAAGATAGCTTAAATACAGCTTTTAGTTAACCCTTTTAACTACCAATACATTTGTAAAATATTACAACAAATTATTATAAATGTATTAGGTTGTCATTCGATTATTTACTTTTCCAAAAATTGATGGAAATAATCAAATGACAAACTAATACATATGAAATAAATATAAAAATGGACAATAATAATGAAAAACCAAAAGCTATGTTTAAAATTTAAATGCATTTTTATTTGAAATTATTTTAGCTGCACTGTTTGTTACTGCCACAGTCACGTCCTGAGACAACTCATCACACGGTAGAATGACGCCTGCAGTAAGTAACTGACCACGAACTTTTTTTTAATTACATAGACCCGATGTTGCAGCGATTCATAAACGCATTTTACTCGTCGCGGTTAATATTTTTACTATCAATCAGATATTTTTATCCACACAAAATACACGGAGCACAAAAAATGCTTACAGCAAACGGTATGAGGCAGCAAAAAAAAAATTAATGCCAACTTTGAAGTATGAAGTGCACTGTTTGTTACTGCCACAGTCACGTCCTGAGACAACTCATCACACGGTAGAATGACGCCTGCAGTAAGTAACTGACCACGAACTTTTTTTTAATTACATAGACCCGATGTTGCAGCGATTCATAAACGCATTTTACTCGTCGCGGTTAATATTTTTACTATCAATCAGATATTTTTGTCCACACAAAATACACGGAGCACAAAAAATGCTTACTGCAAACGGTATGAGGCAGCAAAAAAAAAACTAATGCCAACTTTGAAGTATGAAGTTCAGAGGTGCCACTATGTGGGTATTATCCCGATTTGTTTACTCTAAAAAGTTACCTTTCTGATATATCTATACGATGCTTAATAGATAAGTTTTGTAAGAACCTTTAAGTCACCTGAAAAACGATGGTCGCAAAGATAAAATTTCGTATTTTGTTCTAGTTGGGATGTCATTAAAAGCAACAACAAAAATAACAATAGAATTATTGAAAGCTAACATTTTATTCTCAATACCTGTTTTATGATTTTATTGTTGTATCCGACAATAATTTGAAAATAATATTTGTGGATCCATTTTAACATAAAATATTTTTAAATTATTGTCGGATTCGACACCTGATAGAAAATTATTCGTCTAATCGAACTTTACATTTGAATTTCGAGAGCAAATATAAATGTCCATATCGGACAATGCGCAGTATAAGGATGCAAATGCTTTTATAAATGTGGGAAAAATGTATTAATAAACCCACTGATGAAATTTTTCATACAAATGTCAACATGCATGATATGGCAGAAAATGGAGTAGTAACGATGAACTGGAAAATTCAGCTGGATGCGTCTGCACCTTTTAATTAAGCTTTTTACCAATTTTACTACACGATAGGGAACTTTATTGACCAAAATTTAACATATTCGCATTTATGGGTTTTCGTTATGTTCCTCGTGAAAATTTGAAAAGACATTTTTTTGCATTCGTCGCAAGCTAGGACGAATCATGTCGTAGTCAGAATCAAAGTTTTTTAACCAAAATCTGGTCTAAATTAACAAAATATTTGTTAATATACGGTCAACAAGAAATATTTGTTTTATTTACAAATATTTACAATTCGCATATTTAATTGTTATATTAACAAATATTAACATTTAAGAAAAATCCTCTTTTGGCATGAGTTTAATTGAAGCAACGTTTCAGTGTTGCAACCGAAATACATTTGTTGTAACCTCATGTCATTAAAATGAACGTACCATTTCTAACTCTAACCGAAATGTTAGTCCGCGCAACTGCACGTTCGGTTGTCGTAACCTCTTGATTGCATTTTTCATTCTGCCAAAATTTGACGTTTGTGCATTTGTTACGGCAACTGTGTACGTTATTGTATCAACGAAATAAATGACAAACGGCAACCTCAAGTCATAAGTTCGGATGCCAGTTTCTTGCCAAAAATTATGGATACATGCAGAAATAAATAAACGTCAAAAATTTCACAAGAGGGAAACAATAGGAAATTCATTAATTCAGTAAAAATGCGAAATAAATATATGAATATTAATAAAATAATGAATGAATTCAATACAAATTGCTGTTTAGCCAGTGCAATATATTAAAAATATAAAAATATGTGACCATATGTGGCACACTAAGAAAACAAGATGTTTATGAAAGTCTTGCTACAACTATCCTTTTAAATTTATGCGTTGTAGCAAATATTCAAAGATCCCATAAGTTTCAATATAGTTGCAGCAAAACTATTAATATTTTTTGAATATGACATATATGCAGATAGTTACGAGATGTTTGCCACAGCAATGAAAATTGAGATATTTACAGTTGACTGATAGCAAACATCCTGAGTTCTTGGACATTTGCAGCGAAATTTTGAGGTATTTTGACTACTATAAAAAAGGAAAATGGCGTACTTTTTCCTTACGTTCGATTTATCCACAACAATTAAGTAAATTAAATGGTGTAAAAAAGTGCCCACTCAAATATTACATTTTAATGGTAAAAGTGAAAATATAATATCCTGTGATTTAAATTATCAACACGTGATGGAAAATATTTATTTTCAAATTTTACTTTTATAATAGCGTCGCCGGTCGAACTTGGTTCTTCTGCGAAGAAATCTCAAATCGTTTTACAATTTTGCCTTCGCAGGATTTAAAAAGACGATGGCGATGTAAACCAGGATGTACCATGTACCAGGATACTGTGTTAATTCTAGAATAAATAAAAAAATTATTCATTTTGTTTTAATTCAATAAAAATTACTCCGCGTATTCTAATGGAGTACCTTTTCCAAATATTCATCAACTATCTTCCTATTTGTCAGATGTTTAATTGATGGTTGCTATACATAATCGTAAATTTGAAAGATGGTTGCTAGCAATATTTATCGTATTTGACGGATGTTTGAAAGATGGTTGTCTCAAATACGATTTAAATAATTTGTATATAACTTGATATTTAGGGATGTGATATTTCTGGCAATCATCTTTTTTTTCTTATTGTACTGCACGGAAAATGCACGATGAGCTGATACAATAGGAAGATAGTTGATGAATATTTGGAAAAGGTACTCCATTAGAATTCGTGGAGTAATTTTTATTGAATTGAAGAAACATTAATCAAATATGTTATTAATTATTCTAGAAATAAAACAGTATCCTGGTTATACATCGCCATCGTCATTAAAAATCCTTCGAAGGTAAAATTGTACGACTTGAGATTTCTTCGTAGAAGAATCAAGTCCGACCGGCGACGCTGTCATCAAAGTAAACTCTGAAAAGAAATAATTTCTATCACGTGTTAATAATTTAAATCACAGGATATTTTATTTTCACTTTTACCAATAAAATGTAATATTTGAGTTGGCACTTTTTGCACCATTTGATTTACTAAATTGTTGTGGATAAATCGAGCTTAAGGAAAAAATACGCCATTTTCCTTTTTTATGGTAGTCAAATTCCAAAATATCCCAAAAGTTTTGCTACACTCAGAAGAAAATGTACCATTAAGTACTTTATGGTACGACCATTGATATTATGGTTCATGTATTAATAGTTTTTTCTTTTTAAATCAAAAGTTTTCTAATTAATTCAATAGTATTTGTAAAATTCAGTACCATAAATTTAAATATTTCAATATTATTATCTTAAATAGAATAAATACTATTGTTTTAATGGTTTCCTCCTATAATAATAAACGTGGTCTAAAAAACGTAAAACGAATACAAACATGTTCGTTTTGTACGTCATTCTGCGAGTTTACTCAAAATGGTCGCATGTATTTTTTTGTAATATTCCACATTATTCAACGCGACATTTGTTAGGACTCAATGTATTTAATGTAAATAAATTATATTTACATATTTATTTATATTTATATTTTTATTTATTACAGAAAATAAATAATACATCGAACTTCTATTATGGCAACGGACTCAAAAATAACTGCAGCATCAAGTACTACAATCAATTATTGGAAACCAAAGCAAACATTAAATGTGTTATAACCTTTTGCAGCAAGAAGTGTTTTTTTATGTGTGTGTTGTAAAAGTGAATATCAATTTCGACATTTAAATAAAATAAAATATACAATAAATTAACTAAAATACATTTTTGTTTTAATAAATTATTAGGAAAATGTAATTCGACTATACCATAAAATTCATAATACGTATCATTAAATTTGTATAGGTTTTTCTTATTGAAATTAAAATATCACATTATAAAATTTATGGTACAACCACACATTGTATTAACAGTTTCAATATTACTGAACTAATGGGACGCATCCTATTGACCAATTTTAATGGTATAAATTATGGTTTTTCTATTGAAATACTATCAATTTACCATGATTTTTTTTTGGGTGTACAAATGTTCAAGAACTCTAGATGTTTGCTATCAGTCAACTGTAAATATCTCAATTTCCATTGCGGTTGTGGCAAACATCTCGTAATTATCTGCATACATGTCATATTTGAAAATAAAGATAGTTTTGCTGCAACTTTATTGAAACTTATGGGATGTTTGAATATTTGCTACAAGGCGTAAATCTAAAAGGATAGTTGCAGCAAGACTTTCATAAACATCTTGTTTTCTTAGTGTAGAATTCTCGGGATGACTTTCGTGTTTGGACCTGCACGTATATATTAATTGATTTGTCTGTTTGCTAATTCAAGCGAAAAACAATGAGTTGACTGATTGTGCGAATGCAGTGGCGCATACGTAGTAGCGAAAAAAATGAAAATTTTCTTGTTGACACATAATTTATCACGTCACTGGGTTGCCACTGAGTAACTTTGTGTAATGAATTTCGTCTCAAGTTTTTTTAACTTCGAAAACCAATAATACAATAACATACATTTATTCGGCTTGATCAGGACATTACATCCACACTGGTTGTAAAGGAAAATTCTGCAAATTTGTCGAATCATAAACTCATTGCTTAATGGGAGTCTCTAAAATGCTTTTTAATTAAGAATTATAGAAACAAAGATTGCAAAGAACGTTGTTCAAAACTTGAATCTTCTGCGCATATACGTAGAAGTTTTTTGACAATTGTAATTTTTCCACTGTGTCAGAATGTTGTTGCAATGTCTATGTGAAGAAATGTCTTGATCAGCACGCTATTTGATGCATCCACTGAGGAAACTGCCGGAAGCCAATGTTTTTTGGCAAAAATATTTTCAAAAACAAAATTTCAATGAAATAAATATTTGTAATTTATGAAATGTCTAAATTTAAATGTCCTTTACTTGACATTCCATAGTTTTTGACGTCAGCAATACAGGGAGTACATGCGCAATGCGTAATCTTATGTCGATTTCCATCTTATCTTATGTCGATTTCCAGTAGTTGCCATATTCTAGCAGTTGTTGCACTGATAAATTTCGATAGAGCAACAACTGAATAGTTGTTGCTCTGAGTTTTTAGTTTTCGCACTCGTTTTGAAATCAGTTTTCACGCACACAAACACAATTTTTAGGAATTAAATTTCAACGATTTATCGGTAGCATGACGTTTGGCCTGGGGACGGTTCGCCTTGGGATGTTTCGCCTGGGGACGTTTCGCCATTCCATTGTGAATTTTATTTTGAATTTATTTTATCAGGGTTGCCACCACTTTATTTAAGTTTTACCCAAAATATATATAAATACACAATATTATTTAAAATTAGAAATATAGTAAATAATTTAAATTTATGAAAAAGGAGTAAATTATAAATAATAGTAAATGATTTTCTATTCAAACCATGGAACCAATTTTAATGTATTCATGTATGAAAGCATTTATGTAAATATGAATGAGGACATATATGTGCAAAACCTCTGTACTAAACCTCTTTTTATGTTGAACTTAAACCTCTAAAAGTAATAGGATTTATTTATTTATGTATCACTAGAAAACAAGTACAGAGAAAGGTACATTAATTGAGATAAACATTTATAAATGTTAAATTCGAATCTCAGCAAAAAATAAGTTTCTTAAATATACATAAATAAAACTTGTTTTTATCAATTTTTTATATCAATTAAGAAACCTGTTTCAATTTTTTAATTACTTCGGTGTTAAGAATAAATTAATATATTTTTACTATGGGTGTGTGCGAGTTTGTCTTAATTTTGAAAATAATGCAGTGTTTATTATTCAAGTTATGATGGCTAAATAAATTGCTAATAAACTATATTTTATGACAGCAAACAAACAGAATTCCGGTTATCAAATAACAGCTGCGTTCCCGTGGTACTTGAACCAGATCTGTTTCACGGGAACGCCATCGGTTATATTTTAATAAATTTGGCAGCACTGTTTTCTTCTGTCCCTTTTTTTCAACAGAAATTCTTCTTCTTATTAAGTGATATTCACAATAGCATAATATACCACAAACAAATTTACTTTTGATACGTACAGTACCAGATCAGTAATTGATCCAAAAACGAATCTGGTTCTAATTGTTTGTTTATGTTTTGTATATGAAAATGATTTACGGATCCGGATCAAAAACCACGGGAACGCAGCTAATGATCGAATGAAAACCCAATATTTGAATTTTGTCTTCAAATTTTAGAAAAACTCGCATTTCCTTTATTATCATCAGACAAATATACCCTATACAATCATTCGTAAATTAGCAGATTTAATATAATACTTTCAAAACATAATATATTGAAAATCATCCATTTTTATATTTAATTATACAGATTATAATAATTGTAATTCTTTAAAAATTACCTAAAAATAAAATTACAAATACATTTTCATAATTTAAATTTAGTATGGCAACTCTGACTCTTTGTCGTTTCTTCATTCTCTTCAATTTCGTAATATTCACAATTAAATTCACAATGAAATACGAGGCATCCCCAGGCGAAACGTCCCAAGGCGAACCGTCCCCAGGCCAAACGTCATGCTACCGATTTATCACGCACTCACTAATGGTTATAAACATTTCATTTTTTTTAAGGATTATATATTTTATTTGGCACAATAATAATAGATTATTAGAAATTATTCACAAACACATGTTAGAAAATCAAAAGTGATTTCCATGGCTAATACAAGTACTGAGTTTTTGGGGCAACAACTAAAAACTTGCTATGGAAATCGACATTATTATTCTATTATTCTTGCATCCCAATAAGCAATCACTTTAAAGTTCGATAAATTTGGGTTTTTTTTTTTTACAACCAGTGTGGATATAATGTCATGATCAAGCCGAAGAAATGATTATTATTCCAACGTTGGTTTTCGAAGTTAAAAAACTTGATTCGAAATTCACTACACAAAACTACTCAGTGGCAACTCAGTGACGTGATAAATTAAATGTCAACAAGAAAATTTTCATTTTTTTCACCACTACACCCAGAAAAAAATTCCCTCAAATCCCATTAAAATTGGTCAATAGGAGAATTATTGGCTGCATTCAGCGACCTCAGCAGTTGTGGAGCTGTTGAGCAATTTGAGCTTGAATGGCATGCTACCCTCAACATGTTTAGTGAGCGGTCGCCATTTTTTCCAGCATGAAATTTTTACGCTACATTTGCGCTGCATTTGTAATCGATGACATTCGATGACATTTTAACTCAAATATTTATAAACAAAAATGGAATTTAGATTGGAAATATGTTTTTAATCAATTAAAGAGTTGTATGTAACTTTAATAAAATATTAATAACTATTAAATTTGTAAATTGACAGCTGAGATAGAGGTGCATTCAGTAACAGTGAGCGATTAGTTACTGAGCAGTTTCGCAACTGCTGAGGTCGCTGAATGCAGCCATTGTTGCCAACGTGAAGCGTTGGGACAATGCTACGAACATGTTGCTGTACAACATGAGTCCAACATGATATGAAAACATGATGCGCTCAACATGTGTACAGCAACATCCAAAACTGAATGAGTAGCAGTATAGACAAAATAAATCTTTTCATATAAACTCCATGGCAATGTCATGGTATTTTCTATTATTTAATGGTATTTTCCGATTAAAATAATAATTTATCCTATTGACTATTTTTAATAGTAAAAAATATTGTTTATATAGTATTTTTTTCTGGGTGTACATATGCGGCACTGCATTCGCACAATCAGTGAGATCATTGTTTTTCACTTGAATTAGCAAACAGACAAATCAATCAATATATAAAAGCAAGTCCAAACACAAAAGTCATCCCGAGAATTCTACTGCACGGAAAATGCACGATGAGCTGATATACAGGGTGTACACTCAGAAGAAAATGTACCATAAAGTACTTTATGGTACGACCATTGATCTTATGGTTCATGTATTATTAGTTTTTTATTTTTAAATCAAAAGTTTTCTAATTAATTCAATATTATTTGAAAAATTCAGTACCATAAATTTAAATATTTCAATATTATTATTTTAAATAGAATAAATACTGTTGTTTTAATGGTTTCCTCCTAAGGAGTTTGTCCCTTTACTACCAAAATGTAAGGGGATTGCGCTCTAAGACACGTGAACTATTTTTACGTTCACAGAGTATTAATTTTGATATAATAGCACTCACTGAAACCTGGCTAAACCCAAGTTATATAAATGCTGAGCTGCTTGATAATAACTTTGAAATTTTTCGTAAGGATAGATTCAGTACTATTGCTAGTGTTGTCGGAGGAGGAGTCCTTCTCGCAATAAATAAAACTAATTCTAGTAATGTTTTCGAGATTCCCAAGTATAATAACAACAATCTTGAACTAATTTGTGTTGAAGTTTGTTATAATAAAGCATTTTTATACATACTCAATGCTTATATTCCTCCGAACAGTCCAATAGAGATTTATGACTCACTTCATGAATCCATTGAATTTGTTATAAGTAATCTGAATCCCAGCGATGATATTATTTTGGTGGGTGACTTTAATCTGCCTAATATATCTTGGTCGCTATCTGACGATGAAACTTTTTTTAATGCTTCTAATATCTCCTCTCGACTTGATCAACTTTTTGTTGACGCAATCTGTTCCGATTTACAACAAGTTAGTTGTATAAAAAATCACCAACACAAACAATTGGATTTAGTTTTCACGACAGATTCATCAAAAATAATAGTTTCAAATGCCAATTACTCTCTATCTAATATTGATAACTACCATCCTCCTCTTGGCATAGTTTACCAAGCGGATGAAGTAATTCCTGACCTATTGACGAAAGATCAGCTCTATTTTAATTTTAGAAAAGCTGATTATGATCTTTTGAACATATTAATTGATCTAAAATTTAATGACCATAACGCCTGTATATTTTTTATAATTACCGAAAAATTTTATAAAATTATGTTTGAATGCATTTATTTCACTTTCTGTTCCTATTGAACAAAAGCGCATTTCATCTTTATTCTATCCTTGGTACACCAAAGATCTAAAACATTTAAGAAATACTCGTAATAGAGCCTGGAATAAGTATATTCGATCCCAAAATACGGATGATCTACACAACTATAGTAGAATTGCAGAGAATTTCAATAACCTCAGTGCCAGTCTTTACAGCGATTATTTGATACAAATGAATTTAAAACTGTTCGGAGATCCAAATAAATTCTGGTCTTTTATCAATTTGAAAAAAAGAGTGATTGTTTTCCCGCTTCTTTTAAATCATAACGGACTAACAAACGATCCTAATATAATATGTGGACTGTTTGCCAATCTATTTAGAAAATCATTTAGTACTGACTATTTTAGTCCAGATTTAAATTATTTTAATTACGGTGGATCTTTACCTAAAACGTCCCTTGGAACAATTATACTTCCGCCTGAGCTTATTTTCGAAGAAATGAACCAATTAGAAGAAGATACTAACGCTGGTCCTGATGGTATTCCACCAATATTACTTAAAAAATGCAGTTCTTCCTTGTGCAAACCATTGGCCTTCTTATTTCAAAAATCTCTTTCTGAAAGTCGTTTTCCTCACTTATGGAAATCATCTTTTATATCTCCAGTATTTAAAAAGGGCTGCAAAACAGACGTCAATAACTATCGACCAATCGCAAAATTATCTTGTATTCCTAAACTTTTCGAACGAATGGTTTATCATTCCATAAAAAAACATTGCCATGATATTATTGACACCCGTCAACATGGCTTTGTAAATAGTAGATCAACTGTCTCTAATCTCCTGGACTTTACTAGCTTTAGTCTACGTTCAATTGAATCACGAAACCAAGTTGATTGCATTTACACTGATTTCAGTAAGGCTTTTGATAAACTTTCACATAAACTAATTATATTTAAATTGAAACTGCTAGGGTTTCCTCAGTATTTTATAGACTGGGTGGAATCTTATCTGAATACACGCTCTTATCAAATACGTTTTCGTGGTTGCTTATCATCTGCCTTTATCGCAACATCTGGTGTGCCCCAGGGTAGTCACTTAGGACCTCTATTATTCATATTGGCCATAAATGATGTATCACATAGCATCACCAGTTCTCGTTTGCTCATATATGCTGACGATATGAAACTGTATAAAGAAATAAAAAAAGAGGACGATTGTGAATTACTTCAGGATGATCTGAAGTCCTTTGAAGTTTGGTGTCAAAAAAACAGCTTAATATTAAATGCAAGCAAATGCCAAACAGTATCATTTACTCGAAAAAGATCAAAACTATGTTTCAATTACAGAATTTCTAATCAAACTCTACACCGAGCTGACTTTATTAAGGATCTTGGCATAGTCTTTGATGATAAGCTGACTTTTAATGTTCATATTGATACCATTTGCAGTAAAGCATCTGCAATGCTGGGATTTGTAAAACGTTGGGCCAAATAGTTCAACAACACAATAGTGACACAAACATTATATACAACATTGGTGCGACCACACCTTGAATATGCTTCTCAAGTCTGGTCTCCAATGTATAAATCTCATATTAGCCGAATTGAAAGAATTCAAAAAAGGTTCGTTAGATTTGGATTAAACCATTTTAATTGGGTAGATCGAAATAATCTACCACCTTATTCAGATCGTTTGATCTTAATAGGATTGCAACCCTTAGAAGTAATGAGAAAAAATGCAGATATTGTATATATACATCAGCTATCTACAGGAATAATAGATTCTCCTGAGCTCTTAAACTGTTTTAAAATCAATGACAATCGTAGAAGTATTCGTACTAATACTAATATTTTTTATGTACCTTTTAATAGAACAAACTATGGTATAGGTGCTCCTTTTAATCGCATGTGTACCTTTGCAAACAACTGTTCTTTTTTCAATCTCTCTACGTCCAAATTAACTCTTAAAAGTAATCTGCGACGCATTTACTAATATTCTATATTGTATAATAAAAATTTTATTAATTTGTGATGTATATAAAATACATGTTGTGAATTGTCCGAGCCAAATAATTGGTAAATATTTCCAGATAATGTTTTCACTAGCATAAAAACTCTCTTGGTATTAGCTGTGAGAAATAAAATATTTTATATTATAACTATACATTTAATAAAATATCTGTACCGAGTACGTTCCTGGCTGAGTGTTAAACCTTATGTTTGAGAAAGTGCGAAATTGGCTAGCTGTAGTAGCTAAACTCTATTATTATTATTATAATAAACGTGGTGTAAAAAAACATAAAACGAATACAAACATGTTTGTTTTGTACGTCATTCTGCGTGTTTACTCAAAATGGTCGCATGTATTGTTTTGGAATAATCCACATTATTAAACACGACATTGGTAAGGACTCAATGTATTTAATGTAAATAAATTATATTTATATATTTATTTATATTTTTAATTATTATAGAAAATAAATAATTCATCGAACTTATATTATGGCAACGGACTCAAAAATAACTGCAGGCTCAAGTACTACAATCAATTATTGGAAACCAAAGCAAACGTTTTATAACCTTTTGCAGCAAGAAGTGTCTTTTTATGTGTGTGTTGTAAAAGTGAATACCAATTTGGACATTTAAATAAATTATACAATAAATTAAATAAAATACATTTTTGTTTTAATAAATTATTAGGAAAATGTAATTCGACTATACCATAAAATTAATAATACATATCATTAAATTTGTATAGGTCTTTCTTATTGTAATAAAAATATCACATTATAAAAATTATGGTACAACCACACATTGTATTAACAGTTTCAATATTACAGAACTAATGGGACGCATCCTATTGACCAATTTTAATGGTATAAATTGTTGTTTTTCTATTGAAATACTATCAATTTACCATGATTTTTTTCTGGGAGTATTTCTTTATTCATTTTGAACGTTCAGAATATTCTGTTTTCAGAATTTCTATAACTTTATTTATTCCGAACGGTCTGGCTTATCCGAATTCTGTTACTTTAAGGTACATTCATATCAGACAGCACGTTGCGTATCATGCACGTAGCGTATCATGCACGTTCATGCAAAGGCGTTCATATCAGCATCATGCAGAACAATTAGGGTTGTAAAATAAAAAGTCCTTTTAATACTTTTATTATAACCCGTCAACTCTTTCATTTACTGTCAAAATAAATATAAATAAATTAAATATTTAGTGAGCCGGCGCTTAAATAAAACGCGATCGCACGCTGAAGCCACGACCAACGCGATGTATCTTACCAGCTATTAAATATGCGACAACTCGTGTTGTTGTTCAATAGTGTAGAGAACAGTTTATTGAATGAACAGTCAATGGAAATCATTGACGGGATTGTGTGAAATAGCTGCTATATCGTTCTTGGCCACAATACCCCACCAGGTTCACAGCCTTTTAGGCCACCTTGCGATCTAAGTCTTGTGAGAACTACAATAGTCTTTACTTGTCTGATATGTTTTCGACATTATTGGTACTCGAAATCAATGAGGTTGTTCATCTGCATCTCGAATTTGTTGAGATCGGTGCACTAATGCATACGATCTGCGCGAGAGTAATGACTGCGGGAACTACATCCATCTTCCGTGGCAGCATTTGAGATGGTGGAGTCGATGCCTTTGTATTCAATTAATCAAAGATATGCTCTAAATGTTTGTCACTGAAAGTGGATGACTTGTCCACCGGAGAAGCTGAGCAAGAGTGTCACAGCGAACGTGCCTTCGTTTCGATTAAAGTAACATTAGCTATGAGTGATGTTATAACTGCGTTTAAGCTTAATAATTTAACTTAATGTAATTAAATAATGTAAATTAAAATGTGTATAAACTTTTAAAATACTATTTTTTCTTAATTTTCCTAACTGGACAAATAATGTCTTTCATTTAAATTTTAAACATTATCGATATCCAATTTTACGAAAACTTAGTAATTAGTATTACACAAGCAACCACGGCTCGACAATTGCCACAAACTATTGTGGCATATGTGTACCTTTTAAGTTACCTCTGACACCAGTGTTGCAAACTAATAATATGTTGTCTTAAAGAGGTGACTAATAACATGTATGGAACATACGCAATAATATGTCACAATGCTGTGATATATTAGTCATACATTTGATAATGGAACATATACGATAATGGGCGGAGCTAACTTCCCAGCAAGAACATAGTCGTTCATTTTATTAATCATTTTAGGGGTAGCAATGATCAAAGTGTCGATCATTTTTTTGATCACTTTTGATTTTGCATCCCTTTCTTACGCACGTTGACACAGGTAATATGGTAACAGGTAATATATATATATATATATATAGATATATATATATATATATATATATATATATATATATATATCTATAGATATATATATATATATATATATATATATATATATATATATATATATATATATCTATATATATATATATATATATATATATATATATATATATTACCTGTTACCATATTACCTGTGTCAACGTGCGTAAGAAAGGGATGCAAAATCAAAAGTGATCAAAAAAATGATCGACACTTTGATCATTGCTACCCCTAAAATGATTAATAAAATGAACGACTATGTTCTTGCTGGGAAGTTAGCTCCGCCCATTATCGTATATGTTCCATTATCAAATGTATGACTAATATATCACAGCATTGTGACATATTATTGCGTATGTTCCATACATGTTATTAGTCACCTCTTTAAGACAACATATTATTAGTTTGCAACACTGGTGTCAGAGGTAACTTAAAAGGTACACATATGCCACAATAGTTTGTGGCAATTGTCGAGCCGTGGTTGCTTGTGTAATACTAATTACTAAGTTTTCGTAAAATTGGATATCGATAATGTTTAAAATTTAAATGAAAGACATTATTTGTCCAGTTAGGAAAATTAAGAAAAAATAGTATTTTAAAAGTTTATACACATTTTAATTTACATTATTTAATTACATTAAGTTAAATTATTAAGCTTAAACGCAGTTATAACATCACTCATAGCTAATGTTACTTTAATCGAAACGAAGGCACGTTCGCTGTGACACTCTTGCTCAGCTTCTCCGGTGGACAAGTCATCCACTTTCAGTGACAAACATTTAGAGCATATCTTTGATTAATTGAATACAAAGGCATCGACTCCACCATCTCAAATGCTGCCACGGAAGATGGATGTAGTTCCCGCAGTCATTACTCTCGCGCAGATCGTATGCATTAGTGCACCGATCTCAACAAATTCGAGATGCAGATGAACAACCTCATTGATTTCGAGTACCAATAATGTCGAAAACATATCAGACAAGTAAAGACTATTGTAGTTCTCACAAGACTTAGATCGCAAGGTGGCCTAAAAGGCTGTGAACCTGGTGGGGTATTGTGGCCAAGAACGATATAGCAGCTATTTCACACAATCCCGTCAATGATTTCCATTGACTGTTCATTCAATAAACTGTTCTCTACACTATTGAACAACAACACGAGTTGTCGCATATTTAATAGCTGGTAAGATACATCGCGTTGGTCGTGGCTTCAGCGTGCGATCGCGTTTTATTTAAGCGCCGGCTCACTAAATATTTAATTTATTTATATTTATTTTGACAGTAAATGAAAGAGTTGACGGGTTATAATAAAAGTATTAAAAGGACTTTTTATTTTACAACCCTAATTGTTCTGCATGATGCTGATATGAACGCCTTTGCATGAACGTGCATGATACGCTACGTGCATGATACGCAACGTGCTGTCTGATATGAATGTACCTTAAAGTAACAGAATTCGGATAAGCCAGACCGTTCGGAATAAATAAAGTTATAGAAATTCTGAAAACAGAATATTCTGAACGTTCAAAATGAATAAAGAAATACTCCCAGAAAAAAATCATGGTAAATTGATAGTATTTCAATAGAAAAACAACAATTTATACCATTAAAATTGGTCAATAGGATGCGTCCCATTAGTTCTGTAATATTGAAACTGTTAATACAATGTGTGGTTGTACCATAATTTTTATAATGTGATATTTTTATTACAATAAGAAAGACCTATACAAATTTAATGATATGTATTATTAATTTTATGGTATAGTCGAATTACATTTTCCTAATAATTTATTAAAACAAAAATGTATTTTATTTAATTTATTGTATAATTTATTTAAATGTCCAAATTGGTATTCACTTTTACAACACACACATAAAAAGACACTTCTTGCTGCAAAAGGTTATAAAACGTTTGCTTTGGTTTCCAATAATTGATTGTAGTACTTGAGCCTGCAGTTATTTTTGAGTCCGTTGCCATAATATAAGTTCGATGAATTATTTATTTTCTATAATAATTAAAAATATAAATAAATATATAAATATAATTTATTTACATTAAATACATTGAGTCCTTACCAATGTCGTGTTTAATAATGTGGATTATTCCAAAACAATACATGCGACCATTTTGAGTAAACACGCAGAATGACGTACAAAACAAACATGTTTGTATTCGTTTTATGTTTTTTTACACCACGTTTATTATAATAATAATAATAGAGTTTAGCTACTACAGCTAGCCAATTTCGCACTTTCTCAAACATAAGGTTTAACACTCAGCCAGGAACGTACTCGGTACAGATATTTTATTAAATGTATAGTTATAATATAAAATATTTTATTTCTCACAGCTAATACCAAGAGAGTTTTTATGCTAGTGAAAACATTATCTGGAAATATTTACCAATTATTTGGCTCGGACAATTCACAACATGTATTTTATATACATCACAAATTAATAAAATTTTTATTATACAATATAGAATATTAGTAAATGCGTCGCAGATTACTTTTAAGAGTTAATTTGGACGTAGAGAGATTGAAAAAAGAACAGTTGTTTGCAAAGGTACACATGCGATTAAAAGGAGCACCTATACCATAGTTTGTTCTATTAAAAGGTACATAAAAAATATTAGTATTAGTACGAATACTTCTACGATTGTCATTGATTTTAAAACAGTTTAAGAGCTCAGGAGAATCTATTATTCCTGTAGATAGCTGATGTATATATACAATATCTGCATTTTTTCTCATTACTTCTAAGGGTTGCAATCCTATTAAGATCAAACGATCTGAATAAGGTGGTAGATTATTTCGATCTACCCAATTAAAATGGTTTAATCCAAATCTAACGAACCTTTTTTGAATTCTTTCAATTCGGCTAATATGAGATTTATACATTGGAGACCAGACTTGAGAAGCATATTCAAGGTGTGGTCGCACCAATGTTGTATATAATGTTTGTGTCACTATTGTGTTGTTGAACTATTTGGCCCAACGTTTTACAAATCCCAGCATTGCAGATGCTTTACTGCAAATGGTATCAATATGAACATTAAAAGTCAGCTTATCATCAAAGACTATGCCAAGATCCTTAATAAAGTCAGCTCGGTGTAGAGTTTGATTAGAAATTCTGTAATTGAAACATAGTTTTGATCTTTTTCGAGTAAATGATACTGTTTGGCATTTGCTTGCATTTAATATTAAGCTGTTTTTTTGACACCAAACTTCAAAGGACTTCAGATCATCCTGAAGTAATTCACAATCGTCCTCTTTTTTTATTTCTTTATACAGTTTCATATCGTCAGCATATATGAGCAAACGAGAACTGGTGATGCTATGTGATACATCATTTATGGCCAATATGAATAATAGAGGTCCTAAGTGACTACCCTGGGGCACACCAGATGTTGCGATAAAGGCAGATGATAAGCTCTAAATGTTTGTCACTGAAAGTGGATGACTTGTCCACCGGAGAAGCTGAGCAAGAGTGTCACAGCGAACGTGCCTTCGTTTCGATTAAAGTAACATTAGCTATGAGTGATGTTATAACTGCGTTTAAGCTTAATAATTTAACTTAATGTAATTAAATAATGTAAATTAAAATGTGTATAAACTTTTAAAATACTATTTTTTCTTAATTTTCCTAACTGGACAAATAATGTCTTTCATTTAAATTTTAAACATTATCGATATCCAATTTTACGAAAACTTAGTAATTAGTATTACACAAGCAACCACGGCTCGACAATTGCCACAAACTATTGTGGCATATGTGTACCTTTTAAGTTACCTCTGACACCAGTGTTGCAAACTAATAATATGTTGTCTTAAAGAGGTGACTAATAACATGTATGGAACATACGCAATAATATGTCACAATGCTGTGATATATTAGTCATACATTTGATAATGGAACATATACGATAATGGGCGGAGCTAACTTCCCAGCAAGAACATAGTCGTTCATTTTATTAATCATTTTAGGGGTAGCAATGATCAAAGTGTCGATCATTTTTTTGATCACTTTTGATTTTGCATCCCTTTCTTACGCACGTTGACACAGGTAATATGGTAACAGGTAATATATATATATATATATATATATATATATATATATATATATAGATATATATATATATATATATATATATATATATATATATATATATATATATATATATATATATCTATAGATATATATATATATATATATATATATATATATATATATATATATATGTCTCTTTCATTGATATCAGTGCTATCGACAAAATTGTTGTTGAAATGACCAACATGTTTATATAGCATGTAGATCATCAGTATATGTAAAATTATTATTAAAATGAACAAACATTTAATCGGTCATTACTATTGTTAAAATTAATAATAAATTGATCGATTTAACCTATGCCAACCCAACCCAATCATAAAAATGCATTTTAGTGTTTAGTAGTTGTTTATTTCATTTCACTTTTTCTTTGTGTACGTCTTTTGATGATATCGACGGTGGCTTTTTTCAATTTGCTTCTTCATTTGTTGCTCGAATCCTAAACGCCCTTTCACTTGAAAAGCATCTACTTGAAAAACATCTTTTCATTTTTTAAATAGCTTTAAGTTTTTGTATACACCCAGAAAAAAATCGTGGTAAATTGATAGTATTTCAATAGAAAAACAATAATTTATACCATTAAAATTGGTCAATAGGATGCGTCCCATTAGTTCAGTAATATTGAAACTGTTAATACAATGTGTGGTTGTACCATATATTTTATAATGTGATATTTTAATTACAATAAGAAAAACCTATACAAATTTAATGATACGTATTATTATTTTATGGTATAGTCGAATTACATTTTCCTAATAATTTATTAAAACAAAAATGTATTTTAGTTAATTTATTGTATATATTATTTTATTTAAATGTCGAAATTGATATTCACTTTTACAACACACACATGAAAAAACATTTCTTGCTGCAAAAGGTTATAACACATTTAATGTTTGCTTAGGTTTCCAATAATTGATTGTAGTACTTGAGGCTGCAATTATTTTTGAGTCCGTTGCCATATTAGAAGTTCGATGTATTATTTTTTTTTATGTAATAAATAAAAATATAAATATAAATAAATATGTAAATATAATTTATTTACATTAAATACATTGAGTCCTAACCAATGTCGCGTTTAATAATGTGGAATATTACCAAAAAATACATGCGACCATTTTGAGTAAACACGCAGAATGACGTACAAAACGAACATGTTTGTATTCGTTTTATGTTTTTTTACACCACGTTTATTATTATAGGAGGAAACCATTAAAACAACAGTATTTATTCTATTTAAAATAATAATATTGAAATATTTAAAATAATAATATTGAAATATTTAAATTTATGGTACTGAATTTTTCAAATACTATTGAATTAATTAGAAAACTTTTGATTTAAAAAGAAAAAACTATTAATACATGAACCATAATATCAATGGTCGTACCATAAAGTACTTAATGGTACATTCTCTTCTGAGTGTAGCTTTAATTAATATTTTTTTACGATTCCTAAAATACTTCCTATTTTAAGCACGAACTCTCAACTTGTGGTATACACATTTTTTCACGTTTTTATGTCATACGTCTGTTAGAAAGAGACAAATACATTATTTCAAAATAAATTTTTGAAATCACTTATGTGTTTAAAATGATTGATAAAATGACGAATTTTTTCCTACTAGGTAATATGTCACAATAATCATTCTTGCATGTGTAAGTGAGCAGCAAATATTTTGTATTTGTGTTGAAGTTTCGGTCAGCACTGTCCTGCTGGGTTTGTTGTTATGAAGTAGTAAAATAGTGGCAAATTAAAAATGTATTATGTTCCATATATGTGGCAATTATAGGATGAAGAACCTAATAGGAACATATTTATATGTAATGTAGCTAATTAACTTTAAAATTTAATAAATGTATATTATTATACACAACATATTTATAACATCCACTACATATGTTCATGAAATGTTGTGTTGCAAAAATATACATCCGCAAAAGCATAATTTAAAAAATAAAGAAAATCACAATTTAAATAAATTTTCACAAATTGCATTTTTTTGTGTGCGCGTAAAAATTAAAGGGGGTAGAATATAAGCTTTAACCTGAAAACTTGAACCGTTTGTTAAATTAGAGTTGTAGTTTGTCGAAAACTCTGTTCGTAGAGACTTCTATTATTTTACCATGCATATTTTTTATTTTTTATTACAGGACAACATTCTCGTTAATGGCACTGCGTAGGATCTTTATTATTTATATTTTTAATCTACACATAAATTACAGTTCAAGTTCCAAATAGGTGAACCGAAACTTAAATGGATCAAAATTTGTGGCAACTAAGCCTCGCCCCGGGTCTTTTTGACTGCCAATTGGGTATCAAATAAGTATATTTCGCATGATTTAGAACAAACACTTTAATGGCAACTGTGTGGCTACCACTTAAGTTGCCACAAAGTGGTTACTTGGGTAGTGTACCAATAGATAACACAAAAATTAAATTAAAACAATGTATGTTTTATTTATTTGCATCGAGAAAAGCCTGGACAAAACAATACAACTTGTAAGCACCGACCTCTGCCTATCAGAATCCATACACTTGGATAATCCATAAACACCTTGCCGTTTAACTGTCTTCATTTAGCTAACGGGTCTTCGGCCAATTTTTTACCTGCTCCGCGTATTTGTTTTAAGCTGGGCAGTCTTATGACACCGATTCCCAGCTGCAGGCGCCGCCTGGCACAAGGCTAATAATTTAGAGCCCTTGGGCGTTGCGCGCCAGTAAGAGTACTAATTCGGTGTTGCTTTCCTGCAATTGATGGAGCTGATACACGGTGATGGAGCCCAATTCAACTCAATCCAAAGATGGCCGCGAGTTGCTCCAAATGTTGGTTGCGGAAATAGTTTTGCGCGAATTAAAATATTTGATTACATATTATAATATTGAATTTAAATTTTTGACATTAAAAACCAATTGGTAGTCTTGTTAAAATAAATAATTAAAAAATACTACAATATCACTACAATCTCAAAAATTTGTAATAAAAACAAGAAAAAGCAGTAAATGTTTTATTTTTCTACAACAATGCATGCGGCAGGCTCCTGCAAACATATTTTGCATGATACGATACGTGCATGAACGGACCCAAAACGCATAATATGAACACTCTCATATAAAATGTACTGAATAATATTTGTCGTGCATGATACGCTACGTGAATAATACGCAACGTGCTGTCTGATATGAATGAACCTTTATAGAAAACAGAACGTTCAGAACGCATTCTGTTTATTCTGAGTTCAATCATGGAATACACAGAATAAAACTGTCAACATAGAAATTATTTAACAAATTAAATTTTTTATTTTAATGAAGTCACGTGTGTCGCATGATATTGGTAGTTTTTATGTTCAAATGATATTTAATGTTTGTAGACATTTTTTTATTCTGAATATTCTGAAACTGCTACTTTTTTCACAGTATTCTAGATATTCCGGATAAATTATTAAACTATTCTGTTCATTCTATTCTTATCCAGAATGAATAAAAAAATACACCCTGGCAATGTTGAACCTGGCAATGTTATACATCGCAGTGGCGCAATTGGATTCATTGGTTTGATCTTCGCGGCACGTCGTGGATTTTACAAGAAGTTCCTGTACACTGCCGCCGGAGCAGGTGCTGTTGCAGCTGAAGAACATACTTTAATTCCTTTTAATATATAGTATTATAAATTATATTAGTTTTCTTCTATTTTATATTTAAATCTATAATTAGGGAAATATATGCGCTTGAATTCAAGTGTTATTTGTAGGTCGAATCACATTTTTTTTATAGCTTACAATTAAGTTAAACCTCTAATGTATATTGAAGGTCGGAATTCAAGTTTAGGTAAAGGCTAGATTCAATTGGATAAAAAGCTACCAGTTTTGCTGAAGAACGCTATGGTTTTCAAGCTTTCAATTACAAAAGGTTGAACGCTTTTCTCCTATGATAGCTTCGATATCCATGTTCAATATACATTTGGTAATCACTCAATACCCAGGTTTTTGGTTATTGAGATATTAAATGTATTTAAAATATATTATTTTAGGTCTCTGAAGCACCCTGTTCATTTCTCAATTTTACGTCGTCCTCTTTGTGCTCATTTTTCGTTGTTAACTTTTCGTTGCTATCTTTGCGCTGGTCCAAAGTTCAAACATTTACGCGAAATAGTAATTCCATATTTCTCGAATTTTGAATAAATTTAAAAATTTTACAATGCTTAGAAATTTGTCTAAAAACTTTAAAAAGTGTTATTTTAATGGAAGGCAAGTTCATATTATTATCTATAGTTAATTCTCCAATCATAAATAAATTGCTTTTACTTGTTTGTGTGAGAATTAGTACTAATTCAGTAGTGATCATTCATACAATTATATCTCGTTACTATTGTTTTTGACTATTGAATCATATTTCTATTACCCCAGATTGATGGGTAGAAGCATGAAAAACAAAATACGCCCACTCGAAGGGATGGTAAATGATTGTGATCTCCTGAATTTTGTTGATATCATTCAAATTACCGTTACTGTGTTTATGTAGTTCAATCCCAAAATTTTGGGACCGAAAATTTGAATTCCGGAATTAAATAAAAATTATGAAGACCAAAAATATAATTTTTATGGGCTGAAGGTTTTTAAAAAAATTATAATTTATTTTGTGGTGTGGTGGCGTACGTCGTGGTACTTTGATAGTGTTACGTTCGCATTAAAATTTGGAACATTCGCATTAAAATACACAAAGTAACAACTCTGCTATCTTTATGATTGCGTTAGATTGTTCGATTTTACCTTCGTGTCGCTTTGTCCTTCGTGTAGCAATGACTTTCGAATCGCTAAATTCAATCTATTTAAAATTTATTTTTTTCTTGTAATTGTCCTCAGATTCTCTTCATTCAACATTTTAGGATTAGTAGATCTCCATGCAAGATTCAACTCCCTTTCCAATGCTCTGGATGAAACAGACGGTTTTATTTTAACATGTCGCAAAATAAAACTTTGTGACAGATGAAATTTTTGACCTCGTGCATCTAATTTAGCGATTCAATTAATCGAATTTTCTGAAATTGTCTTGCACATACAATACAACAATTTTACTGTAATGCCTGGTTTTTCTATGTCAGTTTGTGTCATATTTGTTTTCTTAACATTATGATTGCGACGCAGAAACTGCCCAAAATTAAAATGTTCATTAACAATGTCAGTCGATATCAAAATGCCAACATGTTAGCATTTTTTTAGAACTTTGCCATATCGAAAAACAATAAATTTGAGAAATTTTCGAACATGAAACTGACACAAAATGACAGTGAAAACAAAGCTTGCTTTTACTTTGTAGTTTTTTTAAATAGATACATTTTTTCGGCGCTACACTGCTATATTCGCCCCAATTCCAACAACTATATTTTCTAAGTAAAAAAAAATATAATTTCTTTTCTAACTTAAGGACATACTATTACTTAAACAATTATAATTTATTTAATAAAAACTTACATCTTATCTAAAAAAACAAACAAAAGTTCGCAACGGTTCTTATTCAGGGCAATCATGAGGACCGTCGTAGCAAAAATCCGAATATCCGCTACGAATACAAACATGTAACTTCGAAAATTCGAAATCAGTTTATGTCAAATCATTTGTGTTCAATTTGCAAGAAATTGTGAAAATTTTAATATTTTGAAGAAAATTGTTTAATTTGTTTGCAAATATTGATGTAAACGATTCATTTAATTGAATCGATAGGCCTATGGAACAGTTTGGGATCTTTGGCCAGGTCCCACTTGCAAATCTCGCGCGATACGGACGGACGGCTATAGATTTACCGGACACTGCTGCAAGAGATTCTTCGGATTACCGGTCATCGAGTAAAAATATGGCTAAATCTCATTAAAAGTGTTCTGAGCAGCAGTGTGGGTTGGCTGGGATGTTTGCCTCGGCCACCTTGCGAAGAACCAGCTCAAGCACATGCTGAAAATGTGGCAACGAAAGACACGATTGCGCTATCTTACAGGCGTTGTAGCCCAGCATGGATTTGATCAACTTGTGCTCCAGCAGATACAAGGGCAGCGCGTTGTTATTACAGTAAAGCGTGACCTTATTTTCGCCGCTGAGCGCCACCGATACTCCAACGGATAGAGTTGTAGCGGAATACAGCCGCGGGCGCTGTGTCTCATTCAGCACTTTGGAAATTTAGAGCGAATATCGGCAAGTCAACGAGCATACCGTGCGCCAGTCGCGCAGTGGACAAATAAATTTAACTAAATAACATTTTCTAATTTGTATATTTTTGTTAAACCAAATACAAATGAAATGAATTAATTTTTTGCTTTAACATAAAATACGTTTTTTTTTTATTTGCAATGTGTACAGTAGTTTCTTGTTAATTGGTGAAGTTCAGATTTTTGGCCAGCTTCCACTTGCTGTATAAGTAGGTAGCTGGCGGCCGTCTCCAGTACCCCGGACTTAAGCATAAATTAATTAACTTTAAATCCATATTTTTTTTACCATCTACATAAAGTTTTTTTTGGATCGTAATAGACTCAAAAAATTAGAGATTGTATCTATTAAAGTACTCCTAAAATTTCATCAATTTTGAATAAAATCTTATGCTCACGCATCGTCCTTGATGTTGAAAAAGTACACAATAATCAACACTTTCTTTGGTTAAACCGTTCTAAAATCGGCATGGGTAGTTATTTTGACATATATTTTTTTCTATATATATTTTTAGGTGTGCTGAATCGACATTTTTTAACAGCCAATTTCTATCGGATGTAGTTTTTGAATAAAAAATTCCGTAAGTCTGATGCTTCACCCATTATAATTTTTTTTTTACTATCTATTTTTACTATATTGTTTGAGATTTTTTTTGGCGTTATTGGGTTTATAAGTAATATAATGGTCCTAGAATTGACCACAAACAATTTCACAAAAAAAAAAAAATCAAAAATAACGTAAAAAAAAATACGATTTTTTGGGTGTTTTCCACTTCAAGGACGATGCGCAGCCACAAGATTTGTTTTAAAAATGATGAAGTTTTGGGGGCGTTTATAGATTCGAAATCTAATTCTTGGAGCTTATCCTGATCCATAACACAATTTTTTTTTTACCCTAAACATAAATTTACCCTAAACGGTCAATTTCTATATACCGTATAGAAATTGACCGTTAACAAATTTGGATTCATCACACCTAAAAATATATATAAAAAAAATTACCTGTCAAAAATTACCTCCCATGCCGATTTTAGAGCGGTTTAACCAATGAAAATGTCGATTTTTTTTGTACTTTTTCAACTTTAAGGACGATGGTCGAGCATAAGATTTTATTCAAAATTGATGAAATTTTAGGAGTACATTAATAGATATAATCTCTAATTTTTTGAGTCTATTACGATTCAAAAAAACTTTATGCAGATAGTAAAAAAATAAAAGTATGGATTTAAAGTGTTTTTTAACTTTATCTACAATGCGCGAACATAGGCCTTTTTTATTCGATTAAAATATTTGTTGTATTAAACTCTAGCATCAGAATATATCTTTTAAGTGCTATTACATTTAGATATAAAAATAAATTGATGCAAAGCATCAACAATCAATACAATTTTGTCGAATATCAATAAATGAAGGGAAATTTCATGTTGACGTAATTTTGTATCAATATACATTTTTATACCCTACACTAAGAGTGAAAGGGTATATTCAGTTTGGTACGCCGTTTGTAACACCCTGAAGAAAGCATCTCCGGTATGGAAAAGTATAGATATTCTTGATCAGCATGACCTCCTGAGTCGATTTAGCGATGTCCGTCTGTCTGTCTGTCCTTCTGTCTGTCTGTTGAAATCACGATTACAGATCAATTTTATTGTATACGTGCTTAGGTAAAGTTTTTTGGTCAAATATATATTGACATCATGCTGAAATACATGAAAATAATGTTTTCCTGCGAAACGAATTGTGGTTCCCAAAAAAAAAATTCGAAGTTCGGTACACCAACCCATTTGTAAATATGGGTATCAAATGAATGGAAATTCTTCAGCGATGGAAAGTTTGTGCTTATTTTCCGGATTCGTATACCCTGGTGACCTATATATCAATTTGAATAATACCCACACATATGTGTAGGGTATTTATAGTCGGCTTAGACCGACTATAATTCTGATAATCCTAAATATCATAATAACACCTACTTTAACATTTCCCATGTGATCTAACCTTCCCAACTGGTTTATTTTTTTGTCAGTTTAAATACTAAATTTGAAAAAGCATCAACCAAATTGAGTAAATTTTTGTTAACGACTCGAGCATGAACAACATCCCAACTAGACAAATTATGTCTAAAAGATGTCTTTAAGTTATCTTTTAAATGCTATCGATGTCCGAAATTTGTCCGGAATGTTACGGGAACGATTTCTTTTTGTAATACAATGATTAACCGGAAGATGTCTTTTTTCATCTATTTGTCTGAATGATGTCCTAATGGTATACATAAATATGCCTTAAAGTTATCATCGGAAAGATGTCATTTTAGCAGCTGAAAGACAACCAAATTTAGTCATCTAAAAGAGTACGAAAACGATATGTCAAAAAGGGTAAAAAAGATCGTGAATTTTACAGGCTACACTTTCTTTTGCTTCACAGCTGAAACAAAATATTAAATAATTTGTATAAATTTATTAAAACATCATAAAAATTCAGTTAATGCTGTTAAAATTGATAAAATAAACATTTTTATGTGACGATTGCCGCATCTGTATCTTCAGACCATTGCAGTTAGTTGGATTGAGGATTCTGTTGTGATATGAGTCTTGAGGCTCTCGGCGATATCTCCAGGCCGCAAATCAACGAAATATGCAGCAGATCTTCAACTTCTGCTAGCAGCAATCGCTGTTATTCTTCTTACAGTTGTCCATTTTTTTGTGCAATGTGTCTCTATGTCAGAGTCGATGTCAGCCTCCGATATCTGCCCTATGTCGTCCATCTGACTTTTGATGTTTTTCCAGAAGAATACCGAAAATATCGCGGCGACTCACAGCCACGCTGCTGGTGGGACTTAAGATCGGTTCGCTAACCTCTTCACCGGATTCAGTTTGCACTTTAACTGCGACGGTGACAACCACGAATTCGAATTCTTAAAACCGTTCTCGTAGCTTGCACGTGAGTCCACAACGACAAGGCCGGCCCTAACCTGTGTGCAGGCAGGAACATTTTCGGATTGCGTTTCCGACATATGCGAGTGAGTTGAGCGAGAAGGAGCGCAGGAATCAACTCTTGGTCGGGAATTTTTTTAGGCTCGCACAGCGACTTCTTCGAAAATGTCTTGGATCACGGCTTGCTAGTGCATCATTTATACGATATTTTGATTTTTTAAAATGTTATTTGTTTGTCGTAGCCGCGGTAGCTCAGTGGTTAGTGCGTTGGACTGCAAGCTGAAAGGTCCCCGGTTCAAGCCTGGACTGGGGCTAACAACATCTTTTCATAGAAACATTTTTCTATACCGCGCTACCTCTCGGCAGTAAATGGCAAACCTACGAGAGTAAAACATTGCCTATGAAACATTGCTCTCACCCGCCGTTCGGATTCGGCAATAAACTGTAGGTCCCACCACATTGAGTACAAATATAACACGCACAGCTCAAAGTGGTGAGAGAGCTCGGCCTAAGTTCTATACAGGACTGCAGCGCCAAACTATTATATTATTATTATTATTATATTTGTTTGTTGCGTAATGGCAGGAAAATTTAAAGTACATTTTTTTAATTGTCAAGTTCAAAATTCTAAATTAAACAAACATTTTTCTTGACATCGTTACATAGCCTACCAAACGATACAAAAAGGACTTGTTCTACATTCGCCTTTCCGATAACTTTTTAGGTATGCAAATAAGTTTACGGAATACTGGCATCGTTTAGCTGACGTAAAAACGATGCGATATATAATATATGTATATATATATATATATATATATATATATAGTATATATATATATATATATATATATATATATATATATATATATATATATATATATATATATATATATATATATATATAGTATATATATATATATATATATATATATATATATATGTATATAGAAAATATATATATATATATATATGTATATATATATATATATATATATATATATATATATATATATATATATATATATATATATATATATATATATATATATGTATATAGAAAATATATATATATATATATATGTATATATATATATATATATATATATATATATATTTTCTATAAAAGTTTATTTAGCCCCTTATCATGTATCTTTTTATTATCGTCTCGTTTTCAGTCCCCTTCGTCTAAAATTGGTGTAACGTCTTTAAAACGTTTCGTTCGTTTCGCTCTTTGATTTGAACGTTTGTTCAATATTTTTGTTTTGCCAACTATTTTTTTGATATCCAAAAATTTCATTTTTGTCATAGCGTATGATTTATATGAAACAACTCTTAAAACAAGCGTACTCAACGTTTCGTTTAATACATGAATTAAAAATTGTAGTTGCACGTTATTCAACCGATTTTGAAACGAATTGTAGCCGATAACGTTGTTACCAGGAAATAAATGATCAGGGGGGCTAATATAATAAATTGTCGCCCGTTCGAGCTTAATGGCTGCCGTGTGAAACTGTCTCCTAATATTCTAAAAATTCTGTCACCTAAATTCCTTCTTTAAAGTTCAATAAGTTTTGTCTAATTTATAAAGTGTCGCCTGTCCATGATTCTCCGTCCGTCTTACACCATCCCTATTGATGGAATTGATGGAATGTTGTTCCGAAAGAACACCATCCATCGCAACTCGTATTGAACGACTCTGGTGAAAACTCAATATCCATCGAGTAAAAGATTCACCGACACCATACGCAATTAGTTTTGAAACGAGGGCTTTATGCCACACTCGATCAAAAGCCTTGGAAATGTCGAGAGCAACAGCCTTGCTCTCCCCGAAAAGGTGAAGACAATTATTCCACTTTGCAGAGAGTACCGCCATCAAGTCACCTGTGGATCTGGTCCCACGAAAACCGTATTGTCGGTCACTGAGCAATTCGTTATGCTCAAGATAGTTCACAAAGTGGAAGTTAATTACGCTCTCCATTACCTGAAGAGTGTAGAGCATATTGGAATGGGTCGGTAATTGCAGGTTTCGTAGCCTCGCACTTTTTCGGAGCTGGCTGGACATTGGCAACCTTCCAACAAGATGGAAAAACTCCTGTCGTGTAGAAGATGTTGAAAAGGTTACGCAACGGACAAGCCAGTGTTGACGCGCACTTCTTCTGACATGAGCAGATATGCCATCTGGCCCAGAGGCTTTGTTAATGTTGAGGTTTGATAAAACCTTTTTAACTGCCCGAGTTCGAAAATGCATCTCCGGCATTGCAGAAGAAACAAAATCGACGACGGGCAATGGTTGATTACTATCTGGGAGCGTTGAATTATTTACAAATAATTCTGCCAAGAGGTTAGCTTTATCAACCGGGTCAGTGAAGATCTGGCCATTCATAATAAGATTTGGAGTAGACGAACGTAAAAAATATGAATTTTAAGGTGTACCTATTATTAGTTGCAGAACATATATCATATCTTCATTTGACTCTATTGTATAATAATGAGGCAAACACATGGAAAGTAATTCTTTTATGCAAAACTGAATTCTACTGGATTAAGGTTTTGTTGAAATTTGTATGAATAATTGATGGACAAAAAAATTATATTGAATAAGAGGAGCGCCACAAAAGAAAATTTAAATCAAAAATCGAAAACGTGAACTTGTATTTAATCTGAAGACTTAAAGAGTAATTTGTAAAAACAAAGTAATAGGAATCAGTTTCACATATAATTTTATTGAATTATGAAAACTTAATATGTTATGCTATAAATAGAAGGTACACCTTAAAATCAATAATTTTTGTGTTTAACTGGCCATAACTTCGGTCAGATTAATCCGAATTTCATGAAGGTATTTTCAGAGGAATATAAAAGAAATTGGATCCATAACTCAAATCTGTGAAATTTTTAAGGCAAAAATATGTAAAAAAAACACGAAAATTGAAGCAATCTGAAAAAACTTATTAAAATGTAGTGATTAGAATCAAGGATTGAAACCGTAACCGAAACCGATATCCGTTTAAAACCGTTTCATTTTTAAAACCGAAACCGTAACCGAAACCGTTATACGAAAATCAGAAATAAACCGATATTCAAAACCGAAATAAACGTTTTCGGTTTTATACCGGTTTAAAACGGTTTTTAAAAAAGTATAAAAGGAAACAAAAAAAAATATATTATTTTATATAAAAGATCATAAATACAAGGCATGTTCTAATGTCATTTATTATAATTTGGAGTTACCGAAATAAAAATTTCTTGTTGTACAAAAATATTCACATATTTTTTTTTTTTTTTGTTGAGAGAAACAGCGGTCTTTGCTATATAATTTGTTCCATTTTTTTCATTAATTTGTGTAGCGGCAAATCGAATTAACAACAAAACCCCAGCAATTCCAAGCACAATTTTTTTTTGTTAAAAAATGATTCAAGTTTTAATGATATTGGTTTTTTATTTATTGTAGTGATGATCAAAAATGTCTTGTTCTTGCATCTTGTTCTTGCATTTTTTGCAAGAACAAGATCGAGATTTTCTTGCAAGAACAAGAGCAAGACTAACACTGCAAGAAAAGCAATACTCTAGCGTTTTTTTATCATTTTAATGTATTTATTATGTTTTTAAGGTTTTAATGAAATTCAAAAGAATTTCGGATATTACTAAATATTGAACAACAAGTAACAATGGAAAGCGTGCAAAATATTTATGAACGTGAACATTAATGAAGATGTGTGTTTTTATTTTATTTTTTTTTTTGTTTTTCAAGGCTTATGAATATAAGCATCTTAAAAATAAGGTTTGTGAAGCACTTTTGAAGCGGTAAATAGCTTCAAAAGTCGCTTCAAAAAGATAAAATAGACAAAACAATGTTTTTTTCTCTTTTCTTCGCTACGCTAGTTGGTACATCGATTGTGCATATGCACTATGCTATTCACATTATTATTTTTGTTTTACTTTTATACATAATTTTTTTATTAATTGTAAAATCATGCATTTTTTCTTAAGTTAATTCTATGTGCATTATTTCATTTCACTTATAATACAAAAAATAATATATAATATATGAACATTTTCACAGTGTACCTCATTTAGCTATTGCTTTTTGTGTTTTTGTTTTTATTTCACAAATCTGCTGATTAGTTTGAAAGTGCAACAACAACAAAAATGCGAATAAAGCAGCATCCAATCTTAAGATAGAATTTTTGGCGAGACTTTTTTTGTACCACAAAAAAACTCGTTGTTGTTGCCAACTAGATAGCAGTACTAAATACATACATGTAGTGTGGTGCCATGCGACTGTCTGTTGTCATGCGTCTGTCTGTTCTCATGCGTCTGTTGCCATGCATTGATACAGGATAGCAACGAAGAGTTGTCGTTGTAAAAGTGTGTGTAGGCGCATCGTAATTCTTTATTGAACGAAAACAGAAATATGCCTATACGAAATATTCCTTATATTTATTATGAATGTATATGTTCATTTTATTATGGCCTTGAAATTTTGAATTCTTTGAATTGTTTAAAATTATAAACTTCTTAGAAACTAGTTAAGAAAATACGAAAAATAAAATAATCAGAATTTATTAATTGACAATAGACACAGGTGTAGTTGCTGGTCGTTATGTTTGTACATTTTAAGTATACAGTTTGCAGATATTGCAGTTCACTGAATTGTTGAAATGTACTTTCTTTGGATGGAAATTGTACAAAATTCTTCTTATTCTTATAAAGCTTAAGAATATTAACCGATGTATTCTTGTTGCCTAGTTTAAGGTTCGCTTCTCGGCTCACTTCTGCAATTCAGATCATATCTCAGGTGAAGTCAAAATGTTGCTTTTCATTAGTTTGTGGTCACAATTGAAGTTTTTTTATTGTGAAAATTAATTAAATAATTCATATAACATAATATTTGCACTAACATTACATTTGTTGCTTAAATTACGTTTCCCACTTTACCCAAGAAAATGATTCTTACTTTACCCCAAAATCATAATTTGAACATAATTTAGCACCATATAACAAAGTTGGATTATTTCCAAACTAGTTTTTATTTCAAAAGATATACAATATTTGATCATTTTGAGAAGCACTTGACAATTGCTTTTATTTTTTAAATGCAAAAACATGGTCAAAAATTGCAATTACCCACATTACCCCATGTTCCACTTTACCCAGGTTTTTTGTTGAATACATTGAAAAATATGAAATATTTTATAAAAAAACCGAAACCGTAACATGGTACCGGTATACCGGAACCGTTTCGTTGTAAAAACTTGAAACCGAAACCGTAACCGAAATGCGGAAAAAACCGAAATCGAAACCGTTATTCGTTTAGGTTTCAATCCTTGAAAAAAAACCGACATTTTTTTTGGTTAAACCCTTCTTAAATCGGCATGGGTGGTTATTATAGGTGTGCTGAATCCAAATTTGTTAACGGTCAATTTCTATCGCGTATAGTTTAAAAAAAAAAATTCGTTAAGTCTGGATATTTTTATTGGCGTAATTGTGTTTATAAGTAATATAATGGTCATAGAATTGACCACAAACAATTTCACTAAAAATTGTTTTAAAACATAGGTAATGAAAAAAAAATTTTTTTTTGGTTAAGGTCATCCTGGACATGTCCTAAAAGTTGCAGCAAATATTGGATAAATTTCTGCCGCTGATTCCGAGAATGGCATCAGTTTTGTCAAATTCGCTTGTAAATAATTGGGTTCTGTGAACATTTAAAAAAAGTCTTATTCTATGAAATCGAGGTTCGAACATAAAGGTCACTAGCGCGATTTCGTAACTCCATAACGATAATATTCGATATCGCTAACTATTGACAATTGTAGTTTGCGATAGCGATCGTTATGAAAAAAGTGATTCCTTAACTTTCAATGCATTTTATGTAGACAAATAAATTCGGAAAGTTTTTTAATAATCCAAAGGGGTTTAGTCCCTAGATTGAAGAATATTTTTTGATATAGTACGATTTTATTTTTCTTGTATATCATACAAATGTTTCTCGAGATTTACAATTTTATATATCACTATAAATATAAAAAAATGACCAATGATAGTTAGACAATTCTCAAATTAAGAAATCATGTATAAAGGGTTTTTCAACAGGGACGCTACAAAAGTAGAGCGACAGGGACAGCAAACGACGCCATATTTTTTGCCGTTCTTTTGACATTTTTCTTCAGTAAGGTTTGCCATTTCATGATGGCTTGACCACCAGAAGTGTCGTATGTTAGTGAATTGGGCTGAGCAACAACTTGAAAATGATTCGGATTTTCATCGAAAAATCATCTTCAGCGATGAGGCTCATTTCTGGCTGAATGGCTTCGTCAATAAACAAAATATGCGTTATTGGTCAGACAGCAATCCACACGTACTCCATGAGTCATCGATGAACTTCATACGAATATCGAACGTGAAATTGCAGCAGTATCGGCCGATTTATGCTTGAAAACCGTCGAAAATTGGGTTCAGCGTCTGGACTTCTGCAAGCGTGCCCGTTGGGGCCATGCAAAAGAAATCGAGTTCCATACATAATGGCATCGAACGTACTTTTACAGGAATAAAGAATTTCATTGATATCCAAAACCATTTTTGTTTTATTTAAAAAAACTTTTGTAACACTCTTATAAAAAACCCTTTATAAGTTGCAAGTAATATTTGTTATAAATTAAAGAAATAGTTTAATGTCTTTGCGTAATCAAAAATAAAATAAAAAAATTTGTTCCGTCTAGAATTATCAAGGCGTTTCTAATTTTATAACTCGCGAGATAGCTATAACTCGGAAATAATAAAATTGTAAATTGTATTGTAAATATGTAAATGAATGGGATATTTTATTTATATTATTATTAATTTTCTTTTTTTTTTATAGAACTTATACCTCCAAAGTGCAGCCAAAAATTGATGGAGGAAATGCGATTGAAAATTTTTCTTTTATGGCCAATATATTTCGTGGAAACTGTGAAGTATCCCAAGTGTTCCCATATCCGGATGTACTATCATCCGAACAAAAAGAACTTACAAGTAGTTTAATTCCACCGTTCGAAAGATTTTTCCAGGTACATCTATTTTTTTAACTGGGAGTACTGGGGTTTGATTCCCGTTCTGTGAAGCGGTGAAATGAAAAGCTTTTTCAAAGATTCATACAAAATTCGATTCTCATGTATTGTAAAAACAAATTAAAAGTCAGAAAATCATAGCGAACTATGCTGTTAATGAACCAATAAATAGAGAATTTATTAAATTTATTCTCTCTTTCCTATAATATTGATTTTTACGTTAGTAAAATATTTTTTAAAAATCCTTTAAATGTTAAAAAAGATTTAGTTTTAAGGTATTTATAAAGAAGGAATTTGTTAATTAATTTTATCATAGAACATATTCATCATGATACAATAAGCAGATAAACGGATACGAGAATGCTTAGCGAATGAAACGAGAAATTGGGAAAGTAAAAATGAAAAATGTTTTTCCTTACTGTGAAACGTTTTAAATTGTTTATGTATTCAATTGTTTTAGACGTATATATATTGCACTTTTGTTTTATAAACAGTTTTTTTTAAGAAGATATACACATATCATTCCTTTTAAAAATTGTATGTTTTGAAAGCAAACTTCAGACATCCTTTTAACTTATCATTGTATCATGATATTCATATTTACAATGCAAACAAAATTGTAAAAAAATCACGTTAAAATAACATTGTTCCTTTCCAAAACTCGTCTAATCTAGATATACTTATTGGCGCATAATCATCCCACATAGACAATAATAAATTTCATGGATTGTCAAAAAGCTGATTTTATATTTAAAGTTTATTTTAAATTGTCTATGATTATGCGCCATTGATATTAATTTATATAAATATAAATTACGATAAAAATGGCCTAAAACTAAATTCAATCTGTTAAATACAGACTCTGTACAAAAATTAAAATTATTAAAAAATATTTTTCATATAGAGATAACGCCCTTATTGCATAAAACGACAAAAAATCTATCTAGGATTTCACAGGATGATAGAAAGCACTGCTGGGATCATTCGGTGTAAATATTGCAAAAAGGCCGTTGCACCAAAGTTTCATCACGATTCTCGTTTTGTAAAAAAATATTTTTTTTTTGTCAAAATTTGTTCATATAAAAATAAATTTAACACTGAAATATATATATGGGTAATTCCACATAAAATTGACAGAGTTTTAAAATTTTTTGTTCGATTTTCATGAAATTTAGTTTACACCTATGGATAGATAAAAAAAATATAAGTTGATTTTATTTTCGAAATTCGTAAATTTCACAAAATTATGATGCTTCAAAAAATCACAACTTTTATTTATAGAGCTAACTTCGAAAGCCATTATCTAGGCCAATACCGTTGCAAAATGGATGTTGTTTTAGATTCTGGTTTACAATATATTTTTCTAATTCGGTTTATAGTTATTATTTTTTTTTAAATTTTCGAACTCGAATTTCGGCAAACACAGCTATTTTGATTTGGCTCAATTTTTTTTCAAAATTAGTTATTTTAATTATAAATATACTGTTTGAAATTTGGAGAAGTGTTCTTTGATATAAGGGAGAAATATTTTTTTGTATATAATACCTTTTTATCAATGAGAAAATTTTAAAAGTGCAATTAACATAAAGACTTTTTGTTAGGTCTTTAAACTTTATTCAAAATTTCGTTGATCACTTCTAATAAATATCTGCAATCAATTTGTAAAATTTTATTTTAGTTATTAATCCCTATTTTTTTAGATTTTTTTTTCAATTTTTTCGAGTTAAGTCACTTGTGATTCAGCTAAAAAAAATTACAAAATTACCTTGCTATACGTTTTAATGGTTTTTGTGATAATTGTAGAGGTGTTTTGTGCTTTAGTAGAGGTATAATTTTTTAATTCTTTCTCAGAACACAGAATTGCAATTAACAATAAAATAAAAATATAAACAAAGTAACGAAGTAATATATATTTTATATAGATTTATAGAGCTAACTTCGAAAGCCATTATCTAGGCCAATACCGTTGCAAAATGGATGTTGTTTTAGATTCTGGTTTACAATATATTTTTCTAATTCGGTTTATAGTTATTATTTTTTTTTAAATTTTCGAACTCGAATTTCGGCAAACACAGCTATTTTGATTTGGCTCAATTTTTTTTCAAAATTAGTTATTTTATTTATAAATATACTGTTTGAAATTTGGAGAAGTGTTCTTTGATATAAGGGAGAAATATTTTTTTGTATATAATACCTTTTTATCAATGAGAAAATTTTAAAAGTGCAATTAACATAAAGACTTTTTGTTAGGTCTTTAAACTTTATTCAAAATTTCGTTGATCACTTCTAATAAATATCTGCAATCAATTTGTAAAATTTTATTTTAGTTATTAATCCCTATTTTTTTAGATTTTTTTTTCAATTTTTTCGAGTTAAGTCACTTGTGATTCAGCTAAAAAAAATTACAAAATTACCTTGCTATACGTTTTAATGGTTTTTGTGATAATTGTAGAGGTGTTTTGTGCTTTAGTAGAGGTATAATTTTTTAATTCTTTCTCAGAACACAGAATTGCAATTAACAATAAAATAAAAATATAAACAAAGTAACGAAGTAATATATAATAACTGCCACTTATGAAAGTACAGTGCGTTTGATTTTAATAAAAAAAAAGATCATTTCGAAAAATAATTCCTCAATTCTTAATAAATTAATGCAATATCGTGATATTGAGAAGACCCCCGATCTCTTATTACGTCATATTTTTTTTTATTAAAGCAATGTGCAAGAAGAGGCTGGACATGTATTCTTTATCTGTCCAAGGTTCCAAAAAGAGAGGGCAGACCTAGAGGATATAGTAGGATGTAGTGTCTGTCCGACAAACATAGTGAGTGTCATGTTATCATCTCTGAGTAACTGGGAAGATGTAAGTTACTTTGTAAAATTGGTTCTATGTATATGTATATGTATATGTATATGTATATGTATATGTATATGTATATGTATATGTATATGTATATGTATATGTATATGTATATGTATATGTATATGTATATGTATGTATGTATATATATATATATATATATATATATATATATATATATATATTTTTTTTTTTTTTTTACGAGGTAAAATCATCGAAAGACGACTCTGGTTCAAAACCAGAAGTGCGAGACTTGAACATGCTAAAAACCTCTATCACTAATCCAAATTATCCTGTGGGACTACCGTAAAGAATTTCTTCACAGGGTGGGGGAACGTTGAAACCTACTCTATTCTATGCTACTTCGATTCTTCTTCGAATCTCCTCTTCCCTACGAAGTTAAACTAGAACCAATTTTACAAAGTGACTTACATCTTCCCAATTACTCAAAGTTGATAGCACCAATTACTCATAGACACTACATCCTACTATACCCTCTAGGTCTGCCCTCTCATTTTGAAACCTTGGACAGATAAAGAATACATGTCCAGCATCCTCTTGCACATTGCCCGCACAGTACGGGCAAAAAGGATCTCTGTCATACTTAAAACGGTACAGACAAGATTTAAAACAACCGTGGGCACTTAGCATCTGTGTGAGGTAGAAATTGTTGTATTTTTCCGAGCCTGAAGGTCAAGTGGTATTAAACCAGCAATAACCAAGACTGCTTCGTCAGAAACAGTGCGGAAAGCACAGTAGACACGCAAGGCAGCAATCCTATACACAGAAGTGATAAGTTTTGCATAGCATGCAAACTTCAATGAATCTGACCATATGGGTGATGCATATAAGATTGTACTTTTCACCACCTCAGTTAAAAGTTTCCTCTGTAGGTATTTTGGACCTTTTGTGTTCGGCATTATTTTGCATAACGCCAGACATGCTCCTGTAGCCTTTGAGCATACATACCGCAAGTGGTCGTTGAATGACAGACGACAGTCAATCATAACACCAAGATATTTTATATAGCCCTTTGTCTCCACGAAATATTATCCAATGTTGAGATTTAACGATTCCCTTCTTTTGCAACTATTAATTAGAACCGCCTCAGTTTTATGGTCGGCGAAGGTTAATCCCACAGAATAGAGCCACGAACGCACAATTTGTATGCTAGCATTGGAGACAGTTTCCGCTTCTTGTAACTCTTTCGCCACACACACTAGTGCTATGTCGTCCGCGAAGCCAACATTTGAAATTCTTTCGGGTAGTTTCAGCCTCAGAACACCATCATTGCATCCAGAGTAACAACCACGCAGTATTCTTTTGTGCCATTTTTCCATCACTTCCCTAGTAGCAGTTTCCACAACGGCGTGGATGGCATCGACAGTTGATTTGGCTTTTCTGAAGCCAAATTGGTTATCTGGTAGACCTCCGGCGGCTCCGACACAGGTTTCCAATCTTTTGCACGTCCTCGATAGGAGGACGGTTCGTTTATGGGCTTCCCTTGTTATTGCAACAAAACCAGCTTCTGTCTTTTCCACATTGATGGAAATATTCCTTGTCCCAAGCACGCATTTATCATGGATGTAAATTGGTCTGGGCAACATTTAAAAGCCTCTTTCAGTACCAGGTTTGGATTGCATCTTCGATTTCAGCATTTGTCACTAGAGGATAGTTATATATATTCTCGCGAGCGTTTTGGTCCCAGGATGTCGGTCTCCCAATAGGGAATAGGTGTTCTACAATACCATTAAGTGCTAATGCCTCTGTAGGTGCTGACGGATTTAAGCATTTAAGTTTCTTTGTTACCAATTTGTAGGCAAGTCCCCACGGGTTATCTTGAAGGTCATTACAAATTTCAACGAAACATCTTCTCTTGCTTCTGCGTATCGCTAACATGAGAGATTTCCTCTTAGATTTAAAGGTTTGGTGATGACAATCGTGTTCCGGTATACCTCTCGTTCTCGTATATTATAGCCTGGCTCGTACACAATCTGAACGCAGTTCAGCTATCTGTCTATTCCACCAATAGACTGGTTGCTTGCTTGCGTTGTGCTTCCTTCTCACCATTGACGCATCACATTGTTCACGAATTGTTCCGCCATTGTTTCGTGTTGGCCAAGCAGATTCAAGGGTGTTGACCTTCCAGTCAACTAGTTTTGATGTGCTCATATTGACAAGTACGTATGGGCAATGCTGCTTCTGGTGAAGGCAATGTCAATAATTGTTCCGCTATCACCCCTACTGAAAGTTTGTTCCTTTCCTGTGTTCATCAATACCACATTTGTATGTGGACAACCCCAATCGGTAGCCCATGCGTTAAAATCACCTGCAATTAATACAGGGTTTCTATCAATCGCATCTGAGACTATGTTGTCGACAATGGTTTCGAATTCTCCTATAGTGTATCTCGGTGGGATATAACAGCTATAAAGGTGAATTCCTGAAACTGTGGCTCGGGTAGATCCACAATGTACCGTTGTTGGATTCTGCAGCATTAAATTGTTGACTGACCAAATTGCTGAAGTATTTGAACAGTCAGATACCCAGCTTGGAGAATCAACGTTGCGATATTGCTCACTAAGGATAGCGATGTCGACACTTATGTCACGGATGCTCTGTTTTAGCAGCTCTTGAGCGGCCTGACAACCCTTAAGGTTAAGTTGGAGGATTCTCATTTTCCAGCTCTTAGTAACCGGAGCGCTTTCTGGTAGTATGGACAAACTGCGCATCATGTTATATGGTCGCTATTGGTGTTAGCAGCTACACTACTACAAAGCATACACACTGGGCTTTCTGTGCACGTTTTTATTTTGTGCCCAGTATAACCACATCGTAGACATTTTCCAGAGTGGTCAAATTGGCTTTTGCAATTGGAAGCTGTGTTACCAAAATCTAGACATTTAAAGCATCTTCTCGGAGACACTTTCTCCCGTATTCGACACCGTACCCAGCCGATGCGAATTTTGGCAGTTTCCAGCAGATGGTTTGCCAATCCGGCACTTTGAAACTCCCGCTTGCGGTAGTTTCGGCCATACTATTTTCTCTGTTTGAGTGTGTGTGCTAATCAGCTCACATTCCACGGATTCACCTTTGCTTTTATCAAAAGCATTTACCAAACAACCGTCCTTTGTTTCATTAATTTCATAAATTGACCGGATTACGTAGTGTAAAAAACAGCACGGAACCTTCTCCATGTTTCATAGTGCCCTTGCAGTTTTTTGGGATGGAGACGAGCGTTGACAGACCTTACTATGAAATTGTTCATGTCTGATGAATCAAAATTCAATATAAAAAATCTCTGACATGAAAAATATCACAGTAATAACTACCGTCAACGCTCGTCGCAATCCAAAATACGGCCATTGGGCAGGATTGCTGCAAGATCACTATGGCACATGGAGTCGGAACAACAATGGTTCGGTGATGTTTTTCACACTACGGAATCGGGCCAATTTATGAAATTAATAAAACAATATATATATATATATATATATATATATATATATATATATATATATATATATATATATATATTATATTCCTGCCGGAATCAAATTGCATATCTCTCTTCTACGGATTTTTCTTTGCATTAAACGCAATAGTTTCTTACCTGAAGAAATTATTGATTGATAGCAGTTTTTAAAAATTCATAGAAAACGTGAACTAATCGTGTTTCACATTTATAAATCCACTTAGAAGGAACAAGAAAAAAAAGGATATTTTGTGTGTTTTAAAAATTTATTTGACATCCTTTGGCCTTTATTACTTCAAATATTCTCTTATGCATGCCTTAAACTAGCTTTTTCAATAAACATGTGTCTAGTTTATTCCATTCATCACTAATTGCTTGCTTTAGTTCTTCAATGTTATTAAATTGGCGATTATCAGCGTATACCATTCTAACTAGAATTGCCCAAACATTCTCCATGGATTCAGATCTGGAGAACAGTCCGGCCATTATAATATTTTAATTGCGTTATCTCGAAACTACGCCATAGTTTCTCGACTACAGTGAATTGAATTTGAAGAGTTTGATGGGAAGAAAAGGCTCCCCATACCATCAAACTTCCTTCGACAACATTTCTTTTTGAAAAATATCGTAATTCTTTCCTTAAATCGTGTCAGTATCCATTAAAATTATCTTGGCATCAAAGTTAAACTTCTTTTCGTCGGAAAAGATTACCTCTTCACCAATTACACTACACAACAGCCATTCTGCGCAGCAGTCAAGGTTATTTTTGTATTATGTAAAATGACGCCCTTATTCCGAAAATATGGTTTAATAATGTTTCTTTGGATAGGTTTACAAAATATGGGCCAATAACTTTTGGGCCGAGCTTTCATAAAGGTGGTCACATATATTTGCAAATATCTCGCGTTCTAAATAACATATATGATCAAATGTTATATCGAAGTTAATTGTATATCGAAAAAAACATTTCTTAAAATATTTTTAAATTGATTCATTAGTTTAAGAGAACTCGAAAGAAGAACTTGAAAATACATTTTTTTTCAACATAAATTTAAGAAAAAATTCATTTAAAAAAATGGAAAAAAATCGAGAAAGTAAGATGATACACAAATTTTAATTTTTCAAAATTAGTTCACACTCTTTGGAAGAATTGAGTGCTATACAAATAGGCATAAAAATAAAAAATGTGAGCGGATCACGATTATTTTTTGAGCATCTATTGATAGATGATTGCTTGTAATTAATTTTAAATTTTATAACTTTATCTTTAATACTTAACGAGATATGTGATCATAAAAAGTAAGCCCACATTTCGTAGTGGATGTAGTAATTTACGTTGACTAAATCGACTCATCGACTTTTCGAACTTCGAAATACTATTCTACTAAAATATATTGAAAATAAATTTCACATCATTCGGAATAGCAGTTTTAAAGTTATCGTGTGTAGGCGGACAGACAGACGGTCATATCTAAATCGACTCGGAAAGTGATGTTGATCAAGAAAATATATACTTTTTCATACCAGTCGCGCCTACTAAAAGGCGCTAAAATATCCTCACATATATTTTAAAATTTGTTACCCATGGGTATTGTGTATAAACATATTATGCGATTTTTTTAGTTAATATCCAATTGTAATGCTTTCACATGATTTTTTCTGTTCTCAAAACGTATCCATAGATTTATTTTATTTTTACATTATTTTCTTTAAAAATGTACAGGCTAATTTTGTAATATTACAAACTGTGCATCATCTTGCGTTTTCAATTTTTCGCCATTTTTTAAATGCATTTTTTAATAAAATTTTGATCGACAAAATTTACATTTTTCGAGTTCTTCTATAGAGTTTTCTTAAACCAGTAAACCAATTCCAAACTATTGTAAGAAATGTTTATATTTAATATTTAATTATTTTTCATTCGATATAACAATTGCGTTTATGTGTTTTATTAAACGCGAGATATTTACAAATATATGTGACCACCTTTTTGAAAGCTCAGTACAAAAGTTATTGCCCGAAATCTCGTAATCCTATCCGTAGACAATTTTTTAATTCATATATTCAAATTCTGCGAGTCATTTCCAATAATACAAAAACAATGGAATTTACTGCGCAAACTTTTTTTTCTCATTTTGTTGTGTAGTGTTACAATTGGTATTACAGAAAAATTTAGTTTAGATGAATAACTTACATTGGTCCACTCAGTAGCCATATTTGTCTCTGCAAGTTTCATTCGGGCATCTTTGTGGCGCTGGAGAATTTTTGGACATAGCTTCATTTTGGATCGCTGAATATTCCGATTACTTCGAATAGCTCTCCAAACGGTTGTCCGAGACACATTGAGATTATTAATAGCAGCAAGTTGTTTGCAGCTTGTAGTAGAGTTGCTTGCTCCTTTAATAATGATCCTTTCTTCTCGGTCGGTTAGCTTCCTTTTTCTTCCAAAGGGTAGCCTTTGCGCAACCATACTGATCAGTATTTCGCAAGAAAGAGGATACCAGACCGTGGCTTCTACTAATTTTTAACGCGATTGCTCTTACACCAACATCTTCATTTTTTAAACCAGTTATTTGAAATTAAATGCAAAAGAAACACAACTAATTAATAGAAGTTACTAGTGGATTTATAAATTTGAAACACGCTAAATACTATTTTTTTTATTGCAACTCGCTAAAATTGGCCGTAAACGGATATATTTTATATATTTCGTAAAAAAAAATTTATAGACAAATTATTATAATTTTTCATTGACATATAAAAAAAAGCGCATGTTTGTTGTGGATTTATAATTATGAAACAGAGTGTATATATATATATATATATATATATATATATATATATATATATATATATATATATATATATATATATATATATATATATATATATATATATCTATATATATGTATATATTAGGGTGATGCAAAAAAAATAAAGTCATCGGGATCGCTCACTATAGGATCATAGATGTTGAAAAAGACACCCACGTGCCTTTTTTCCAAAATCGATTGATGTTTCGAGGTCGCGCACTTGGATTTTCTGTTTTTGGCGATCTGAAAAACGTAAGTTGGCTTCATGGGAAAAGTTGAATATCTCCCAAAGTTTAAGGAGTAAATTCATAAGATTTTGGGAAAAGAGCTCCAATATAATGCAGTTTCCAAAACTATTGTTAAAAATTTTAAACATCGACTTATTAATACAGGAACTAATTATAAATTCATGAATTAATTTCAGTTAATAAAAAAATTCCGCTAATCAGTTTGTATCCGGTACACCCAATAATTGTTTCTTAGATGTCCAATGTATCTAATAAATATAATTTAATCGCGGGCCTAGGTAAAATGTAGCGGTACAGGTCATTAACATCAAGATATTCGTATATGTCCAACTTAAGATTGTAGTCGTCCAACTTAAGATTGTAGTCGCTTTTAACATAAATTTATATGGAAGATTTGTCAAATAGTCAACTATTTGTTAAAGCTGTACACTATTTATTGATTTATTGATTGATTGTTATGTATGAATCTGTTTGAAAAAAAAATAACATGAAATCTGTTTAAATTGACATGATATTTTTTCCGTGCTCAAAACGGCTTAAAATTAGAAATTTTCATAAATATGTTACGTAATAGGAAAAACTCAGTATGCAGTCAAAATCAGCATACACGATTTATATTAATTCAAGTTTGGGATATCTCTATGTGAATAATTTTTCTCGATTCTTGAGTAAAGTGTTATTGAATTGAATAATCGTCTCTAATTTGGGTGTTTTCTAACCAAATGTAATAAATATATAATATATTTTATTAAATCGGTAATAAATAAAACATTTCACGTTCGTACAATTATATATTTTATCTGTTGAGTTCATATTTTTAATTGTTGAGTATGTTTATGTTTAATGTTGAGTAATTATTAAAGTAAAAATGTATAAAAATAATGCTGGGTCGTCAACATTGGTTCGATATCGTAGAATTTTCTTGATAGCACAGTCGCGCTTTTCTTTGCTATCATCAAACAACATTGATAACAAGATATTTTCCGAATGTGAATTATCTGTAATAACGTTATTGACGATTCTGCGTAAACGAGGTTCTAGAAATCGTGAGCAACTAATGAACTTGAAAAATAATGCACTACCGTACACGACAGAGCTGTAATACTTGATATTGAAGTACATTGGCACATAACATTTAATTATAAATTCAACCAGAATTCTTAAATTTTCATGTGGATTTTCCGTTGTCACATATAATCGTAATAATCTAGCGGCCTTGGTGAGTCAGCGAGAATGTACAATTTTCCCTGGTTTGATGTTAGCCAGATCCACCGAAACCAGGCCGCTAGAAATTGCATGGGCCATGTCGTATAAGTGCTTCGATCGGTGGAAAATTCAATTTTTTCTGGAACAGGGGGTATATTTTTCAACTCAATTTTCTGAAAGCCATCCACCACCTGAAAATATATAATAACAAAATAATAAAAACGGTTGAATTCCACCTTTTGGGCCAGTGTTTGTTGGCTCACCGTCAGTGCATATGCCAATTAATGCATCCAGTGATATATTTTTATCGTTGAAAAAATCATTTAATTTGATTGTTTTGTATTCAGCGGTTTCATGTTCCAGTCTTACGTAACCAATCAATTGAAAATTCGGTTCTCTCAAAATAACAAGATGAGGTTCTTTTACCATCCTAGTATGATACTTCTCATCAATTTTATCTCTCGTTAAAGTATCATCTTTTCTGCCATCGAATGAAAACGCTAACAAATTGGTAATATGTAACCGTTTCCGAAGCACTTCTTGTCTGCATTTGTCTTTTTCTCTGCGAACTTTCGATTTATCCATGATGAGAGGTTTGCCATGCTTATCTTTCATTTTAAAATCTTGGAAAATAGCGGTTCCCAATGCTGATGCTACTCTATCAGGCACACCAAATCTGTCACATATCAAGGCAAAGTTAAAACAATCGTATCTTTCTGTGTATTCTGAACTTGTGCTTATATCCATATCTTCTTGAACCGATGGCGGTGCGTATGTTGAATCATCGGGATGTTGGTATGTTGACATTGATGACATAGACGTTGCTCCTTGCTCTTCAATTTCCATCACAAATGCATCCACTGTTAGTCTTCTCTGATTATGTTGATCGTGCATAAACTCTTTGAGGCGTTTTGGAATCAAGCCGCATGCACATGGAGCTGCCTTCAAATCACATTTACATGTTCCAATGTAAAAAATTGTTTCCAGAGATTTTACAAACTCTGGAAATTTTAGGTTTTTCTTTTTTCTCTTGTTTTGGTCTTGATATTTGTCGAGCAATCTATTCAATTTAATAAATACACTATTTGTCGGCATTATTTACATACCAAGTTTTTCACAAATTCCAATCAACTTTTCTTGTACTTGAATAGTGAATGATTTATACGAAAACTTTTTTGGTTGTATTTTAGCACGTCCGCTCAAGTAAAAATAATATCTCAGGATATCCAGATCGGTTGGTAAATTAAGATCAGTCAAATCAGAAGACACACCAAAAACAGTAACATCATGCTTGAGTATATGACTCATTGGGTTTTCGATAGTAGTTGATGTTGTTTCATCTTGCGGTGTAGAGGATGGTGGATTCATTGTATTACAATGTTGTATTTATTCAGCGGAGTTTAGCACAAGATAATTCTAAACGTTGTTTCAGCAGCAGTTATTGTTGAAATATTTGAGGAACGATAATATTGAAAATTTTCACACAAATTTTCTCATGTAAAACAAAATAATAAATGCATGATACAAATATTTACAGGTACGATCACTCTGACACTAGGCAAGTTTTTTTGACACATTTTGGAATATTTTGTTTTGATTCAAATTCAAATTTTCAAATTTTGAAATTTATGTTCAAAGAAAAAATTAAAATTATTTTTCAGATTTTGTTTTGATTATAAACATTTTTGAGAACATTTTTAAGTTATCTCAAAGCATGCCTTGATAATTATTTTTCATTTCTATAGAATTTTATATGAGATTTTTTTTAATTGTCGATTTTGTTTTGCTTTTAAATCTAAACTTCAAAAAACTTGCCTAGTGTCAGCTAAAGTAAACATTGGAAAAAAATGAGAGAGTGATCGTACCTGTATATATTTGTATCATGCTTACAAATTTAGCTAGCGTGTCGTATGAAAATTTTCATTTTAATATTTTTTTCGAAGTCAAAGTCAGTGCCAACATAATAATTTAGAACTTAGCGAAAAGAAAACAAACGAGAACAGAGGAGAAGGCAGCCATTTTTTTATAATGCTCTCTTTGAAAGAAAGTTGAAAAAAGAAATGGTTGATTTGATGTAACATAGTTGCATTTCACAAATGGGAATAGTTCCGAGCGGAGCTGAGAATACACTGGGAGTTGTCTAACGTATAGTTCCGAAATAGTTCGTAATTATACAGAACGAATCACTGGGCAGTTTTCTAATACACTTAAAATGCAACCATGATAATTGCAACAATTTCGACAATTGGTTAAAAAAGTACAAATATAACGGAGTGCAAAAAAAAAGCAAAAATAAAACAAACAATATACTTATTAACAATATAATTATTTAGGGTGTGCGAATACGACTAAATTGCTGACTAAACTAAATTTTGTCGATAATGCAGTGTTTATTTTTCAATTTAGCAAATTTTCGAGCAAACTAAATTGAACTAAATGACATCAGACAGACAGACATGTGATAATCGATAGCCGAAAGGTCCCAGGTTCCAGCCTGGACTGGGACTAACAACATATTTCATGGTGAGAGAGCTCGGCCTAAGTTCTTATAGAACTGTAGTGACAAATTATTATTATTATATAATTATTAAAAAATAATAATTAAATTGTTCAACGTTATTTGATATTTTTTTTTTGTTAGATGCACCAATAATTTGAATATGTTTGTATGTAATAAAAAAGTAACACGAAATTACCATACATGTATTAGGAATGAAGTGTAATTAAATTACAATCGAAATTGAATTTATTTTTGTTCACGTGTAAATATTATTATATTGTCCAGCAGAATCTGTCAAATTTACCATAAATATGTTACAAAACCAACATAAAATTTTAATTGCATTTGAATAAACAGTTTCTTGGCAATTTACTTGGTTAAAACTATGTTTTAAAACACAGATAATGCTAATCAAATCTAAATACAACGTATGTTCGCAACGCTCGTCTTAATTCGATAATTTATCGACTGACGAAGTTGGCAACGTTGTGCAGCATTTTCTATCTACGCCATATTTTGGCATCGTTTGAACATATTGATGTTTAAAAACAAACAAAAAAGAAATTGGATTTAATAAATGTATTCTTCCAACATTCTTCTTGTATACGAAGTTGCTCGTTGAGCAGAGTTATCTGCCTACGTCTCGTTTGTCGTCGTTTGAAGTATGTATAGGGTCATTTTAAACATACTGATGTTCGAAAAGAAACAAAAAATTAATTCAAATGTAAATAAAGGTATTCTTGCAGCTCTCTTCTTGTATACAAAGTGGCACTCGGTGATCGGCAATTTCTGCGTATGTGTCTTTTGTTGTTCGTTGAGAAAACGTGTTCGCGTTGGTAATAATTTTGTTTTTTGTAAATTAAATAAATATATAAATTGTGTTATAAAAAGTACAAATGGTAACAGACTATAATATAGTGCAGTATATAATTTCTGAAACTAATGTGAAAAAACCACAAATAAAAATCTGTGTTTCGATTTTCAAACAGAATTTGGCATGTTTTTTTCAAAAGCCTCCGTGAATTCCTTGCCTACGCTATGTGCTGTACTGAGAACAACTGTAACTGTACCAAATATAAATCGAGCCTGGATCGTCTGGTTTAGCGTCTGCTGGTGCAATTGTGCATTCATTGACGCTGTCACTTGTACTTGCATTTTTAAACCAATTATTTATTTATGCATTTACAAATGTGTATATGTATTCAATTATTATAAATTCCCACTGTGCATGTTTAAAATTTTTTAATAAAAATAAATAAAAAAAAAACAATATTTTATTTTATTTTCAGGATTTCTTTCCAAAAATATTTAAATATGTTTCTGTGCAAACATACTACTTTTCGAACTAAAACAACTGAATGTTTCACTGGAAACATATTTATATTCAGGTCGTTCAAAATCATGTTTTATTTTGAACATATTTATGTTTCGGTTCAAATATTTATTTTATTTGGATGTAGTAATTATTATTTTTCCATTAGAACATACTCCATGTTTGGAAGAGCCCTTTTTTTGCAGCGTGTGCATTTTAAATAAGTTGACCATATAAAATCAGGAAATAAACAAAATGAATTATAAATAATAAAATGTTTATAATGTTTTGAAAATTAATTGCTTTTGTTTTACGACCTCTTGATAATTTTAAGATATTGTCTTAACGTGCTCAAGGTCCAGTCAGTACACATTGGGTGTTTTGTACCAACCAATAAAACAACAAACAATTGGCAAAATGCATTGATCTGCCACTCAATAAAACAACAAACAATTGGCAAAATGCATTGAGTGGCAGATCAATGCATTTTGCCAATTGTTTGTTGTTTTATTGGTTGGTACAAAACACCCGTTTTGAAAATTTTTATATTTGTGTCAAATACTTGAGTAAATATTTTTTATTTTATTTAAAATTCTTATCGTGGATAAATTTCATTTTAAATGATGTGTGTATGTTTGTCGTTGGAAAATGCCTACTCAAGAGCAAACTGCATTGTACATTTCTACTTTTCGCAGAGCTCGCTCGCATTTGAAGAAGCCGGCCATGTAGATGTGGCGCTTGCCGATATTCAAACGTTCAACCAGCAGTTGGACAAGCAGTCTAAGTGCGATATGCATTGTCAGATGTGCGGCATTGGAACAAATACTCTGCTCCAGAACGTCGTCGGGAAATGCCCATGTGACGCGTGACGCGTGACGCGATATACATGAATGTGCGGATGCAGCCGTGTAAAAAATTAGACCTTTTTCAGTACTGCCACGACCAAACAAATATCAAACAAAAATCCACGTTTAAGTCTGGCTACATCTTCTAAGTTAAATTTGAGGGGTGGGTGGCCGACCTACTGCCGGTTGCAGAGGTTACATTACTTATAGGTCCGAATGGTGGACTGACGCCTTGCAACACCTTTTTGGGCGCAAATAAGAGCGGGTTCGCAGGGGTTGCATCAATTATAGGTCCGAATAGTGGGCTGATGCCTTGCAACACCCTTCTTAGTAAACTGTATGACTGCATCACGCCATTCACGAAGAAGGGCGTGGCATGTCTTTCCGTTTCCTTTCAATATGCAAAAAGAACAATGACAAATTTAATTTATTTATCTTGAAATAATTTGAATTGCTAATTTTTTTTATTTCATTTCCTTTTCGTATTCTATGAAACTTCAAAAAACTTTTGTATTGTTGGCTTCAATTGTATTGATGGCTTCAAATAAAAAAAAATGGACAAAATTTTGTATATATATATATATATATATATATATCATAATATATATATATATATATATATATATATATATATATATATATATATATATATATATATATATCATAATATATATATATATATCATAATATATATATATATCATAATTTATATATATATATATATATATATATATTCTGATATCACGGAAACATTTTGATGTTAATAAAATGGTGTATGTTCTTATAGAAACATAATAATAACTACATCCAACCAAAATAAATATTTGAACCGAAACATACATTTTTTTTAAAATAAAACATATCTGTATATTTTTGGAATGAAATCCTGAAAATAAAATATTTTATTAAAAATTTTAAACATGCACAGTATTATATATTGGAATTTCTAATATTTGAATTCATACACAAATTTTTAAATGCATAAACAAAAAATACAGTTTAAAACAGCAAGTAAAAGTGATAGCATCAATCAATGCACAATTGCTCCAACAATCGCTGAACCAGACGATCCAGGCTGCTTTGTACTTGGTACAGTTACGTTGGTCTCAGTACAGCACATAGTGGCAAGGTAGTCGCGGAGGCTGTTGTAAAGAAAATGCCGAATTATGTTTAAAAATCAAAGCACTGATTTTTTAGTTGTGGTTTTTTGACAATATTTTTAGTAAAACATTCAGGAACAATTAAATTATAATAAATGATTATACTGCAAAATGTTGATTAATTTGATAAATTATTTAATAAAAATTTAAATATTTAAAAAATAAAGTTTGCAACTGGCCCTATTAATTTTCACAGCAAATATCAGAAGGTTGAGACTAGGGATGTCGATCCCGGAACGTTTTCGCAATCCCGGGATTTCAAAATTACAATCCCGGGATTAGTCCCGGGATTTCCTCAAATTAAATCAGTAAACTTTAAAGCATTTAAAATACTATCTTTAAGGTTTTTAAATATAAAATTACCTGTACTAAGCTGAACACAGCTGTGGAAAAAAGTGTTAACCTTTATTCGATCTCAGGGTGAAAATTTCTACTGTTAACTGGATTCGATCGAGTAGATATTTTACGTTACGTTCGATTATTACGTTGTCCAATCAAATATTATTATTATTATATTTGATCAGTTATTATAAATTGGCCCAATTTTTTGATTTGGCCCTTTAATATTTTTTTATAATTTTATTCTTTTGTTATAAATATTTATAATATTAAAACATACCAATATTTGATTAAGCGCGAAAAATCATTTTCAAAAGCCATGGTTGAAGTATATACAGGTTAGTTCATCTAGACAGATAGTTGGCATACAGAATGTTGAGGAGAATGTCAAGAAAAAAATATTGAAAATATAACAATTAATTGTCATTTTAAAATTTATTTAAAGGTTATGTTTTTTGGACTTAATTTTCACTATTTTATTAAATTCTCACGGTACAAATTAACTATTTTACATTCAAATACACGATGGTTAATTTTGAATTCCTGGAGATCTTAAAACTTTTTTAAATGTTGTGTTTTATTGATGTTAAAATTTTTAGTTTTTGTTAATTTTGTGAAATTGTAAACAAAGCATTGATATTCTGTTTTAAATTTTTCGTAAACAAATGTTGAAATTTTCAAACAGTTTTCAAAAAAAAGTAAATGGCGCCTGAATTTTAAAGATGACTTAACCTATATGTGCTTCAACCATGCCAAAAGTTATTCAAAAAATAACCAAACTTTTTTATTCTGATTATAAAACTTTCGAAATTTTAATACCCACTTTCTGTATTACGAAACGAACAACGAAACGAATATTTTCAAACTTTGAAATTTTTTTAAAATTAAGTCACTTTCGTCTAATAGTCTTTCGTTTTCAAATACAGATAGAGGCAATAAATTAAACTTTTTAATGTTATTTTTTAACATTTTTAATGTTTAACATTAACTTTTTTTAAATAAGTTACAGTTCTTAATTATATAAAATAATTGATGTATCGAAAATATTGTTGATTTGTTTTGTTTGCAACATTTTATAAATTTCACTTCTGTATTTTAAAACAAATCATTTGACTTTGGATTGTAATTGAATAACAATTAAAAGAAAAAAATAAAAAAATCGTTATTTGAATTTAAATTTCATGTCACTTGACTTTTGAAACTTATAAATTATTTTTTAAAATTGCGTCACTTTCGTCTAATAGTTATTCTTTATAAAATATAGAAATATGCACTAAATTAATAATTAAAAAAATAAAAATATTTTAAGTGAAATAAGTAATTGAACAGTGGGTGCAATAAGGGCGTTATGTGAAAAAGTAAGTTTTGAGATATTTGAGTTTAAATTATTGGAATGTTCGTATCTCATAAATTAATGAACAGGTATTATTAGTACAAAATTTTCATCAAAAATACTATATTAAATAAAGAAAAAAAAAATGTTTACTTGTTTAATTTAAATCTCCAAAATTTACAATATCAGAAAATTTGAATTTAACAAGAAAAAAAAAATGTTACTTTTATTTAATTTAGTATTTATAACTCTTTAACCAAGAGTCGTAACTGGGGTTAGAGGGGGATGACGCTACATAACAATGCATAGAAATTATTTTTCTAATAGTCTTTTATTCAAACAATATTTTAATTTTGAAAAAAATTTAATTTATTTTGTTTATATTTCGAAAATAAAATTATTCACGCATAAAAGCAAATTTATATATTGTAGCGCAAGTTGTAATGGGTCTAATATCGAAGTTACTTTCAGTATTTTCTTTTGTTGAATTTTTAAAAATACAAGAATGCCAAAATAATGGTTTATTAAAAAATGAGTTATATCTTGAATACTAGAGCCAAATTTAGAAAACTAATACCATTTTGAGAATCAGTGCCATAAATGTATCCAATATTTGCTAAAACTTTTACTATACCAAAATTATTTCAGTTTTGCATCCCGGGATTATTTCGGGACTGATTTTAGGCTCAATCCCGGGATCCCGGGATCGACATACCTAGTTGAGACAAATTGATTGAAATTTTCAAAAAATATTCTGAATAATTATGCTTAATTATGGGTATCTATTCTGCGTATAAGCAATGTTTGAAATACAGTTAGTTAACTTTGTTTTTGTAATTAACCCGGTACACAATATCACTTATCAAATAATTGGATTGGTGTCCCTATTATTTTTCACATCACTGTAGGCAGAAACTGCTGCTTAACGTTTCCATCCTCGTCTGTCGATAACTTACCGAATGAAGACGTTCGTTGCGAACATACCCCAGCAGGAAATGTCACCAATGATTCCTCAACGATTCCCCTATGTCAGGTCAGAAACATCAAATACCGATAGCATTTTCGCCCTGCAAAGTATTGATGACATTTTCATACAAATGTCCTCCGATTCATGCATGATGTAGCATTAACCAGGTCGTGCACGTTATTCATCAAGGAAGTCACAAACGATTGTTATACATAATTTGTTTTTTAGTATTTTTTTTTTATTATTTTATTTATTTTTTAATTTATCTTATTTTATTTATTATTGTTCTCGGTTGGAATGGTATGTGTACTTGCTAATGTCAATAACATACTTTACTAACGGCCATCAACGGCTTTTATAAAAATTGGTTCCTCAAATTGGGCCTATGAATAATATGACACGGTGACATCGAACATAAAATTTCAGTTTTACGCGTAAATGCTGCCCCCTTCTCATTGCATTTCACAACGTAAATGCTGCATACCTTTAGGTGCATGTCACGTAAATGTTAATTTTCATCAATGACGTCATCAATAACATGACATCGAACATAAAATTTCAGTTTTACGCGTAAATGCTGCCCCCCTTCTCATTGCATTTCACAACGTAAATGCTGCATACCTTTAGATGCATGTCACGTAAATGTTAATTTTCATCAATGACGTCATCAATAACATTTCATCAATGACAGATTTTCACAATGTCATTGATGTATATATGACATATCGTCGATGATACTGCAAAACCGCCTTACATTTCCGAATACCTCTTACAAAATGAATTTTACAGAACAAACAAAATTGTTTTGAGTCTCAATTCTGCACTTACTTCATACAAAATTAGGTATGTCATAACTTATAATGGCATTTATCTAATTTATTCGGATTATAACACAAATTGAGGCGTAAATTTTACATGCAGTTAGACGGTATTGCATCTTAGGCGGGTATTGCATCTTAGGCGGTATTACATCTTAAATACTATGTCCTTTATGAAATTGTTGTAGACATAGTCATCAATGACAAATTTTCCAATGTCCTTTATTCGTCATCGATGACTTTGTCGCCAATGAAGACATTTCCTGCTGGGACGTCTATTTAAATTTGAATATAACTTTATGTTTATTTTGAAACATAGTTTTAATCAAGTAAACTGCCAAGAAATAGTTTATTCATATGAAATTAAAATTTTATGTTGGTATGGACATATTTATGATTAATTTGACAATATAATATTGTTTACACATAGTAATATGTTATTACAATTTGAACCAAAATAAATTCAAATTTCTATTATAATTTAATTACACTTAATATTGTAATTTCGTATTACTTTTAAATTACATTCAAACATATTCAAACAAATCTTTTCTATCCGTGTTTATATATTTTTAGGAGGATAATGATGCTGCACGTAATGATGCAGAATCTAAAATCAATGAAGATACGCTTAATAAACTTTGGGAACTTGGTGCTTTTGGGTTACAAGTTCCAGATGATTTTGGAGGACTTGGACTAAACAATACTCAATATGGCAGACTATGTGAAATAGTTGGTTCAAACGATTTGGGCCTTGGAATCACAATTGGTGCACACCAAAGTATTGGTTTTAAAGGAATTTTACTGTATGGAACGACTGCACAAAAGGAAAAATATCTTCCAAAAGTTTCTAATGGTCAAGTTTATGCAGCGTTTGCGTTAACTGAACCAAGTTCAGGTTCGGACGCAGCCTCTATACGAACGCGAGCTGTCAAATCAGCAGATGGAAAATATTATATTCTAAATGGTTCAAAAATTTGGATTTCAAATGGAGGAATTGCTGAAATTATGACTGTGTTCGCTCAAACTGAAATAATAAACAAAAGCACTGGTGAAAAAGTTGATAAAGTAAGTATTTATAAAAAATATTAACAATTTTCTAAGGAAAAATTCGACTAAATGCAACAGTTAGCCTCTGTTATTTTTGAAAAATAAATATGATTTAAATATGTTAGCAAAAATATGTTAAAAATAGAACAGGCAAAACTGCAACGTAGACGAGAGATGGTCGTGTGGTTCAGTAGCCGAGCACCTAGCGTGCTTGACTACCAAATCCCAACGTTTCTGACGGCAAGAGTTCAAGCCCCAACCACACCGAAATCGTATATACGAATTATTTGTTGTTATCAACACGTCATCACACAAAGATCACTGATGAGGATACTTGGCTGTATCCGAAACGGTCCGTATGATCAATGTCTGTGTTTTCAATTTGTTGCTGTTTCTTCAAAAACTTTCAATAAAATATAATCAGTTCTGCCGAAGCTTGCCCGGAACTTTTTACGTTGTCAGGTTATCCTTTTGAGTGTCAATGTAATGGCAGTCAGTAATTTCATTGGTATTTCCCTAATGGGCATCTCTTGCTGTTTTTGAATATTCGTTGCTAACATGTTTAAATAATATGCAGTGCAATTTTTATTAAAAACAAAAGCATGCCACTTTTGATGTGGGTTAACAACGCAATTGTTGTTGTTAAAACATGCGGCGAAGAAATACAAAATCAGCAATAGTGACTGTGAACCCAATTCGCAGCAGCGGTAAGCGGTTGGCTTGAAAACAAATAAGCACGCGATGCAATTTCCGTGTAGGCAAAGAAACTCATGATGACTTTAAATCAAGGTCATCATGAGTCAATGAATTTTTGTATGATTTGCGTTATTTCTCATGGTCAGGGTTAAGAGCTCTGGCGAAATGTGAAAGTAAAGAAATTCAGCAAAAGATGTGGGGTAAGTATCATTGAGATTTAGATTAAGCATTAGTATATAAGCTTTAGTTATTAAGTCAGTTGTTATTAAATTAAGAAGTGAGTTCAAAGTTGAACAGTAAAAAGAAGTACAATAAAACTGAAATAAGAAGGATAATATTAAAATTAAATAATTGTTATTATTTATTAGATTATTTATTTAACAGGAAATATGGACATTTAACATTAGCGCAGTCGGTTTTAGAACCAAACACAACCGCTATACATAGAAGAAAAATCTTAAAAATTTTTAAAAATATGATTATTTTAAATTTAAAAATAAAAACAATTTTGGAAAATTTAAATAATTTTATTGAAAACAGATCTTTACTGAAACTTTTGATGGAAACTTTACAATCAGAATTAAGAAAAGCACAACATGAAACAATAAAATTAAATGGAGAAATTGGACTATTCATTGGACGTTTGTGGACAGAGATCAAAAGCATAAACGGTTCAAAAGACTACATTCAGTTAGTTAGAGAGAAGATTAGAAGCTGTCACAAGAATAGAAGAAACATACATAATATTTTTATCATTTTTAGAAATAATAGAAGCTAAGACAGATTTTAGCATAACAGAGAAAGAAAAATTAGAAGCAGAATTAACAGAAATAAAAAATTAAATAATTGCATAAGAGATCAAATTGAAACAATTTTGGATCACGCATAAGACTTAGACGATAATAGAGGAAAACTAGTGGCAATTATTGAAAACCGGAATTACATAGACTCACCGGAAACCTCTGATTCAGGACTGAGTATGGTAGTATCACAGATGCACAAAATAGAATTGTACAATTAGAAGACAGAAATAGACTACTACAGCAAAAATTAGAGTTAGTAACCAACGACTCATTAATACATAAGGAAGCTGTGAATAACGGTGAAACAAGTCACACAGAAAAAATAAATTTCATAGAATTTAAAATGGGTATCGAACTGGGTATTGCAAAAACGGTGAACCAATTGGTTCCGATGTTCTCCAATGATTTACCCTCAGAAGTATGTAAATTCATACAAGGATGTGATTTAGCCAAGAAACAGGGTTTCAAGAATTTTATTGTGTGTTAAGCTAAGAATGTATGGAGATGCATTCGACCTAGAAAAATTTAGCCGATTAGATGAATTATATACTCTAATAAAGAGGACATATCTTAAAACAGTAACATTAGACTCAGTGATAAATGATATAAAGCAGGCATATCAAAGATCGACCGAAGAAATTCGACCTTTTGCAAGACGCCTAAATGTACTAAAAACAAAGGCGGTGGAATTAATAAAAGAAAAATATAATGGCACAGGGGACGAAGCTATGTTAATAGAATTGGACAAATCAATACAAAGACTTTTAAGATATGCCTTAAAGACACCACACTCAGAATACACATGCTAAATAATAAGGTAGACTCACTAGATTCATAGAGGAAGAAGAAGAAGCGGTAGAAACGTTGGAGACAAAACAAAGTGGACGTGTAAGAGAAACATCGCATAGTGTCTCAGAGGTGCTCTTCAGCAGAGCATCACACCCTACATGTGGGGAAATCGGTATAAAAATCACAAACGACAGGAATAAGGTGGAAACCCCATGTTAATTTTGCGGTTATGTGGGACACACGCGGGACGAGTGCGTCAGTCAAAAAATACTTCATACTGTCAAGGATGTGAGACCTACGGGCACGAAACGAACCTAAGATGTGCAAAGAAAATAAATGAACCAGAGCAGCAATTTACGCGTAAACAACAACGCAAAATAACAACTATAATGATGGCTTCACGAACAATATGCAAGCCAATAATATCAATTTTAATGCTCGCGGTAATGATAACCACAACAATGGGAATTATAATAATAATGGAAATAATAGGAATTATAATAATAACAATAATAATAGAAGATATAACAACAATAATAGGAATAATAACAATAATAATAATAGAAATAATAATTATAACAATGGAAATAACTATAACAATAATAATGGTAATAACAATAATAATGCCAATAGTAATAATCGTCAAAATAATAATAATAATAATGACAATAGGAGAAATGGAAATAATAATGGAACAAATACTAATAATAATAACAATAATAATAATAAAAAAGATTTAAATAAATGTAAATGGTGTGCAAGAATCGGGCATACGTTGGAAAATCAGGCCAAAAGAGATAGGAATTGTAAATCAGACGCCGTATACGGCAGTTGATACGTTCGCTATCAAACTGCTGGAACATTTTTTTCAGTAATTGTATTAACAGTAAAAAAATATTTTTTTTTAAATTTAAAAGACAAAGGATCTGAGCGGAGCATTTGGGGGACATGTGACCACCGCAGGATCAATTCAACATATGGAACATAGAAGGCCCAGTCTGACGTTACATACAATAATGCAGGATCAGGGAGTTCCGGCAGACGGACGAGATAATCTTTGGAACCACGCAATCATCAATGCAGTGGAAAAGGGATTAAACTTTATAGATAGAAATAGAAATAAAATTGTAACACTACCTCTCAAATCACTAGATGAAATAAACAAAATATAATACAGTGAAGAAATGAAAATAACAGTAAGATCTAGAGGTATCGCCAGACTACCACTACAGCTCACATTTTCAAATTTTAGTAAAATTTATGGAGTTAGTGGCTCAATAAAAAGCGTACAAAGCATAAACATACGACACAGAATATGCAAACTATTTGACTCATTAAAATTGAATACAAACGCAAATGTTGGAGAGAAGGCATCAATAGAAAAAAATATGTGCGTCATACCATGATGTTTAGAGGGGGATGAGCTATCGTATACACCAATTTTAAAACATGAAATCCCCACAATAGGCGGACAACCTCCGATTAACCGAAAACAATATAAATTACCACATATTCACAGAGAAGAAATCCACAAACAGGTGCAGAAGTTATTTTGATTGATTGATTGAAGGATTACCCCCTCTGTGCATAGCACAGAGTACACCTAGGCCATAAAGTAGGCACGTTGGGAAAATTTGACAAATGTTCTTAGTACTTTCCAGTCCAAGCTTCCCAGTTGTTTCAATGATGAAATAAGCGGAGCTCCAAAGTGGATGAATCTAAGTCTGGCAAATGCCGGGCAGTGACACAAGTAGTGTTCAAGCGTCTCTGTCTCTTCTTCACAGGCCTTGCAGAAGTAAGAGTCGACTCTTCCCAATTTGAAAAGATGACCTCTTAGCTCATTATATAATACAGTCAGCCTGTGTATTGTTTTAACTCCTTTTTATTAAGCGTTAGAATTTTGTTTGTTTTGGATTTGTTCGGGGGCCCCATAGCCATTTAGTTGCTTGGCCCACGCTCGATTCTTCCCATGATTTTTTGTGAAGTCGATAACCCCATGAGCTTATCTCGTTTTTTAGAAATTGGAAAGGTCTGCCGGTTATGACTGAGATTGTGTCCATTTCTGATCAATTTCTCCAATAGCCAATTCGTCGGCTATTTCGTTCCCCTCAATGCTAAAGTGTCCTGGGACCCAGATAAAGTCCACAGTGTTAATAAGTAAGAGATCAGCAAGGGCCTCTTTACATTGTAGAACCACTCTGGATTTTACCTTGTCAGTGGATAAAGCTCTAATGGCAGCTTGGCTGTCTGAGAAAATTTTAATACACTTGTCTACACAGTGAGTGCTTTGTATAAATTTTGCGCCTTCTGTTATAGTCACTACTTCCGACTGAAAGACGATGTTGTGGTCATGCAGACGAAGGCTTTCTTTTGCAGAAAAGGCTTCACAGCAAAAGCCTACTCCAGTGTGACCGTTTAGTTTTGATCCGTCAGTGTAGAGGTGGATCCCCGGATTACTAGACAATACCTGACCGTTGTTCCATTCCTCCCTAGTCGGGAAAGCGAACTTTGCGGCGGTATGATTGGTTTCCTCCGGGATGCGGTCGCAGTTCCAATTACCTGTAGAAACAGTATTAGGAATTGAGTTAATTATGGTTTGGTGATTGGTTAATGTCTCGGAATTGAGCCATCCCCCAAAGATGTTTAGTCGAGCGACCGCGGCCGCGGCCTCATATTTAACTTGAATTTGTATTGGGCGTATGTTTAGAATAGTCTCAGTTGCATTGGTCGAAGTGGTAGACATCGCACCTGAAATGCCGAAATACACGCCCGTTGCACTTTCTCGAGTGGTTTAATGTAACATTTTCGTCCCAAAGCTGTCCACCATACAAGTGACGTTTATGTGAGTATTGGTCGTACAACGCTGGTGAAAATGCAGTGGGTCATCTATGGTCGAAGTCCCCATGTAGGACCAATACATCTTCTGCAGGTTGCCCAAACCCTAACGGCTTTTGTGGTTCTGTTAGCTTTTTGTACCTTCCAGTTAAGTTTAGAATCCAGGATTACTCCAAGGTACTGCACTTGACCTGTAAGTGCCAGTATCTCTCCGTTTACCTGTGGAAGAGGATAGCTATGTAGCTTCCTTTTCCTACTAAAGAGACAGATTTCAGTTTTTTGGGGGTTTATATTTAATCCACCATTGGATTAAATATAAACCCCCGAGATATCCAAGGCTTCTTGGATTCGTCTAGAAGGGAGAAGAGGATGTGTCCCCGAGGCAAGGATGGCGGTGTCGTCTGCGTAGCAGACAGCATGTAACCCAGCCTCGGTTAGTCTTCTTAGGAGACTGTTTATGGTGACGACCCAGAGTAGCGGTGAGAGAATTCCACCCTGTGGGGTACCGCGAAACACCCTTCCTCTTAGAGGAATATTGCCTTGCTCACAAGTGATGGATCTGTTGCACAACATATGACGTACCCAGTGTAAAATAGCTGGGTTTACGTTAAAGGAGGCAAGGGACGAGTTCAGTGTGCCAGTGTGAACTTTATTAAAAGCACCCTTAACATCTATGAAGGCTACTAGAGTGAGTCCTTATAGGTCCATAGACCTTTCAATTTTGTTAACTACCTCATGTAAGACGATTTCAACGGATCGTCCCTTTATGTATGCATGTTGCTTAAATTTAAGCTGCTCATAAGGGATTTTTTCCTTAACCATGGTGTCGCATATGCGTTCCATTGTTTTCAGTAGGAAGGACATTAGACTTATGGGTCTATATGCCTTGGGGGTTGAGTAGGTTTCTTTACCCGGCTTAGGTATGAAAACTACTCTTGATTCTTGCCATGTGAGGGGGGTATAGCTCTGATTAAGGCATGCCTCATAAAGCCTGGATAGACGGACGGTTTTCGAAAGGAATTTCTTAATTCTTGCGGTTTTTGTACCACAATCAACTTGTGCACAGAAGAGTCGCCATGACCCTCTTTTTGCGGAGCGCATATTCTTTTTGTATACACTGAGTTTTTGGTAGTAGAGATCCCAATGCTCTGTAGTATTTAATCTTTTAGCTTTATTGAAAAGTCTCCGAGTATCCGTTCTTAGGTTTTTCAAAGCCCCTGTCATCCAGGGTTTTTCCTTGAAAGACTCGGGTGCGAAGAGGGCAAGCATCTTCGAATGCTTGTATAAGGCTATTTGTTATGGTTTTGACCTCCCCGTCAATGTTATATATAGAACTTAAAGGGGGTGCGGGAGATACGTCTAACGCATTCTTTAAAAGTCTTCTGAATAGAGCCCACTTAGTTTTCGCTTTGTTGCGAAACATAGGTGTGGGTATGTTAGGAATAGATAGTTTAAAACAGACATGCCAGTCTTGGACCATGTCAAGTATGTTTTTAGAGCAAAGAGTTATGTCAAGTACTTCACTTCTGACTCTAGTGATGAAGGTGGCAGAGCAACCAACGTTTAGGGTCAGAAGATCATACGCATTAATAAATTCAAATAGGACATGTCCTCGAGCATGACAGTCGAAGCTTCCCCATGTTGTATGGTGAGAATTAGCCGGCCTCAGCAGTCCAGAGGTAGCGCACTGGACTTGCATTCTGAAGGTCTCGGGTTCGAATCCCGGCTTGGGCATGGGCGCTCGTGGTGATATTATCCACAAAATTGTAGGGAATAGATTTCACAGTACAATGGATATAGTCTGTCTGCGTGCTGTGGATCTTAGTAGATATTCCAAAAAAAAAAAAAAAAAAAAAAAAAAAAAAAAAAAAAAAAAAATGGTGAGAATTGGCATCTGTACAAATTATTAATTTCTTACCTTTTTCGGCAGCAAACCTTGTAATCCTCAGCAGTTCCTCGGAGGGTGGAGGTTCCGCTGAGTCGTGAGGGAGATATACTGAAGACAGCATCCACTCCTGTCAAAAATTGTGGTGGCGTCTGAGGAAGACAGTTCTGTGGAGAAAGAAAAGTTAAAATCCTTTTTACAGATAATACAGGTCCTAGGGCGGCCTGCATTGAGTGTATAAAATATTTGATATCGCGAGTCACCCCAACCAGCAACCCTGTCATTAAGAGTCCAGGGTTCCTGGATCAGTGCTATGTGCGTCTTACCTTCTTCCATTCTCTCCAGCCGTCGCCAATCGACTCCTATGGTGGTTGATCTGCGTAAGCAGAATCATTGGCTCATCCTCATCCTCCTGAGAAGGCGTAAGGGTGTCATCAGAAAATTCTGATAGGCCCTCGTCCTCTCCTCCGCTCGTCCCTTCTTCTTTGGTCGGGTCGACCTGAACCTCCATACTGCCCGCGGCCTCGACCTTATTCTTACTATCCTCCTCGACCGGGCTGGGAAGATTGCCCTTGGATTGCTGTTTCCCGGATTGGGCCCCAGCTCCGACAGGTTTTCCGTCCAGCTTAATGGTCACGGATGACGTAAGGAAGAAGGCACGACCGCCAGACTTCTCCAGTGTCGAGATGGAGTTCTGGTCAATGCCCACAACGATAAGGTTTCCATCGGTCATCTCATCCCTGTGGAACACCTCCCAAAGTTCCACTCTCAGCCCACGGTTCTGCCTCGCCAGAATCCTAAGGATATCACACGTGGGTCGCTTCGCCCCGTTTGCTCTGACGAAGATATAAGTGTTTTCAGGGATATAAGTGTTTGGAGACCCTACGGTCGGAAGAGGAGGCCGCCCCACAGGGAACAGACGCCTACCTGCCTGACACCAGATACTGGTGCATGGTAGGATTTTAGGGATGTAATCGTCTTAGTCTGGCCACTCGTCCAAGGACCTGTCCCGGCTACCTGCCAGTCAATGCGGCAGTCAATGCGGCAAACACAAGCGGGTACTTCGAGAGGGTTCCAGAAGTTATTAGACGACGATATTATTTCACCAAGCACGTCACCTTGGAATTCTCCACTGTTGTTGGTGCCTAAAAAGAGTGGCAAGGATGGACAGAAAAAATAGATTTCAGAAAATTTAACGACGCAACGATTGAACAATACCTCGTATTGATGAAATTTTGAATCAATTAGGTCACAGTAGGCATTTTTCAACATTGGATCTTGCAAGTGGTTATCACCAAGTGCTAGTGGACGAACGCCACAGAGAAAAAACAGCGTTCAGCACGGGCTTGGGCATTTTGAATTTAATAGGATGCCATTTATTGACGGGATTGCAGGAACTTGATTATTTTGTATATCTGAATGACATAGTAGTGTATGGGAAAAAAGAAACACGAAATTAGAGGTTTTGGAGAAATTGAGGGAAAATAATTTGCAATTAAATACGGAAAAATGTCATTTTTAAGGCGAGAATGTGTCAAAAATATTCCGGTACCTAGGACCAAGAAACAGGTACAAGCCTTCTTAGATCTAGTAAATTATTACAGAAAATTCGTTAAGAATATGGAAAGTTAACACTACCGATTAATAAACTGTTGCGGAAGGATGCCAGTTTTGAACAAGTCAAGTGCCAGAACAGACAAGTGCCAGGATTCATTTATTAAACTTAAGGAAGGAATTATTTCACCTAAGGTTCTAGCATACCCAGATTTTTCAAAACCCTTTGTATTGACAACAGATGCAAGTGGAGAAGCTATAGGAGCAGTGCTGTCACAGGGCGAGCCAGGTTCTGATCGACCAATCGCAGTTGCAAGTAGAGCTCTAAATGACGCAGAAACAAGGTACTCAACTATTGAACGAGAATTTTTGGCAATGGTATGGACCACAAAAATTTATAGAGCGTATTTGTTGGGGCGTCCATTCACGGTTTATACGGATCCCCAACCAATGCGTGGCATAGCAAATTTAAAGGATCAAACATCGAGGCTACCTAGGTTTAGGCACAAATTATCAGAATACGAGTTCGAAATGACTTATAAACCTGGCAAAAAAATTTAAATGCTGATGTATTAAGTAGGATTCAACAAATAGAAACTGAAATTCAAACCCGTTCTAAGACTAAGACTACACCAAATGCAATAGATCCACACCCGGACGTTAGTAATGCAGTCATGGACGACACGGTAACGGTGGAGGGTGAAACAGTCTCGAGTCAAGTATTAACTGAGTTATTAGAGACTTATTAGAGACTTTCACGACTCGCCGTTAGGGGGTCATCAAGACACACTGAAAACATATTTTCGGATAAGAAAGCAATATACACACATAGAAAATTATTGTCGAATCCAACAATAATTTGAAAATATTTCATGTTAAAATGGATCCACAAATATTATTATAAAATTATTGTCGGATTCAACAATCAAATTATCAAACAAGTAATGAACGTAAAATTTTCGTTTTTGAAAATTTCAATTGTTAATTTTCATTTATGCTTTGAATGACATTTTTAAATTTTAAAATTTGAAATGTTATTTTTAAAAAGAAAACAAACAGTTTTTAAATTTTATGTCATTTTTTATTAGCACAAAAATAACGTTACACGTTAAAGAACCTTCTTATTTCCATAAGCTGCCCAATGCAGACACCACGCAATGCACACATCAGGGAGAGCGGTTATAATGAGTTGCCGCCGCGATGTATAGTCTTAGCATACAGAGTGACATAAACTATGTTTTGTCTTATTGCCGACCATGGAGGAATTCCAATTAATATTTAGGTGGACAGGCTCAATTTTGCCACCACTCAAAAACAATCTCGCTCAATTCGGTAAAGCGAAGATGCAACCGCACATTATGTGCGGCAGAAGAAACAAGCGCTTGTTTTCGTCTTATATTCGCAAACTCGTGAATTGTGCAACTCGACACGTAACTGCGTCTGGTGGCTGGGCGGCCAAATTATGGTCAACTTCCCTTCGGAAGATATCGCGTATTGGCTTAGGTGACGACGATAATGCACGGTGCTAAAGAATATTTTGAAAACAAAAATTATTAAATTTCAAAATGTAAATAATATTTGTATACGTCAAATTTCATTTACACTGAAGAACAAAGATTAATAATATTATTTTCAAAGTTAAAAATAATATTGTCGCTTTGAGATTATAAAAAATTAAGAATATTTATTTTCAAAAATCAACAATTATTTTCTATGTGAGTAGGTGGAAGGGTATGCAAAAACAAATTAAAGAGTGTGTAAAAAATTGCCCTAAATGTCAAGTTAACAAAAGTTCTAAGCTAACAAAAATGCCAATGGTCTTGTCAGATACACCAACGCGCCCGTTTGATAAAGTTTATAAATACTTAGTAGGAATTTTACCCGAGACAGTATCTGGCAATAAATACATTTTAACATTTCAAGACGATTTTTCAAAATATATGTGCTGTGTAGCAATACCAGACGCATAAGCAAGCACAGCCACTGTGCTTTTTATGATGAAATTATAACACATTAGCAGAATATTTGAGATGTTTTGCTAAGGAGGATGGTTCCAATTGGGACCAATGGTTAAATTCGGCAATGCATGTCCATAATAATACGATGCATGTGTCAACTGGGAAAACACCTTTCCGAACACTATGCGGTTATGATTCGGATATGCCAACTAATTTGAAACGTAAAGTTTCACCAGTATATAATTCCGATGATTATAATAAAGTATTAAAATATCAAATACAGCGGGCGCATGAAATAGTGAGACAAAATCAGGAAAAGGTAAAAGAGAAATCTAAAAGGATCTATGATACATCATTAAACCCCATTGTGTTTCAAATTGGGGAAATGGTTGTAATGAAGAACCAAATAGAAAAAATTAATTTTCACCAATTTGGGTAGGGCCCTACAAGGTTTTGTTCGTCACTACCCCCGTGACCACGACAATATTAAGAAAAGGAAATGAAAAGAAAATACACAACAATTTGTTGAAAAAATACAATAATTAGAAATTGATGTATTAATTGTTAAAGTGTGGAAATATATTTATAAGTGAATTGCAAAAAGTTTAGTATGGTGTGATAATGATTAGGAAATTTAAAACAGAAGAAAACGGTACCCACAGGTCGCTATGTATTACTTAGGTTTAAATTACTAGCATGCGGTGGAACAAATTTAAATATTATTTAAACAAAAAGTATTAGGAAAAATATAAATAAGAAAGAATTATAAATGATAGCACGAGTCTATTATACGAAATAAATACGATAAAATATGTTTGTATGAAATTAAGATATTGAATAAATGGCTAAGTACTGCTGAGCGTAGATCACTAGCACATGAAATTTGAATTATGAAGTAAATTATGAATTACTATTAATTGTGAAAATTAAATATAATGAAAAGTAGGTTTTTATGAATTAAACAATTATTAGAGTTATTTTATTTTTATTTCTGACGAGCAAATAAATGACAAATAGGTTTTTGAGGTAGAGAATGCTCCAAATGGTATATTGGAAAATTATGATTGAATTAACAGACTAAAATTATAAAAACAGTTGCCTAAGTCGTTTACTACGAATGAAAAATAGGTTTTTAGAGCAAAAATATGCGCCAAAAGATATATATAAAGTAGGATTAAAGTAATGAATTAGAAAAATATTATAAAAATTATGACTACGAGAAAAGGCATACTACAGTTGAAACATGCATACAAGATTTTTAGGGGAGCAAGTGCTCCAAGTGTTATATTGAAATTTATTTTATTAAAGCCGCTAAGTATTGCATCAAGCAAATGACTAGCATAAGGACTACATATCTTCCCATAACGTGCTATTGCAAGATTCAAATTAAAAAAATTTGATCATAGTAGCTCTGAAGTAAATGGCAGAAAATAATTTGTGTCAGTTATAGTCAATACAAAACTTATTTAACGCGAAAATGGCAAACGAAGTGGAAGTGCGAGAAAATATAATTAAAATTTTTCAAAAACAACTTAGTTGGTCTTTTAAAAAAATTGCCAAGGAGGTAGGGGCTAACCCTAAGACCATTTCTCGCGTTATCAACCGCTTTAAGGAAGACCTGAGTATTGATTGGAAGAAAGGTTCTGGTAAAAAAAAAGGCCCACATGATTGTGAAAAGTTGTGAATATTTTAAAGAAAGATCCAAGCTTATCCGGAAGGAAATTGGCGAGGAAGGCGGATTGCTCAGAATCTTTCGTGCGCAGGACTAAGAAAGAAGTTGGGCTTAAGACGTACAAGGTCCAAAAAGTTCCGGATAGAAATGCCGTCAAGAATGAAACCGCAAAACAACGAGCTAAAAAGCTGAACCAAGATTTTTTAAAAAATTCGATTGCTGCATAATGGACGACGAAACTTATGTTTTAGCGGACTTTTCTCAGCTACCTGGGTAGGAATTTTATACAGCCGATTGAGAGATACTGGGCTTTAGTAAAAAGGGACAACAAAAAAAGTGGCCAAAGACCTTCAAGAATTTAAAAGAAAGTGGTCTTCAGCAGCTGTGATGGTGTCGGACACTACCATTACTACAAAAAAAGTTGCCAAAGACCTTCAAGAATTTAAAAGAAAGTGGTCTTCAGCAGCTGTGATGGTGTCGGACACTACCATTACAACATTAATGGAAGGGGTTCCGGAAAAATTAAAACTTTTTATTAAAAAATATTAATTTCTGGTTATTTTATATTTTTTTAAAATCTAAAAATAATTTGCAAAATAAAATATTTTATTCTATAAAAATTCGATTACTAGATAGATTTCTAGATTTTTTCATTTTTGTAGCGGACAATTTTATTCGACGCAGTCCTTAGGTGGGAATTTAAAAATTCACCAATAAATTGAGTTTATGCGTTTAACAATGAAATATTTTAACAACGCGATGATAAATGTAGACAGGAAATGAATATATGTATAAGAGAAAAAGGAATAGTTGTAAAGATATAAATTATTAGCAGTTAATTAACAAATGCGATTTAAATACTATAATTGTATTAAAGATAGAAATCATTTAATCACTTAAGTTTCGTTATGATTTACGGAAAGCAAGAAAATGAAAAATAGCTGAAAATATTTAAAGATGGTGTTAAAACCCCAAAAATAGCTGAAAATATTTAAAGAGAAAAATGTTCTTAAAATAAAAATAACAGTTTATTTTAAATATTTGTTTTTTTTTTATTTTATTTTAATGTTATTAACTGCTAAGAAACCTGAAAATAATTAAAGAGGTTTAAAATCATAAATAGCTGAAAATATTTAAAGATGGTCAAAACCCCAAAAATAGCCGAAAACATTTAAACAGATTTTTTTTAAATAAAAAGAACAGTTTGTTTTTAATTTGTTTTTTTTTTATTATTTTATTTTAATATTCTTTTACATGTTCTTAACTGCTGAGAAACCTGAAAATAATTGAAGATGTTTTAAATCAAAAAATAGCTGAAAATAAAGACATTTTTTTTTCTTTTCTTCACTGGACGAAATAAATAATCAGTTTTAAGATGTTTTTTATTTTTTTTTTATTTTTATTTAATATATTCAGATACAATTTTTTTATTTTGAGTTACGGTTCAGCAGGTGCAACGATGTCACGATGTCGGGGATAGGCTCGAAAGCATATCCCCTGGTCTTTGAGTAGACTAGCATCAATTCGATGCTTTAAATACACAGGATGGCTTCCTCCAAAGTGTTTCAAGGCCTGCCTTCCTCGATTGTTGACTTGATAAACTCCACAAGGGAGGGCTCGTCCCAGCAGTGCTTTACCACTGCCGGGCGTATTCCTCGCAGAATTGGAAAATCGTTGATGTAGTCATGATTAACTCTATAAGATGGTTGATACGAAACTGAACGAATTTTGATAAAGAAACGAAGGTTTAAATCAAAAATTGAAACCGTAACCGAAACCGATATCCGTTTAAAACCGTTTCATTTTTTAAACCGAAACCGTTATTTAAAAATCAGAAATAAACCAATATCCAAAACCGAAATAAACGGTTTCGGTTTTATACCGGTTTAAAATGGTTTTTAAAAAAGTTTAAAAAGAAACAGGAGAACATATTTTATTTTATATAGAAGATCTTAAGAATAAGGCATTTAATAAAATTTGGAGTTTCCAAAATAAAAATTTTTGTTGTACAAAAATTCTCATGTTGATTTTTGAGAAACAATATTCCCAAAACAACGGTCTTTGGTCTAGAATTTGTTTTTTTTTTTCATTAATTTTTGTAGCTCTTAGTGATGATCATTTGCAAAAACAAGACAAGAAATGGTAATCTTGTTCTTGCTCTTGTTCTTGCACACTTAGTCTTGCTCTTGCATAGGTAGATATGATCTTATCCTTGCAATACCTTTCTTGCTCTTGCTTGCAAGAATCTTGTAAAATTTTACTTTTTAAATTTTAAATAAAAAATCGAAGACAAATATCTTAAAGTGCATATAAATTATGAAAACGAATAGAATTTGAACACTAATTGTATTTAAGTTACTCATTTTCCATATTTTCAATTTCTAAAAAAAACGTACCAGGGTAGCAGGGTAACATTTATCTTTCTGAACACAATCTCAAACGCTATAAAGCGAACACTAACAGAAAGCGTATACACACACTTTCACAACGACAACTCTTCGTTGCTATACTGTATCATCACATGGCAACAAACAGACGTTTGACAACAGACAGTCGCATGACAACATACAGTCGCAACAACGAGTTTTCTTTGTGGTACAAAAAATTACCCGCCAAAAATTCTATCATAAGCTTGGATGCTGCTTTCTTCACATTTTTGTTGTTGTTGCACTTTCAAACGAATCAGCAGTTTTGTAAAAAAAAAATACAAAAACACAAAAAGCAATATCAGCTAAATGAGGTACACTGTGAAAATGTTCAGATATTATTTTTTTTTTTGGTTTATAAGTTAAATGAAATAATGCACATAGAACTCAATTTAAGAAAACTTCATGATTTTACAATTAACAAAAAAAACTATGTATAAAAGTAAAACAAAAATAATGTGAATAGCACTGTGCATATGCACAATCGATGTAGGAACTAGCATAGCGAAGAAAAGAGAAACAACATTGTTTTGTCTATTTTATCTTTTTGAAGCGCCTTTTGAAGCACTTTTAAAGCTATTTACCGCTTCAAAAGTGCTTCACAGTCCTTATTTTTAAGATGCTTATATTATCTAGCCTTGAAAAAAAAAAAAAAAAAAAACACATCTTCATTAATGTCCACGTTCATAAATAGTTTGCACGCTTTCCATTGTTACTTGTTGTTCAAAACAGCTCAATTTCGGACATATATAGGATAAATAAGGTTATAATAAGATAATAAAAAACAATGGTAATGCAAGAAAACATTAGAAAAAAAGTTTAAATTATTAACATCTCAGTAACTACTTAAGAAAATACGAAAAATAAAGTGCAAGTTCGAACATTTCAAGTATACAGGCATATATTTGTTTGTAGATATTACAGTTCATTGAATTGTTGAAATTAAAAGTCTTTGGCTTTTATGGATGGAAATCGTACAATATTCTTCTTCTTATGAAGTTTAAGAATATTTACCGATGTATTCTTATTGCTCTTGTTTACGGTACGATTCGCGGATCTCTATTGCAATTCAGATCATATCTCAGGTGAAGTCAAATTCTTGCTTTTCATTGATTTGTGGTCACAAAATTTTGAATTGAAGTTTTTTCTTGACGAAATCAATTAAATAATTCATATAACACAATATTTTCACTTAAATAACAACAAACATTGTTAAATTACGTTTCCCACTTTAGCCCAATATAACAATTTCAACATAACTTAACACAATATAAACAATGTTAAATTATTTGAAAATTATGGAAAATAAGAAATTTTATACAAAAACCGAAATCAAAACCGAAACCGTAACTTGGAACCGGTATACCGAAACCGTTTCGTTATAAAAACTTAAAACCGAAACCGTAACCGAAACGCGGAAAAAACCGAAATCGAAACCGTTATTCGTTATGGTTTCAATCCTTGGTTTAAATACAATTAATTCCAAAATACCACAAGAAAATCACGGAAATTTACGGGGGCAGAATGTTGGCTAAGCAGATTTTGAGATTTGCTGACTGAAAACTTCCCTTTTTTGTAGTGTGCCGCAAATTTAGGCCGAGGTGGTGTTTCTTATTACTTGAATAAATTTTTGTTTTTGGTTAGAGTCATTTTATTTGTTACAAAATAAAATAAAGAATAACATAAAAGTATAAATTAGTACAATGTTAGAAAATGTGTTTAGACACATATAGTCTTGCGTCAGATATAAAAACCATTTTTTTTTGTTTGTGAAGATATTGTGTTTATAATTATAATTTTAATACACATAGAGTTGCATACACTGCAGTAAATGTTATTACTCATACTAAAATCTAAGGTCAATTTTCATAATTTTAATGCAACACATATAGTATACATATTAGGGATGACATTCCCGGACTAATTTTCAATCCCGAAATTTCGGGACTAAAAAATTTGAATCCCGGGATCCCGACATTAGTCCCGGGATTTAAAAAAAATAATAGCAAAGGCATAAAATAACCATATCTATGTTTGAATAATAAACAATTATAATGTTTAAGGCTCAAACAAAACTCATATACAATCAAATTTCTTTTGGGATATTGGTTTTTTGTGGAAAACAATATTTTATATACATTTTTGTAAAGTAATATGTGATTGTTAATTATTTTAACAATTTTAAAAATTAACTCAATTTAGGAACGTGGATTTATTTATGTAAACTCAATCGTTTCAGTGGATTTTATACTGTTAGTTTAATCGAATTCACTTTTTGTAAAAAGATTTATTCTCGGTCAAATTGATTTTATATGATTGGAATTTTTAGTACGCACAATTTGATTGTAATGAATGTGAAAAATAGTGAAACATGTTAGTTTTAGACCCAAATGAAAAAATGTTAGGGTCAATTATATTTATTTATGGATTTTGTTATTAATAAAGCTTATAAAGGTTACCTTCAGATACAACTGTTCCAGTTTTATCGCTATTCGAAACTCGGATTTAATTCGCCAGCATAGTTGATAGTAAATCTTTCGACTGTCTTCAAAATAAAAGTTAGTTTATGTTTTATGGTTTGGTTAAAATAATCTGTTAAATTTGAAAAATTTTGAAAATAAGGGCTATTTATGGAATTATAGGAAAATAATATTTAAATGTTATATTTTAAATCATTGATAATACTAGAGAGAATACCTATTTCGACCATGTATTGCTTTTTATGTGTCCTTTCTACTTTTTGAGTTATATGCATTTAAAAAACTTATCTGTGAATTAAAATTTGTCTTTTAAATTAAGAAAATTAATATATATTTATTTACATATTTTTATAGAATTTTTATTCTGGAAATATTGCAACAGAATATATTGATGATATGAATGAAATATAAGGTCGATGCATTATTATAAGATTTTAAATTATGTTATTTAAAAAGAACGATTGAAATATCGATTGAAATTAATTGATATTTTAATGTAATAGTACAAAAAGTATCAACACAGTTCGTATTATTATAGAACATTAGAAATAGTATGCTTACAAACCCTAGTACTTAATAATTGTTATCATATATTTAGAAATAACAATAAAATACTGCTATAATTCATATTTTTTTTTTAAATAAAAAGTGAATTATTTTTATACAGTTGAAATTCAATAAAAAATTTATTTATCTCATAAATCAAAAATCCACCAAAAAGTAATACCATTGTCAAAATGAGTAGAATCTATAGTAATTTTAAAAATAAAACATCTTTTATTAAATAAGATTTCCGGTGATATCACAAAATCCTTTTTTTTTCTCAATTTTTAAACTTTAACCGGTTATTGCAATCAAATCTTCAACGACATTCAAGTTGACTTGCTCATGGACAATTACTATTTTAATTTTTATTCAATGGCTGTTTAGTCTTTTTATAAAAAAAGTTTTTTTTTAAATGCAGTGAAAAATGCAAAAATAATAAATTGCATTTTTCCCCAAAACATTACGTATAGGAAAAAAACTAAAAACGCAGTTCGAATCAGTACATTAAAATTATGTAGAAATGATATGAATGAAAACAGGGAGGAACAAAAGTGCTAATTTTGCCGAACAGTATTATTAGTCGAAAGTGACGTAATTTTTAACAATTGTGAATTTGTTAATAGTCAAAAAGCATTCAAAAGCAATGCATTATTATTGACATCAGTGTTTTATAATTTTAGTCCATTAAATGTTAGATTTACTTATTCACCAAATTTGTATAAAAACATTGAAAGACTTTTGAATAAACTATTAAAAATTGATCTACTTGCGTTTTTTGTAATCCCAAAAATCCCGGGATTTAACGATGATCCCGGGATGAGTTTTTCGAGACTGATTTGACTCAAATCCCGGGATTGACATCCCTAATACATACACAACAGTATAATCTAAGGTCAATTTTAAGAATATTGGTTGGTGCAATATATTTGTATACGCTGCATATGCAATGAATGAAATGTAATGGTGCAAATGTTGGAAAATATATAATAAGATTATTTGTATATGAGTGAATTACTATAATAAGTTACACAAAGTATTTAACAAAATTAGATATAAGCAAGAATTGGAGCAAATCAACTTCATTACGTCTTGAACTTTGTGACAAGAAATTGTATATAATTTGAATAAGTGTATAATGTTGGCGATATGTTGAATGAGTTTTATATATAAAGATTATAGATTATTACGACAAAAACAACTTATTAGTCGAAAAGAAATATATCAAAATATAATGAAAATATTAAACACTTAAGAAAAATGTTGTTCGATAAATAAAAACTATATGGGCCATTCCACACTAAATCGACTAAAAAAAGAAAAATTTAATATTTTACCTTTTCGATTTCAATGAAATTTGGGAAACTGATACAGATTATTGATGATATGCATTGACCATTTTTTTGACCACTATTTCCAGAGATACTGTGGTTCAAAGTTACAAAAATGGGCCAAAAATCACTTTTCTATGATTGTTCATATCAATAGTTATATTATAATACATATCTACTATATAAGTAGATATGATATAGTAGTTGATAGCTCGTTTTAAAGCTTATAATACCAAGGTTTTAGAGCAATTGTGTTGTAATTTTTAAACTTGAACATGTGGCCCGTGATCATTATCTTTGCACTTCAAAATGGATGTCCTTAAAAAGGACCCTTTATAATGGTCCTTTTTAATGGGATTTTTGACCCCCTTTGGGGGGACCTGGACCACTCCAAAGGGTACCATTAGCCTTCTAATGATGTCCGCTATCGATTTCCGAGATAAAAGTTGTTGGGTCATAAATGGGTTTTTGACCCCCTTTTGGGGGTCATGGACCACACCAAAGGGTACCATTAGCCTTCTAATGATGTCCACTATCGATTTCCGAGATAAAAATTTTTGGGTCATAAATGGGTTTTTGACCCCCTTTTGGGGGTCATGGACCACTCCAAAGTGTACCAATAGCATTCTAATAGTGTCCGCTATCGATTTCTGAAATAAAAAATTTTTGGGAGTGGTCAGGGACCACTCCACAGGGTACCATTAGTCTTCTAATGAGGTTCGCTATCCATTTCCGCAATAAAAAAATTTGGACAAAAAGTGGTTTTTGACCCCCTTTTGGGGGTCAGGGCTATGATTGTTCATATCAATAGTTATATTATAATACATATCTACTATATAAGTAGATATGATATAGTAGTTGATAGCTCGTTTTAAAGCTTATAATACCAAGGTTTTAGAGCAATTGTGTTGTAATTTTTAAACTTGAACATGTGGCCCGTGATCATTATCTTTGCACTTCAAAATGGATGTCCTTAAAAAGGACCCTTTATAATGGTCCTTTTTAATGGGATTTTTGACCCCCTTTGGGGGGACCTGGACCACTCCAAAGGGTACCATTAGCCTTCTAATGATGTCCGCTATCGATTTCCGAGATAAAAGTTGTTGGGTCATAAATGGGTTTTTGACCCCCTTTTGGGGGTCATGGACCACACCAAAGGGTACCATTAGCCTTCTAATGATGTCCGCTATCGATTTCCGAGATAAAAGTTGTTGGGTCATAAATGGGTTTTTGACCCCCTTTTGGGGGTCATGGACCACACCAAAGGGTACCATTAGCCTTCTAATGATGTCCACTATCGATTTCCGAGATAAAAATTTTTGGGTCATAAATGGGTTTTTGACCCCCTTTTGGGGGTCATGGACCACTCCAAAGTGTACCAATAGCATTCTAATAGTGTCCGCTATCGATTTCTGAAATAAAAAATTTTTGGGAGTGGTCAGGGACCACTCCACAGGGTACCATTAGTCTTCTAATGAGGTTCGCTATCCATTTCCGCAATAAAAAAATTTGGACAAAAAGTGGTTTTTGACCCCCTTTTGGGGGTCAGGGACCACTGAGAGTGGTACCATTCGATTTCCCTTGATGTCTGCTACCGATTTCTGGAATAAAAATTTTTTCGGTCTTTTTATAACTTTCCGCCCACTTTTGCCCACCCATCCACTTTTATCCACCTATATTTTTCCAACCACTTCCGACCAACTCCCACATCAAGCAAACGAACGGACAGACAAATTAACAAGCGGTCAAATGAACAATCGTCAACCGAACAACCGAACAAACGAACGAACGAACAAGCTACTCGAAGCTCGAACAACGATCGAGCTACTCGAACAACGAACGAGCCATCGAGCTACTCGAACAAACGAGCTACTCGAATAGCTCGAACAAACGAACGAACCAACTACCCGGGTTTTGCGAACTACCCGGGTAGCTCGAACATTTAATACCCGGGTTTTTCGAGTATTTCAACTACCCGGGTATTACCCGGGCTTTCGAGCGCCCGGGTACCCGGGCTACTCGAAAATAATCGTATGAAATCGAGAGCTCTGATTGAAATCGAAGAAGGTCAGTTCCAACCGCTGATCGATTTGGTGTGGAATGGCCCATATATATATGATTTTTTTATAATAATAATAATAATAATAGTTTGTCGCTACAGTCCTATAAGAACTTATGCTGAGCCTCTCTCTTCATTTGAGCTGTGCTTGTTATATTTGTACTCAAATTGGTGGGACCTACAGTTTAATGCCGAATCCGAACGGCGGTTGAGAGCTTTTTCATAGGCAATGTTTTACTCTCGTAGGTTTGCCAATATATTTTAATATAAATGAAAATTCCTTAGTGTAAGAATGATAAAAAAAATATAAAATGAGTATTCAGTATCATGTGCAGTATCATACGTGCGTAGGTAAACTTTTTTGGTCAAATATATATTGATTTCATGCTCAAATACATGAAAAGAATGTTTTTCGGCGAAAAGACTTCAGGTTCCCCAAAAAAAAAAAATCGAACTTCGGTACACCTACCTATTTGTAGGTAAATTCTTCAGCGATTGAAAGTTTGTAGTTATTTTCAGGATTCGTATACCCTGGTTATCTATATACCACTTTGAATGGTAACCACACATGTAGGGTATTTATAGTCGGCTTAGACCGACTATAATTTTGATAATCCTAACTATCATAATAACACCTACTACAAAATGTCTCTACTTTAAAATTTCCCATGTGATCTAACCTACCCAACTGGTTTTTACCTAAAATTAATCAAGTTCAATTAAATTTTACATTTCATGTAATGAGGCCATACTAATTCTTGGTATACCAAATCTGTATTTATATGTTTTATAAAAAAAAAAAATATTTTTATATTTCATAAGTACTTATGAATTTTATGATGATTTTCGTTGAGCCTTTAATATGTTGTAAAAAAATCAGCAAAAACGAAGAGACGGATTAGACGATTGTCATAAAATTACTGTTGTTATATCACTTAATATGTTCTTATTTAAATAATAGAAAAAAATACAATTCTCGTAAGTTTTTGTTTCTTGCGAATGCGCGCGTTTTATACTATTTTTCCCAATGATTGCTCTTTTTGTTAAACTATTTTTCCACGGAACTATATTTTTTTATTCTAATGCTTGGTTTTAACTATGTCAGTTTGTGTCATATTTGTTTTCTTTATATTACACCCAGAAAAAAAAATCCCTCAAATCCCATTAAAATTGGTCAATAGGACAATTATTGATTTAATAGTATACAAAAAATAAAGTAAATGGCAAAGTCATGGTATTTTCTAGTATTTAATGGTATTTTTCGATTAAAATAATAATTTATGTGAAGCGGAAACTACCCAAAATTAAAATTTTCATTAACCATGTCATACGAAATCAAAATAACAACCAGGACATTCATGAGCCCCGTCGTTCGTATAGCGCATATTTTCATTTTCATTCGGTTTTATCCATCATATGATCCGAATCTAATTCGAAGTTCGGAAATATGACATTACAGGTTCCGGTGGAACGGATTTTTTGACAGATTTTTAACACTTTTTCTACGAATGCATTGTTGTGTAGGAATGTAATTCTTTGTGTGAAAAATCTTTTGTTATGCAATTAATGAATTTTTACAGTAATTTGTGCTCATGTGAAATAATTACAAATTTCGCAGAATCATTTGCTCTTTTTGCTTTAAGTCCGGGGTGCTGGAGACGGCCGCCAGCTACCTACTTATTCAGCAAGTGGGAGCTGGCCAATCTGAACTTCATGAATTAACAAGAAACTACTGTACACATTGCAAATAGAAAAAACGTATTTTTATGTTAAAGTACAAAATTAATTAATTTCATTTGTTGTGTTTGGTTTAACAAAAATATAAAAATTAGAAAATGTTAACAACAGAATTTTGCGTTAAAATCTCCCAAAAATTGGGGTGAATCTTAAATTGAGATGTTTTTGTATTCTGCCAAAAATTGAGACAAAATTGAGAATTAAAAAGTTGACCATAATATAAAAAATTTAACATTCAAAATGGCGGATTCAATATGGCGGATAATAATTTTAAATATTATTGGATTTCAAAGAAAATTAGTACACATACGTTTTCGGGGTATCTGATTACGAATCTGACATTAAAAATATTGAATTTAATATGGCGGATCCAATATGGCGGATGAAATTCCTTAATATGACTGTATTTCAAACAAAATTAGTACATATATCGTTTCGAGGTCTCTGATCACGAATCTGATATCATAAATATAAAAAAAATAGATACATCAATTCAGTATGGAAGATTAACTTTCTTTATTTTTGATTATTGTTACTACACCCAGAAAAAAATACTATATAAATAATAGATTTTTACTATTAAAAATAGTCAAAAGGATAAATTATTATTTTAATCGGAAAATATCATGAAATATTAGAAAATACAATGAGTTTATAAAAGATTTATTTTTTGTTCAGAATGGTGTAGTGCACGCGTAAGCCAGTAACTGACTTCTGTTAGTTGCCATAGCCCCTCCTACACAATTCCTAGTCTCACCTTCGCGTTGGTGAACCCCGTTAACCAGCCAGAAGATCGGGTTTCAACCCCGGTGGGAGGTCTGGTCGGGGACAAACGAGACAGGGATATTGGCCCTACAAAATGGGGGTTGTGAGTTGGGCTTGTGACCCGCCATATAAAAAAGCTGATTCAACGAAAACAGAAAAATTGCCTCGGATATCGACCCGAAAACTCGATGACAACCTACGCAAACGTATAAAGGACCATGATTTACGGATATGCACCTGGAATGTCCGAACCCTTTATAGGGAAGGTGCCACTATCCAGCTGGTTGATGTCCTCGAAAGATACAAGGCTGACATCACCGCAATCCATGAAATGCGATGGACAGGACAGGGCTGCTCTAAACAGGCTTCCTGTAACATTTACTACAGCTGCCATGCGGAGAGGCATGAATTTGGTTGTGGATTTGTAGTCGGCAAGATACTCCGCCATCTTGTCTCTAGGTTCACACCCGTGAACGAACGACTAGCAACAATCCGCATCAAGGCTAATTACTTCTTTATCAGCCTAATTTGTGCGCACGCTCCGACGAATGAGAAGGACGATGAAACTAAAGAGACTTTCTATGAGCGTCTCGATGAAGCCTATGAGCGCTGCCCCCGTCACGACATCAAAATTGTGATTGGTGACTTTAATGCCAAGGTGGGCCATGAGGGTATCTTTGGTTCAACGGTTGGACAATTCAGCCTCCACGACAACACCTCCGACAATGGAATCGGGCTGATCGACTTCGCCGCAGCACGAAACATGGTAATTAGTGGTACTAGATTCAAGCATCTCAATATTCACAAGGCCACGTGGCGGTCACCCGATCAGAACACGCGCAACCAAATCGATCATGTTGTGATTGACGAAAGGCACGCTTCTAGTGTGATGGATGTACGCTCGATCCGAAATTCCAACATCGACTCGGATCACTTCCTTGTAGCAACCAAGGTTCGCACACGCTTATGCGCTGCGAAAAACGTACGGAAACCCACGCAAAGAAAGCTAGACGACAGTAAGCTGCACATACAACAGGCCGAACAAGCCTATGCCTCACACCTGCTTGCCCAAGGCACTCCCCCTCTCGATGATATATGCGCGCAGTGGACACACGTCTCCCGCTCAATGCGTACGGCTGCCGAAGAGGTGTTTGGATTCCAACGACCACTACGGAACATGTGAGTGAAATACGCTGCATATAGAGCCACCCTGCAGTCGGTAGTTACGCGAGCCGCGAAGGAGCGATACAGAGAGAAGAGGAAGGAGGAGAGACATCTTTTTAGACGCAAAAAAAGAAAATTAGAAAGATGCGAGTGTGAAGATATTGAGATGCATGGCGACAGGAACGAGGCTCGAAAATTCTTTCAATAGATAAGACGCCTGACCAGAGGTTTAAAGACTGGAGGTTTAAAGACCGGACCCTCTTCCTGTCAGGACGATGACGGGAATCTAGTAACAGATGTCCAGGGTACACTGAGATAATGGATAGAGCACTTCTCTGATCTTCTAGCAGACGATGATGACACCTATTCCGCTGATGGAGAAGACAGCTTGACAACCCCAGTTGCTGACGACGGCGTTGACATACCGCCGCCTGACCGTGAAGAGGTCTGCACAGCCATCAACAGGCTGAAAAGCAACAAAGCCGCAGGATCGGATGGTCTGCCTGCTGAGTTGTCTAAGACCAGAGGCGATGAGCTCACAACGAGCATGCATCAGCTCATCAGCAGAATATGGTCAGAAGAAAGCATGCCTAGCGAATGGAATCTCATATACTCTGCCCAATCCTTAAGAAGGGGGATACCACGATACGCGCCAACTACCGTGGGATAAGTCTTCTCAACATCGCGTATAAAGTTCTAACGAGCGTATTATGTGAAAGACTGAAGCCCATCGTCAACAGACTGATTGGATCTTATCAGTGCGGCTTCAGACCTGGCAAGTCCACCATACAACCAATTTTCACATTGCAAATCCTGGAAAAGACCAAAGAGAGGCAGATCGACACCCACCACCTCTTCGTCGACTACAAAGCTGACTTCGAGTTCGGTGTACTTGCGAAGCTTATAAGGCTTTGCAGGATGACCCTGAGCGACACACGTTGCTCGGTGAGAATTGGGAATAACCTCACCGATACGTTTAATACCGAACGAGGTTCAGACAAGGCGATTCCCTATCGTGTGACTTCTTCAACCTAATAATGGAGAAGATTGTAAGAGCTGCACAACTCCATCTATCTTCAACAAGAGTTCCATGCTGTTCGGGTACGCTGATGATATCGACATCATTGGGCAGAGCGTACGAGCAGTCAGTGCAGCATTCTCCAGTTTAGAGAGGGAATCGCATCGAATGGGTCTTACGGTGAACGAGGACAAGACGAAGTACCTAGTGTCAACAAACAAAGAGTCCCGGCGTCTTGGACAACACGTCACTATTGACAACCACAACTTCGAAGTTGTGAAGGACTTCGTATACCTAGGAACCAGCATCAACAAGCAAAACAATGTCAGCCTGGAGATTAGCCGAAGAATAACTCTTGCCAACAGATGTTACTTTGGGCTCAGTAGGCAATTGAGGAGCAGAGCCCTCTCTCGACGGACAAAAATTACGCTCTATAAGTCGCTCATCATGCCAGTCCTCCTCTATGGCGCTGAGGCATGGACGCTTGTCAACACCGATGAGCAGGCTTTAGGAGCGTTCGAGAGAAAGATTCTTCGGAAAATCTATGGCCCGATATGCGTTGAAAACGAGTACAGAATCAGATGGAACGACGAGCTGTATGAGCTCTACGCCGACATTGACATAGTCAGGCGCATTAAGATCCAGCGCCTACGCTGGCTTGGACATGTCGAACGTATGGATGAAAGCGCTCCAGCAAAAAAGTTGTTCAATTCTGTACCCAGTGGTGGTCAACGTAGGAGAGGGCGTCCGAATCTCCGGTGGAGCGACCAAGTGCGAGAAAACCTGACAACACTTGGAGTGCAAAACTGGCGCCAGGGCGCGCAAGCGACTAGCGAGGGGTGATTGCCAAAACCCATCATGGGTTGTAATGACCAAATAAGTAAGTAAGTATTAAATCAATAATTGTCCTATTGACCAATTTTAATGGGATTTGGGGTAATTTTTTTCTGGGTATACATATGTTATGTGGATTTAGCTATATTCCAAAAATTACGCCATTATCTGCATTAAACAGTATAAACAATATGAATTTACCTTTTTTTCAAAACTTTGAACTGATTTATTTCCTTTTTTTTAGTTTGATGCCTTATTAAATTTTTGCATAAACCCTTTATTTCTTTTAATTTTAAATACATTTGTAAACAAATCGTAAAAATATGGAAACGTATTATGGGAAAGTAAAACAGTCAATATTCGGAAATATATAACACAAGAAATAATGATATAATGATATAATAGAAACTGTATCAATGAAATTGTCAGTTAAACACACTTTACCAGTTACCAGATAAATCAATACCAGTTAAATCAATAAATATTTTATCAAATGTGTACATATGTCATTATTTGATGACTACTACTGTGCTTGTGAAGATCTGAACTAATTTTTAAAAAGGCATATCTTTGCAAAATCTTAAAATGTGCAAAAATGTGCACACTTCCAACATGCACCTAAGACAGTAAAACTAAACTGCATACCAATTTTTTCAATATCGCGTGAAGTCCGAAACATATGACAAAAAAAAAACACCTGTATCTAAATTTAATTTTCCAAAAATTTCACTTTTGAATATTTTGCTAAATCAAAAATGACAGTAAATATATACGTTAATTTCTCCTTGTTTGAATACAATTTATTTTTTTAATATATCTTTTAAACTTTAAATCTTATCTGATATTGGAGGTTATGAAAACTGTGTTTTTTACTTGTTCAAAGCAAGGATTGAAACCGTAACCGAAACCGATATCCGTTTAAAACCGTTTCATTTTTAAAACCGAAACCGTTATACGAAAATCAGAAATTAACCGATATCCAAAACAGATATAAACGGTTTCGGTTTTATACCGGTTTAAAACGGTTTTTAAAAAAGTACCTATAAATAGAAACAGAAAAACATATTTCATTTTATAATAGAAGATCTTAAGTAAAGTGTCATTTAATAAAATTTTAAGTTCCCAAAATTTGTTAAGGCTAAAGAATATAAGCATCTTAAAAGTAAGGTCTGTGAAGCACTTTTGTAGCGGTAAATAGCTTCAAAAGTGCTTCAAAAGTCGCTTCAATAAGATAAAATAGACAAAACAATGTTTTTTTCGCTTTTCTTCGCTACGCTAGTTCGTACATCGATTGTGCATATGCACTTATGCACATTATTATTATTGTTTTGTAAAATCATGAAGTTTACTTAAGTCAAGTTCTATGTGCATTATTTCATTCAACTTATAAAACAAAAAAAAAAAAAATAATATATGAACATTTTCACAGTGTAACTCATTTAGCTTATATATTGCTTTTTGTGTTTTTCTTTTTTTCACAAATCCGTTGATTCGTTTGAAAGTGCAAAAACAACAGAAATGAAAATAAAGCAGCATGACAATAAAGCAGCATCCACGATTTTGGTAGAATTTTTGTCGGGAAATTTTTTGTACCATAAAAAAAACTCGTTGTTGTTGCCAACTAGATAGCTGTACTAGATACATACATGAATTGTGGTGTCATGCGACTGTCCGTTGTTATGCGTCTGTCTGTTGTCATGCGTCTGTTTGTTGCCTTGCGATGATACCGGATAGCAACAAAGAGTTGTCGTTGTGAAAGTGTGTATATACGAATCGTAATTCGTTATTGTTGTATTCTCTTCTTTCTGTTAGTGTTCGATTTGTAGCGTTTGCGTTTGAGTTTGTGTTTGCAAAAAAAATGTTACCCTGCAAGATATTATTTGTGTTCTCTTTACATACGGTGCATGCAGCATTCGGATTTTTTTTAATCTCTGACGAAAATAGAAATATGCCTATACGAAATATTCCTTATATTTATTATGAATGTATAATTTACATTGAACATATTATGTTCATTATATTCTGGCCTTGAGATTTTGAATTGTCTTGCCAACATCATTTGATTTATACAATTATATTTTATTAATTAATTCTTGTTAAAATATAATTCAAATTTTTTTTTGTTAGAAAAATAATTTATTTTTTGTTGAAGAAATTGAAAATATGGAAAGTGAGTAACTTAAATACAATTAGTGGTCAAAATCTATTCGTTTTCATAATTAATATGCAGTTTAAGATATTTGTCTTCGATCTTTTATTTAAAATTTAAAAAGTAAAATTTTGAAAGATTCTTGCAAGCAAGAGCAAAAAAGGTATTGTAAGAACAAGATCATATGTACCTATGCAAGAGCAAGACTCAGCGTTTAAGAACGAGAACAAGATTACCATTTCTTGACTTGCTCTTGCATATGATCAACACTATTTTACATATATTGCAGTTCACTGAATTGTTGAAATTTAATTTCATTGGCTTTTATGGATGGAAATTGTACAAAATTATTCTTCTTTGTAATTCTGATCATATCACAGGTTATGTCAAAAAATTGCTTTTCATTGGTTTGTGGTTACGAAATTTTGAATTAAAATTTTTTCTTGGCGCAATCAATTAAATAATTAATATAACACTATATTTTAACTAAAATAACAAAAAACATTGTTTAAATTACGTTTCCCACTTTACCCCAATATCATAATTTGAACATAACTTAGCACCATATAAACAATGTTAAATTATTTGAAAAATATGGAAAAAAGAAAATTTATACAAAAACCGAAATCAAAACCGAAACCGTAACATGGAACCGGTATACCGAAACCGTTTCGTTATAAAAACTTAAAACCGAAACCGAAACGCGGAAAAAACCGAAATCGAAACCTTTATTCGTTTAGGTTTCAATCCTTGGTTCAAAGTTTAGAGCCGCCATTTTGAATTTCAATATATTAACATCAGATTCGACATTTTTGGCACATTTATCATATGTAAACCGATTTTCATGATCATATCATCAAATTAAAAAATTTTGGACACCATATTGAATCCGCCATTTTGAATTTTTATATGTTGATAACATATTCTAAATCGGCGTTATCGAAATTATGTGAATACAAATTTTTATACAAATTAGAGTTATAGTTAAGTAGATAATTTATTTTGGCCAAAATATCTAGTCTCCAGCCCACTGTGCAGTGTGGGGTATTTCTAAAGAGTTTTTTTGTTAGATCTTTGGCAGAATACTAATTTGAGATTTTAATCACAAATATTCTAACAAGAACAACGCCTCACAATGAGATGTAACTTGTGAGCACTCACAATGCCACAATAGGGCTATAACTATCATTTATTTGACATTAAATATCATTTATCAAAATTCACCACAAAATTCACCTCAATGATTTCACATTTGGAATTAGAATCGCTTTTTTCGGGCTTGTGAAGCCATAAAATGAAAACTTCAAATGAAAACGAATATTATAAAATATTTATCACTTCATTCATCGCTTCACATAACGAGAATCGACCTCAAGACATAAGTTATGGGTGAGAGCGGCTTAAAAATACATTTGCAATTTTTTCAAAAACGTTACGTAGTTGAGAAAAACTGATTATGCACTGCACTTAAACCAACGAATTATATACAATTGATGTCCACGGCAAAAATCGTGTTTGGTAGTTTTATAGGTGATGAACTGCCATTGGATTTTCCTTAGCCCACATGATTATTAAAGAATCCATATGAAAATAGCTGATTACACTACACAACAAAATGAGAAAAAAGTGTGCGCAGTAAATTCCATTATTTTTGTATTATTGGAAATGACTCGCAGAATTTGAATACATGAATTAAAAAATTTTCTACGGATAGGATTACGAGATTTCGGGCAATAACTTTTGTACTGAGCTTTCAAAAAGGTTACATATATTTGTAAATATCTCGCGTTTAATAAAACCCATAAACTCAATTGTTATATCGAATGAAAGAAAATTAAATATTCAATAAACATTTCTCACAATAGTTTGAAATTGGTTTACTGGTTTAAGAAAACTCTATAGAAGAACTCGAAAAATGTAAATTTTGTCGACCAAAATTTTATTAAAAAATGCATTTAATAATGGCGAAAAATTGAATTCGAAAGATGATGCACAGCTTGTAATATTGCAAAATTAGCCTGTACATTTTGTAAAAATAGTACAAATGATGTAAAAATAAAAGAAATCTATGGATACGTTTTGAGAACAGAAAAAATCACGTGAAAGCATTACAATTGGGTATTAACTAAAAAAAATCGCATAATATGTTTATACCCTATACCCATGGGTTACAAGTTATAAAATATATGTGAGGATATTTTAGCGCCTCTTAGTAGGCGTGACTGGTATGTAAAAGTATACATTTTCTTGGTCAACATCACTTTCCGAGTCGATTAAGATATGACCGTCTGTCTGTCCGCCTATACACGATAACTTTAAAACTGCTATTCCGAATGATGTGAAATTTATTTTCAATATATTTTAGTAGAATAGTAATTCAAAATTCGAAAATGAGTCGATTTAGTCAACATCCACTACGAAATGTGGGTTTACTTTTTATAATCACATATCTCGTTAAGTATTAAAGATAAAGTTATAAAATTTAAAATTAGTTACAAGAAATCATCTATCAATAGGTGCTCAAAAAATTATCGTGATCCGCTCACATTTTTTATTATTTATTTTTATGCCTATTTGTATAGCACTCAATTATATTGCTTTCACATAACTTTTTTATCCTCAAATGTTACCCATATATTTTTGTCATTTATAGCTCAATTTCTTCGACAGAGTGTGAACTAATTTTGAAAAATTAAAATTTGTGTATCATCTTACTTTCTCGATTTTTTTAAATGAATTTTTTCTTAAATTTTTGTTGAAAAAAAATGTTTTTTCAAGTTCTCCTTTCGAATTCTCTTAAACTAATGAACCAATTTAAAAATGTTCTAAGAAATGTTTATTCGATATTCAATTAACTTTCATTCGATATAACATTTGATCATATATGTTATTGAGAACGCGAGATAATTGCAAATATATGAATGAAAGCTCGGTCCAAAAGTTATTGGCCCATATTTTGTAAACATATCCAAAGAAACATTATTAAACCATATTTTCGGAATAATGGCGTCATTTTACATAATACAAAAATAACCTTGTCTGCTTCGCAGAATGGCTGTTGTGTAGTGTTATTAAAATGGAAATAATATCTGTGGTATCTACTGCTTTGTTATAATAATATAATAGTTTGGCACTACAGTCCTATAAGAACTTAGACCGAACTCTCTCACCACTTTGAGCTGTACGTGTTATATTTGAATTCAAAGTGGTGGGACCTACAGTTTATTGCCGAATCCGAACGGCGGGTGAGAACTTTTCATAGGCAATGTTTTATTCTCGTGGGTTTGCCATTTACTGCCGAGAACTAGCACGATATAGAAAAATGTTTCTATGAAAAGGTGGTGTTAGCCCTAGTCCAGGCTTGAACCGGGGATCTTTCGGCTCGCAGTCCAACGCACTATTCACTGAGCTACCGCGGCTACTGCTTTGTTGCGAAGCAGAAAATTTACCAAACATGAAAGATGAAATTTTTCATAATTAAACCACAAATATTCTCCATTAATATTCGTTGACACCCTGCAAAGAAAAACACATTATTTTTAATATCTTAATTCTTAATATATTTCAGGTAACTGCATTTATTGTCGAACGATCTTTTGGTGGCGTTACAAATGGTCCACCAGAAAATAAAATGGGAATAAAGGCTTCTAATACAGCAGAGGTATACTTTGAAGATGTTAAAATTCCAATTGATAACGTTATAGGAGAAGAAGGAGAAGGTTTTAAAGTTGCTATGAATATTTTAAATAATGGTCGCTTTGGAATGGGTGCAACACTTTCTGGTACTATGAAATACTGCATTAATAAAGCTACAGAGCATGCCAATAATCGTATTCAATTTGGTAAAAAGATAAAAGAATACGAGGCCATTCAAGAAAAGCTAGCCAAAATGTGTATGTATCAGTATGCTACTGAATCCATGGCATATACCATTTCGCAGAATATGGATTCAGGTAGCAAAGATTATCATTTAGAAGCGGCTATTTCAAAAATTTTTGGATCCGAATCAGCATGGTATGTGTGCGATGAAGCAATTCAAATATTGGGTGGAATGGGTTTTATGAAAGATACTGGATTAGAACGTGTATTGCGCGATTTAAGGATTTTTCGTATTTTTGAAGGAACGAACGACATTCTTCGACTTTTTGTTGCACTAACCGGAATTCAATATGCTGGCGTACAACTAAAAGAATTGCAAAAAGCCCTGAAAAACCCTACTGAGAATTTGGGATTTATTTTTAAAGAAGCATCACGACGTGCTGCAAATTCTGTTGGTCTTACAGGGACGGACCTGACAACATTTGTTGTTAGCGAATTACATCCTTATGCTAAGCTAACTTCATCGTGTATTGATTTGTTTGGGAAAACGATCGAGGAGTTACTAATAAAATATGGAAAAAATATAATACATGAGCAATTTATTTTAAATTTATTGGCTGATGCTGCTATTGATATTTATGCAATGGTCGTAACACTATCAAGATCGTCTCGAGCTGTTAATTTGAAGCTTCAAACGGCTAATCATGAATTGGAAATGGCAAAGGCATGGTGTATGGAGGTAAGATATATATAAATAAACTTAAATTGTACTAAATAATTGATATTAAATTAACTCATGATCAATATTTTATTGAACATTTAGTAAGGAAGATGTACATTTTAAATAAGTGATGTATGAGTGTAAATTTCCACCTATGTAGGGTGTGTAAGCCTGTTTTATAGGTATTACAATGGTAAGTGTTCGAGGGCAACACATGGCCTGATTGCACCAGGTCTCTCGTTCTACTCGGGCATTGAAACAAGAACACCCCTTCGTAGTACACTCGATTCTCAACAGAACCACGCATTATAGATAAATTTCGTTTTTCAGTCGCACGATACGTTTGTGGAACAATCTCCCCGACTCTTTTTTTCCGACATTTTAGATATTGGAAAATTATAAACAAAACTCCACCGACACTATTCCAACTTTCCTCCCTTCCTCTAATCCTTTTCTACGATCAACACTATGCATTGCATGAATAGGGGGCATCCCCTGATCGTTGGTTAATTTGTAAAAAAAAGGTAAAATCATGTCTTAAAATAGGAATTTTCGTGTTTGTAAAATGTCTAGGAAAAAAACTAAATACGCCATTGTGTGTCGAAATCAAGAAGAATATCAGCATTATGCTGTATGTCGTCGATCGCCGAAAATCGTCCAAAATTTGTCTGACTTTCGTGTGAGAACGTTTTTTGTATGCTGTATAGCACAGCGTCTCACAATGTGACAACACAACGTAAGAAGTCAAATTGTGCGTATGCTGTATGTCGCCAACGAACGATTTCGACGTCAAAATCGACAATAGCTTCCCAGCTATCGTCTGTAATTATTCGTGGTCCAAAAATAAAATTAAAAATGGTCACGTCCTCTTAAATTACTCTAAAGTGACGAAAAAAATGTTTTTTCTCGTAATTTGATCCTCTGGTATCCCACAAAAATCAATAACTGACCGACGCAACTCGTTTCAACAAGTACTTTTTTGGATAATGCGAAAAATGCACCAATAATAAAAAATAAAAAGACTGTACTCTGCGCAATAATAATAATCTATGTGTGATCGAAAAAAATATTCTTTATTTGGTCATTTGCCGTTCATTTAAAGTACCGTGGCAATTATCATTTTTTTAAATTAAAGCCGTGGTACTGATAAATAAACCTAGAAATTTTCAAGGAATCTTGCAAACAATTTATTTTTTTAAATTTGTATTATTTTTATTTTGATTGTCAAAGATATGTTTTTTGAGTTGCCAAATACACAAATTACCGAAAAAAACATAAATAATTGTATTGAAAATTGTCTTTGCTAAATACAAATACATGTGGCATCTTTACTTTCCGAGCTTTTTATTAGGAGCATTAAATAAATGTTTTATTTATATTTTATTAGATTTTTTTATTAAATTTTAATTATTTAATATATTTTTCCAAATGAATTTTATTCTGTGATTTATTGTCTATATTTTCAGTTTGTGTATATGTTTATTTATGTATAAAGTTCGTCAGGTATAAATGTATACAGTGTCCGTCCTACATACATTGATTGGAAACGCGAAATTGAGAACATTGAAAGACTACCACGGGCGGATCCAGAAGTATGATTTGGAGTAGATTGATTTTTTGCGCCTTTTTTTCCAATTTTTTCTAAAATGCGCCCCAAAAATTTATTTTGCGCCCTTTTTTTACATTTTCTCTCAAATACAGTGAATAATGAATTATACACAACTCTACTTCTTTAAACCAACTTTTTTTCTTTAAATCAACAGTTTTATTTGCTTAAAAAAGAAAAAATATAGGATGCGGTCGGATCTGTGGTACCCTAGAAAAATCGAAATCCGGTGCACCTACATATTGGGTCATATAGGTACTCAAATGAAAGGTAATAATGCAATATTTGTAATTATATGGTTATTTTTATGATCTTATAACCATAGCGATTAGAATTTGTAATTATGTAAAAAATAAAATAAAAATTAAAATGAAATGCTGATTGTTCAGAAAAATATTTAATTATTTATCAAAATGACGACGAAATTTTGAAATGAATAGGTAACGCTGAAACGATTTTTTTAAATTTTATAGAAGTGGCCCAACAGTTAATTATAATATTTCATTGGAAAATTATATTTTTTAGAAAATGTTAAATTTTATATTTTTTAAAACATAATTACAAAAGTGTATAATAGACTCCTGATTAAATTTCTTTTTCGTTTGATTACCCACACTTGTATCTATATATTATTCGTGTATAAAATGAACTCAGTTGTTAAAACTAAAAAGGGTCCTGAGGTTACTGGGGTTATCGGACCATGAACATAATAACATATTAATCGTGAGATCAATATCTTTCATTTCAGTACCTACATGTTCATATAGGTAGGTGTATAAGTTTTCGATTTATCTAGGGTACCACAAGTCCGACCGCGCCCTAATTTAGTCTGGGACCCAAACAGAGGGGATAGTTTGAGGAAAAAATATTTCACTTCACCGGTTATCTAAAGTTCAACCAATTTTGGTGGGTGTAACGACTTTTTTCCATATTTATGGACAAAACCAGAAATTTTTAGATTTTGGGGTTCAAAAATTTTTTTTTTTTAATGACACTTTAATTTTGTTTTGTACCGATATACTCTGATATTATAGCATGTGAATTCCGTTCGCGTGAATTAATTATTGCAAGGGGCGCAAAAGTTATGGCGATTTTAAGTTGGAAATTAAAAAAAAAATCTTAATACCATCGTTTCCACTTAATTTTGGAAAAAAATATATATATAGTTATAAAGCGTATGGAAAGTTACCAATATAAGTTAAAATATATAATTAATTTCTAATACTTGCAGATTTACAATAAAAAAACTTTTTATTTTAATTCAAACTTTTTCGCTGTTTTAAGGACACATACGATTGAATTTATTTTAAATAATAATAATAATAGTTTGGCGCTACAGTCCTGTATAGAACTTCGGCCGAGCTCTCTCACCATTTTGAGCTGTGCGTGTTATTTTTGTACTCAAAGTGGTGGGACCTACAGTTTATTGCCGAATCCGAACGGCAGTTGAGAGCTTTTCATAGGCAATGTTTTACTCTCGTAGGTTTGCCATTTACTGCCGAGAGGTAGCGCAGTATAGAAAAATGTTTCTATGAAAAGATGTTGTTAGCCCCAGTCCAGCTTGAACCGGGGACCTTTCGGCTCGCAGTCCAACGCACTAACCACTGAGCTACCGCGGCTACTTTAAACTATATATTAATTAGTCATTAAAGACAATTTAAAATAAAGCATAAAAAAAATATGTTAATATCTCTATGGGTTTAGCAATTCCAATTCATAGAGATAAAATTTAATATAGTGATGCTTTTTTAGATTATGAAAATTTAAGTAGGTGCGTAAAATCTAGAAATTTCAAAAATATTTTAATGCACCTCACTTTTTTGGTTTAATTTTCAAAAAGTCCATAAAATTTTTACGTTTCAATATTTTTATATGCGCCACTGATTTTTTGATGGCAATTAATAAAAAACTCAGTTCATGCAATACACTAGACTATTTCAAATAATAATGGGAATGTGCCACACAAAAAAACTGCTGTTTTGAATTAATTCACGCTCATTTTTTTCGACATTTGTAGGGATCGTACTCTTTTGATCTTGATGGCACATTAACGAGATATATGACCTATATCTTGGTGCAAATTTATAACAGCTTTCATCTAATATTTTCAAATTAAAATATCATTTAGGGGCGTACGTGCCCTGGCCAAAAAACACAGATATTTTGAAAATGGGGTAAAAAATAGTTTCAATTTTGCACCACCACATATAAATTTATCAAATTATGCTATACAAAAAAAACATATACTAAACTGAACACCCACGTATACCTAGCACTTATTCTCAGCAAGTGTGATCCTAAAGTGAAGATCTTGGAACATTCAGTTCTCTATTTTTAGGCGTTAACACGAAACCCCTCTGCAAAAAATATTCTTTATTTGGTCATTTGCCGTTCATTTAAAGTACCGTGGCAATTATTATTTTTTTAATTACAGCCGTGGTAATGATAAATAAACCTAGAAATTTTCAAGGAATCTTGCAAACAATTTATTTTTTTAAATTTGTATTATTTTTAATTTGATTGTCAAAGATATGTTTTATGAATTCCCAAATACACAAATTACCGAAAAAGACGTAAACAATTGTATTGAAAATTGTCTTTGCTAAATACAAATACATGTGGGATCTTTACTTTCCGCGCTTTTTATTATGAGTATTAAATAAATGTTTTATTTATATTTTATTAGATTTTTATACCCTACACTAAGAGTGAAAGGGTATGTTCAGTTTGGTACGCCGTTTGTAACACCCAGAAGGAAGCATCTCCGGTATGGAAAAGTATATATATTCTTGATCAGCATGACCTCCTGAGTCGATTTAGCGATGTCCGTCTGTCCGTCTGTCTGTCTGTCCGTCTGTCTGTCCGTCTGTCCGTCTGTCTGTTGAAATCCCTACTACTTTTAAAATTGAAGAGGTAGATAAATGAAACTTATAACTTAGATTACTAATATACCTACGCTGTATGTGCGAAAAAATTGGCGAGATCGGTCCATTGTGACCTATGATCCGACCACTTATGTTCAAATACCTCATATAAAATGTACATATAAAGATCAATTTTTATGTATACGTGCTTAGGTAAACTTTTTTGGTCAAATATATATATTGATATCATGCTCAAATACATGATAATAATGTTTTCCGGCGAAAAGACTTGTGGTTCACAAAAAAAAAAATCGAAATTCGGTACACCTACCCATTTGTAAATATGGGTATCAAATGAATGGAAATTCTTCAGCGATTGAATGTTTGCAGTTATTTTCAGGATTCGTATACACTGGTGACCTATATATCACTTTGAATGGTAACCACACATATGTGTAGGGTATTTATAGTCGGCTTAGACCGACTATAATTTTGATAATCCTAACTATGATACTGAAACCTACTTTAAAATTTCCCATGTGATCTAACCTTCCCAACTGGTTTTTATTAAATTTTAATTATTTAATATATTTTTTCAAATGAATTTGATTTTTTTGCGCCTTTTTTCCAATTTTTTCTAAAATGCGCCCCAAAAATTTATATTGCGTCCTTTTTTATACCCTACACTAAGAGTGAAAGGGTATATTCAGTTTGGTACGCCGTTTGTAACACCCAGAAGGAAGCATCTCCGGTATGGAAAAGTATATATATTCTTGATCAGCATGACCTCCTATGTATAAAGTTCGTCAGGTATAAATGTATACAGTGTCCGTCCTACATACATTGATTGGAAACGCGAAATTGAGAACATTGAAAGACTACCAGGGGCGGATCCAGAAGTATGATTTGGAGTAGATTGATTTTTTGCGCCTTTTTTTCCAATTTTTTCTAAAATGCGCCCCAAAAATTTATTTTGCGCCCTTTTTTTACATTTTCTCTCAAATACAGTGAATAATGAATTATACACAACTCTACTTCTTTAAACCAACTTTTTTTCTTTAAATCAACAGTTTTATTTGCTTAAAAAAGAAAAAATATAGGATGCGGTCGGATCTGTGGTACCCTAGAAAAATCGAAATCCGGTGCACCTACATATTGGGTCATATAGGTACTCAAATGAAAGGTAATAATGCAATATTTGTAATTATATGGTTATTTTTATGATCTTATAACCATAGCGATTAGAATTTGTAATTATGTAAAAAATAAAATTAAAATGAAATGCTGATTGTTCAGAAAAATATTTAATTATTTATCAAAATGACGACGAAATTTTGAAATGAATAGGTAACGCTGAAACGATTTTTTTAAATTTTATAGAAGTGGCCCAACAGTTAATTATAATATTTCATTGGAAAATTATATTTTTTAGAAAATGTTAAATTTTATATTTTTTAAAACATAATTACAAAAGTGTATAATAGACTCCTGATTAAATTTCTTTTTCGTTTGATTACCCACACTTGTATCTATATATTATTCGTGTATAAAATGAACTCAGTTGTTAAAACTAAAAAGGGTCCTGAGGTTACTGGGGTTATCGGACCATGAACATAATAACATATTAATCGTGAGATCAATATCTTTCATTTCAGTACCTACATGTTCATATAGGTAGGTGTATAAGTTTTCGATTTATCTAGGGTACCACAAGTCCGACCGCGCCCTAATTTAGTCTGGGACCCAAACAGAGGGGATAGTTTGAGGAAAAAATATTTCACTTCACCGGTTATCTAAAGTTCAACCAATTTTGGTGGGTGTAACGACTTTTTTCCATATTTATGGACAAAACCAGAAATTTTTAGATTTTGGGGTTCAAAAATTTTTTTTTTTTAATGACACTTTAATTTTGTTTTGTACCGATATACTCTGATATTATAGCATGTGAATTCCGTTCGCGTGAATTAATTATTGCAAGGGGCGCAAAAGTTATGGCGATTTTAAGTTGGAAATTAAAAAAAAAATCTTAATACCATCGTTTCCACTTAATTTTGGAAAAAAATATATATATAGTTATAAAGCGTATGGAAAGTTACCAATATAAGTTAAAATATATAATTAATTTCTAATACTTGCAGATTTACAATAAAAAAACTTTTTATTTTAATTCAAACTTTTTCGCTGTTTTAAGGACACATACGATTGAATTTATTTTAAATAATAATAATAATAGTTTGGCGTTACAGTCCTGTATAGAACTTCGGCCGAGCTCTCTCACCATTTTGAGCTGTGCGTGTTATTTTTGTACTCAAAGTGGTGGGACCTACAGTTTATTGCCGAATCCGAACGGCAGTTGAGAGCTTTTCATAGGCAATGTTTTACTCTCGTAGGTTTGCCATTTACTGCCGAGAGGTAGCGCAGTATAGAAAAATGTTTCTATGAAAAGATGTTGTTAGCCCCAGTCCAGCTTGAACCGGGGACCTTTCGGCTCGCAGTCCAACGCACTAACCACTGAGCTACCGCGGCTACTTTAAACTATATATTAATTAGTCATTAAAGACAATTTAAAATAAAGCATAAAAAAAATATGTTAATATCTCTATGGGTTTAGCAATTCCAATTCATAGAGATAAAATTTAATATAGTGATGCTTTTTTAGATTATGAAAATTTAAGTAGGTGCGTAAAATCTAGAAATTTCAAAAATATTTTAATGCACCTCACTTTTTTGGTTTAATTTTCAAAAAGTCCATAAAATTTTTACGTTTCAATATTTTTATATGCGCCACTGATTTTTTGATGGCAATTAATAAAAAACTCAGTTCATGCAATACACTAGACTATTTCAAATAATAATGTGAATGTGCCACACAAAAAAACTGCTGTTTTGAATTAATTCACGCTCATTTTTTTCGACATTTGTAGGGATCGTACTCTTTTGATCTTGATGGCACATTAACGAGATATATGACCTATATCTTGGTGCAAATTTATAACAGCTTTCATCTAATATTTTCAAATTAAAATATCATTTAGGGGCGTACGTGCCCTGGCCAAAAAACACAGATATTTTGAAAATGGGGTAAAAAATAGTTTCAATTTTGCACCACCACATATAAATTTATCAAATTATGCTATACAAAAAAAACATATACTAAACTGAACACCCACGTATACCTAGCACTTATTCTCAGCAAGTGTGATCCTAAAGTGAAGATCTTGGAACATTCAGTTCTCTATTTTTAGGCGTTAACACGAAACCCCTCTGCAAAAAATATTCTTTATTTGGTCATTTGCCGTTCATTTAAAGTACCGTGGCAATTATTATTTTTTTAATTACAGCCGTGGTAATGATAAATAAACCTAGAAATTTTCAAGGAATCTTGCAAACAATTTATTTTTTTAAATTTGTATTATTTTTAATTTGATTGTCAAAGATATGTTTTATGAATTCCCAAATACACAAATTACCGAAAAAGACGTAAACAATTGTATTGAAAATTGTCTTTGCTAAATACAAATACATGTGGGATCTTTACTTTCCGCGCTTTTTATTATGAGTATTAAATAAATGTTTTATTTATATTTTATTAGATTTTTATACCCTACACTAAGAGTGAAAGGGTATGTTCAGTTTGGTACGCCGTTTGTAACACCCAGAAGGAAGCATCTCCGGTATGGAAAAGTATATATATTCTTGATCAGCATGACCTCCTGAGTCGATTTAGCGATGTCCGTCTGTCCGTCTGTCTGTCTGTCCGTCTGTCTGTCCGTCTGTCCGTCTGTCTGTTGAAATCCCTACTACTTTTAAAATTGAAGAGGTAGATAAATGAAACTTATAACTTAGATTACTAATATACCTACGCTGTATGTGCGAAAAAATTGGCGAGATCGGTCCATTGTGACCTATGATCCGACCACTTATGTTCAAATACCTCATATAAAATGTACATATAAAGATCAATTTTTATGTATACGTGCTTAGGTAAACTTTTTTGGTCAAATATATATATTGATATCATGCTCAAATACATGATAATAATGTTTTCCGGCGAAAAGACTTGTGGTTCACAAAAAAAAAAATCGAAATTCGGTACACCTACCCATTTGTAAATATGGGTATCAAATGAATGGAAATTCTTCAGCGATTGAATGTTTGCAGTTATTTTCAGGATTCGTATACACTGGTGACCTATATATCACTTTGAATGGTAACCACACATATGTGTAGGGTATTTATAGTCGGCTTAGACCGACTATAATTTTGATAATCCTAACTATGATACTGAAACCTACTTTAAAATTTCCCATGTGATCTAACCTTCCCAACTGGTTTTTATTAAATTTTAATTATTTAATATATTTTTTCAAATGAATTTGATTTTTTTGCGCCTTTTTTCCAATTTTTTCTAAAATGCGCCCCAAAAATTTATATTGCGTCCTTTTTTATACCCTACACTAAGAGTGAAAGGGTATATTCAGTTTGGTACGCCGTTTGTAACACCCAGAAGGAAGCATCTCCGGTATGGAAAAGTATATATATTCTTGATCAGCATGACCTCCTATGTATAAAGTTCGTCAGGTATAAATGTATACAGTGTCCGTCCTACATACATTGATTGGAAACGCGAAATTGAGAACATTGAAAGACTACCAGGGGCGGATCCAGAAGTATGATTTGGAGTAGATTGATTTTTTGCGCCTTTTTTTCCAATTTTTTCTAAAATGCGCCCCAAAAATTTATTTTGCGCCCTTTTTTTACATTTTCTCTCAAATACAGTGAATAATGAATTATACACAACTCTACTTCTTTAAACCAACTTTTTTTCTTTAAATCAACAGTTTTATTTGCTTAAAAAAGAAAAAATATAGGATGCGGTCGGATCTGTGGTACCCTAGAAAAATCGAAATCCGGTGCACCTACATATTGGGTCATATAGGTACTCAAATGAAAGGTAATAATGCAATATTTGTAATTATATGGTTATTTTTATGATCTTATAACCATAGCGATTAGAATTTGTAATTATGTAAAAAATAAAATAAAAATTAAAATGAAATGCTGATTGTTCAGAAAAATATTTAATTATTTATCAAAATGACGACGAAATTTTGAAATGAATAGGTAACGCTGAAACGATTTTTTTAAATTTTATAGAAGTGGCCCAACAGTTAATTATAATATTTCATTGGAAAATTATATTTTTTAGAAAATGTTAAATTTTATATTTTTTAAAACATAATTACAAAAGTGTATAATAGACTCCTGATTAAATTTCTTTTTCGTTTGATTACCCACACTTGTATCTATATATTATTCGTGTATAAAATGAACTCAGTTGTTAAAACTAAAAAGGGTCCTGAGGTTACTGGGGTTATCGGACCATGAACATAATAACATATTAATCGTGAGATCAATATCTTTCATTTCAGTACCTACATGTTCATATAGGTAGGTGTATAAGTTTTCGATTTATCTAGGGTACCACAAGTCCGACCGCGCCCTAATTTAGTCTGGGACCCAAACAGAGGGGATAGTTTGAGGAAAAAATATTTCACTTCACCGGTTATCTAAAGTTCAACCAATTTTGGTGGGTGTAACGACTTTTTTCCATATTTATGGACAAAACCAGAAATTTTTAGATTTTGGGGTTCAAACATTTTTTTTTTTTAATGACACTTTAATTTTGTTTTGTACCGATATACTCTGATATTATAGCATGTGAATTCCGTTCGCGTGAATTAATTATTGCAAGGGGCGCAAAAGTTATGGCGATTTTAAGTTGGAAATTAAAAAAAAAATCTTAATACCATCGTTTCCACTTAATTTTGGAAAAAAATATATATATAGTTATAAAGCGTATGGAAAGTTACCAATATAAGTTAAAATATATAATTAATTTCTAATACTTGCAGATTTACAATAAAAAAACTTTTTATTTTAATTCAAACTTTTTCGCTGTTTTAAGGACACATACGATTGAATTTATTTTAAATAATAATAATAATAGTTTGGCGCTACAGTCCTGTATAGAACTTCGGACGAGCTCTCTCACCATTTTGAGCTGTGCGTGTTATTTTTGTACTCAAAGTGGTGGGACCTACAGTTTATTGCCGAATCCGAACGGCAGTTGAGAGCTTTTCATAGGCAATGTTTTACTCTCGTAGGTTTGCCATTTACTGCCGAGAGGTAGCGCAGTATAGAAAAATGTTTCTATGAAAAGATGTTGTTAGCCCCAGTCCAGCTTGAACCGGGGACCTTTCGGCTCGCAGTCCAACGCACTAACCACTGAGCTACCGCGGCTACTTTAAACTATATATTAATTAGTCATTAAAGACAATTTAAAATAAAGCATAAAAAAAATATGTTAATATCTCTATGGGTTTAGCAATTCCAATTCATAGAGATAAAATTTAATATAGTGATGCTTTTTTAGATTATGAAAATTTAAGTAGGTGCGTAAAATCTAGAAATTTCAAAAATATTTTAATGCACCTCACTTTTTTGGTTTAATTTTCAAAAAGTCCATAAAATTTTTACGTTTCAATATTTTTATATGCGCCACTGATTTTTTGATGGCAATTAATAAAAAACTCAGTTCATGCAATACACTAGACTATTTCAAATAATAATGGGAATGTGCCACACAAAAAAACTGCTGTTTTGAATTAATTCACGCTCATTTTTTTCGACATTTGTAGGGATCGTACTCTTTTGATCTTGATGGCACATTAACGAGATATATGACCTATATCTTGGTGCAAATTTATAACAGCTTTCATCTAATATTTTCAAATTAAAATATCATTTAGGGGCGTACGTGCCCTGGCCAAAAAACACAGATATTTTGAAAATGGGGTAAAAAATAGTTTCAATTTTGCACCACCACATATAAATTTATCAAATTATGCTATACAAAAAAAACATATACTAAACTGAACACCCACGTATACCTAGCACTTATTCTCAGCAAGTGTGATCCTAAAGTGAAGATCTTGGAACATTCAGTTCTCTATTTTTAGGCGTTAACACGAAACCCCTCTGCAAAAAATATTCTTTATTTGGTCATTTGCCGTTCATTTAAAGTACCGTGGCAATTATTATTTTTTTAATTACAGCCGTGGTAATGATAAATAAACCTAGAAATTTTCAAGGAATCTTGCAAACAATTTATTTTTTTAAATTTGTATTATTTTTAATTTGATTGTCAAAGATATGTTTTATGAATTCCCAAATACACAAATTACCGAAAAAGACGTAAACAATTGTATTGAAAATTGTCTTTGCTAAATACAAATACATGTGGGATCTTTACTTTCCGCGCTTTTTATTATGAGTATTAAATAAATGTTTTATTTATATTTTATTAGATTTTTATACCCTACACTAAGAGTGAAAGGGTATGTTCAGTTTGGTACGCCGTTTGTAACACCCAGAAGGAAGCATCTCCGGTATGGAAAAGTATATATATTCTTGATCAGCATGACCTCCTGAGTCGATTTAGCGATGTCCGTCTGTCCGTCTGTCTGTCTGTCCGTCTGTCTGTCCGTCTGTCCGTCTGTCTGTTGAAATCCCTACTACTTTTAAAATTGAAGAGCTAGATAAATGAAACTTATAACTTAGATTACTAATATACCTACGCTGTATGTGCGAAAAAATTGGCGAGATCGGTCCATTGTGACCTATGATCCGACCACTTATGTTCAAATACCTCATATAAAATGTACATATAAAGATCAATTTTTATGTATACGTGCTTAGGTAAACTTTTTTGGTCAAATATATATATTGATATCATGCTCAAATACATGATAATAATGTTTTCCGGCGAAAAGACTTGTGGTTCACAAAAAAAAAAATCGAAATTCGGTACACCTACCCATTTGTAAATATGGGTATCAAATGAATGGAAATTCTTCAGCGATTGAATGTTTGCAGTTATTTTCAGGATTCGTATACACTGGTGACCTATATATCACTTTGAATGGTAACCACACATATGTGTAGGGTATTTATAGTCGGCTTAGACCGACTATAATTTTGATAATCCTAACTATGATACTGAAACCTACTTTAAAATTTCCCATGTGATCTAACCTTCCCAACTGGTTTTTATTAAATTTTAATTATTTAATATATTTTTTCAAATGAATTTGATTTTTTTGCGCCTTTTTTCCAATTTTTTCTAAAATGCGCCCCAAAAATTTATATTGCGTCCTTTTTTATACCCTACACTAAGAGTGAAAGGGTATATTCAGTTTGGTACGCCGTTTGTAACACCCAGAAGGAAGCATCTCCGGTATGGAAAAGTATATATATTCTTGATCAGCATGACCTCCTGAGTCGATTTAGCGATGTCCGTCTGTCCGTCTGTCTGTCCGTCTGTCTGTTGAAATCCCTACTTCTTTTAAAATTGAAGAGCTAGATAAATGAAACTTATAACTTAGATTACTAATATACCTACGCTGTATGTGCGAAATCGGTCCATTGTGACCTATGATCCGACCACTTCTGTTCGGATCATATAAAATGTACATATAAAGATCAATTTTTATGTATACGTGCTTAGGTAAACTTTTCTGGTCAAATATATATTGACATCATGCTTAAATACATGATAATAATGTTTTCCGGAGAAAAGACTTGTGGTTCACAAAAAAAAATCGAAATTCGGTACACCTACCCATTTGTAAATATGGGTATCCAATGAATGGAAATTCTTCAGCGATTGAATGTTTGTAGTTATTTTCAGGATTCGTATACCCTGGTGACCTATATATTACTTTGAATGGTAACCACACATATGTGTAGGGTATTTATAGTCGGCTTAGACTGACTATAATTTTGATTATCCTAACTATTATAATTACACCTACTTTAAAATTTCCCATGTGATCTAACCTTCCCAACTGGTTAATATTTTTTTTAACGATTTTTTATTTTAATGTTTTTAGTCTTTTTGATATTAAAAAAAAACTATTGTAAATCCATTTAATAATTGGTCAAGTAACTATTACCTTTTACTTCTTGAATAAATGGTACAAAAAACTAGGTTAAATGTCAAACTTAAGTTTGGTACAAATGGTACAATTGGTACAAATGTTATATTAGAAAAAATTAAAAATTTTGGATTTATGCTGACTTGAAAAGTGAAAATAATCATTTAAAATACATTATGTACATCTGAAGTAGTTTACAAACAAGATTTCACCTTTAATATGATACACAAATTGAATTTTGTTTCCAAAGGGTACACCTTCCTAAAATCAGATTATTATTTTTAAGTTATGTTAAAAGTCATTGTAAGAAATGATGGCACTGTAAAACAAAGGGTACCATTAGATAACATTCGATGAACATTTTTAATTTATGGTCTTATTTTTATTATAGGACTGTTAAATTTTAAAATATTTTTTAATAATTATATATGAGAAATATAAATAAAAGTTTGATTAAATTTATCAAAGTCAAAAATAATTATTTTTGATAAATATTTTTAAAAGTCAAATATAATTTTTATTTTAGATACATATTTATTAAAATCAAAATTAATTATAATTTTTGATATATGGGCAAAACAGAAATGTTTTAAAATCATTGAAACTGACTTTAATTTATCAATAACTTCCGTAGTTTTTCGATTTAATGATTAATAGATTTGGATCAGGTTTACCTAAAATTATAAGAATGCAAAAATTTTAGGATTTAAATTTAAAGCCCTAAAATTGAAAAAAATGCATTGAAATACTCCAGGTTTTTTTGCTTCTTCTCCGTTTTTGTTCCAAGATCTTCACTTTAGTATCACACTTGCTGAGAAATAAGTGCTGGGTATACGTGGGAGATCAGTTTTGTACATTTTTTTTTTTATCGTATAATTTGATAAATTTATATATGGTGGTGCAAAATTGAAACTATTTTTACCCCATTTTCAAAATATCTGTGTTTTTTGGCCAGGGCACGTACGCCCCTCAATGAAATTTTAATTTGAAAATATTAGTTGATAGCTGTTATAAATTTGCACCGAGATATAGGTCATACATCTCGTTAATGTGCCATCAAGATCAAAAGAGTACGATCACAACAAATGTCGAAAAAAATGAGCGTGAATTAATTCAAAACAGTAGTTTTTTGCGTGGCACATTCCCATTTTTATTTGAAATAGTCTAGTGTATTGCGAGAACTGAGTTTTTTATTAATTGCCATCAAAAAATCAGTGGCGCATATAAAAATATTGAAAAGCAAAAATTTTATGGACTTTTTAAAAATTAAAACAAAAAAGTGAGGCGCATTAAAAGATTTTTGAAATTTCTACTTAAATTTTCAAAATCTCAAAAAGCATCACTATATAAAATTTTATCTCTATGAATTGGAATTGCTAAACCAATAGAGATATTTTTATTTATTTTTATGCTTTATTTTAAATTCTCTTTAATGACTAATTAATATATAGTTTAAAATAAATTCAATCGTTTGTGTCCTTAAAACAGCGAAAAAGTTTGAATTAAAAAAAAAAAGTTTTTCTGCAAGTATTCTGCAAGTATTAGAAATTAATTATATATTTTAACTTATATTGGTAACTTTTCATACGCTTTATAACTATATATATATATTTTCCAAAATTAAATGGAAAAGATGGTATTAAGATTTTTTTTAAATTTCCAACTTAAAATCGCCATAACTTTTGCGCCCCTTGCAAAAATGAATTCACGCGAACGGAATTCACATGCTATAATATCAAAGTATATCGGTACAAAACAAAATTAATGTGTCATTAAAAAAAAACAATAATTTTTTGTACCCCAAAATCTAAAAATTTCTGTTTTTGTCCATAAATATGGAAAAAAGTCGTTACACCCACCAAAATTGGCTGAACTTTAGATAACCGGTGAAGTGAAATATTTTTTCAAAGTATCCCCTCTGATTGGGTCCCAGACTAAATTAGGGCGCGGTCAGACTTGTGGTACCCTAGATAAATCGAAAACTTATACACCTAACTATATGAACATGTAGGTACTGAAATGAAAGATATTGATCTCACGATTAATATGTTATTATGTTCATGGTCCGATAACCCCAGTAACCTCAGGACCCTTTTTAGTTTTAAGAACTGAGTTCATTTTATACACGAATAATATATAGATACAAGTGTGGGTAGCCAAACGAAAAAGAAATTTAATCAGGAGTCTATTATACACTTTTGTAATTATGTTTTCAAAAATAAAAAATTTAACATTTTCTAAAAAATATAATTTTCCAATGAAATATTATAATTAATTGTTGGGCCACATCTATAAAATTTCAAAAAAGCGTTTCAGCGTTACCTATTTATTTCAAAATTTCGTCGTCATTTTGATAAATAATTAAATATTTTTCTGAACAATCAGCATTTCATTTTTATTTTTATTTTATTTTTTACATAATTACAAATTCTAATTGCTATGATTATAAGATCATAAAAATAACCATATAATTACAAATGTTGCATTATTACCTTTCATTTGAGTACCTATATGACCCAATATGTAGGTGCACCGGATTTCGATTTTTCTAGGGTACCACAGATCCGACCGCACCCTATATTTTTTTCTTTATTAAACAAATAAAACAGTTGATTTAAAGAAAAAAAGTTGGTTTAAAGAAGTACAGTTCATTATTCATTGATGAGAAAATATAACCAGTTGGGAAGGTTAGATCACATGGGAAATTTTAAAGTAGGTGTAATTATGATAGTTAGGATTATCAAAATTATAGTCGGTCTAAGCCGACTATAAATACCCTACACATATGTGTGGTTACCATTCAAAGTAATATATAGGTCACCAGGGTATACGAATCCTGAAAATAACTACAAACATTCAATCGCTGAAGAATTTCCATTCATTGGATACCCATATTTACAAATGGGTAGGTGTACCGAATTTCGATTTTTTTTTTGTGAACCACAAGTCTTTTCTCCGGAAAACATTATTATCATGTATTTGAGCATGATGTCAATATATATTTGACCAGAAAAGTTTACCTAAGCACGTATATATAAAAATTGATCTTTATATGTACATTTTATATGATCCGAACAGAAGTGGTCGGATCATAGGTCACAATGGACCGATTTCGCACATACAGCGTAGGTATATTAGTAATCTAAGTTATAAGTTTCATTTATCTAGCTCTTCAATTTTAAAAGAAGTAGGGATTTCAACAGACAGACGGACAGACAGACAGACAGACAGACAGACAGACAGACAGACAGACAGACAGACAGACGGACAGACAGACGGACATACAGACGGACATCGCTAAATCGACTCAGGAGGTCATGCTGATCAAGAATATATATACTTTTCCATACCGGAGATGCTTCCTTCTGGGTGTTACAAACGGCGTACCAAACTGAATATACCCTTTCACTCTTAGTGTAGGGTATAAAAATCACTATATATATTTTGAACTAAAATTATATATGCGAAAATCAATAAGCAGCAATCCCTAAGTAGAAATTTTAAATTTAATTTTTATGTGGAAAAAAGTAAAATTTTCAGATTTTTGAAATCTTCAAGCGGTATCTAAAACAGTACGGAAATCAAAATGTTGTTGAAGACGAAAACAAGGATTTCTGGTTAAAAGTTAATTTTTTTAATCCATTTTTTTTTTTTGTTAATAACTTCCTCAATTATATTTGAAACAATCATAACCTTATACCTGAGACAGACATCTGGTATTCATATCATAGTATTTGAAATACTAGATGTGTGTCTCACAATATTATAATATTTGTGTAGTATTCGTTGATTTCATTGTGGTATTTATCTGGTACAAATACCACGAAACTATAATACCTGTGACAGACATCTGGTATTCATACCATAGTATTTGAAATACCAGATGTGTGTCTCAAAATATTATAATATTTTTGTGGTATTCCTTGATTTCATTGTAGTATTTGGCTGGTACAAATACCATGAAACTATTCGTAGTATTTTTGTAGTTTTCATTTAAACACAGCCAAATTTTAAAAGCTTTCCGAAAGCTTTTTGTCAAAAGAAATGTCATAATAAATTCCAAAAAATAAATAAATTATTTAAAATTGTTTTTAAAAATTTTATTGAAAAATGAATGTTAGAAACTGAATTTTATTGAACTGCATTTAATTGGCAGCACAAAAATAAAACCAGTTGGGAAGGTTAGATCACATGGGAAATTTTAAAGTAGGTGTAATTATGATAGTTAGGATTATCAAAATTATAGTCGGTCTAAGCCGACTATAAATACCCTACACATATGTGTGGTTACCATTCAAAGTGATATATAGGTCACCAGGGTATACGAATCCTGAAAATAACTACAAACATTCAATCGCTGAAGAATTTCCATTCATTTGATACCCATATTTACAAATGGGTAGGTGTACCGAAATTCGATTTTTTTTTTAACCACAAGTCTTTTCGCCGGAAAACATTATTATTATGTATTTGAGCATGATGTCAATATATATTTGACCAAAAAAGTTTACCTAAGCACGTATACATAAAAATTGATCTTTATATGTATATTTATATGAGGTATTTGAACATAAGTGGTCGGATCATAGGTCACAATGGACCGATCTCGATCAATTTTTTCGCACATACAGCGTAGGTATATTAGTAATCTAAGTTATAAGTTTCATTTATCTTGCTCTTCAATTGTTTAAGTAGTAGGGATTTCAACAGAGAGACAGACGGACAGACGGACAGACAGACGGACAGACGGACATCGCTAAATCGACTCAGGAGGTCATGCTGATCAAGAATATACATACTTTTCCATACCGGAGATGCTTCCTTCTGGGTGTTACAAACGGCGTACCAAACTGAATATACCCTTTCACTCTTAGTGTAGGGTATAATGACCACGACTTTGCAAATTTCAATGTAGTAAAGCTACAATATTAACAAAAAATATAAGTGTCCACTGAGGATCTGCAAGTAAAGGAAACCTATCGCGTAAAAAAACGTTGTTTTGACTGTTATTAGAAGTCTGTAATAGAAAAACAAAAAATAAAAATTGTCACGACCTTCTAAAAATAGTGGTATTTACAGCTGACTGGAATTAAATATTCTCTAGTAACCGTGGTACCCAACAAAAATGAAAATGCTGTAATATTTCTTTTGCATAGTTTTATTTACTACGCAAACTATACTACGTTATGTCTGTCACCTATCTGGTATTTAGAATATTATAGTATTGTTATTATAATAACTTTACTAGATGTCTGTCTCAGGTATAAGTAGTATTTTTGTAGTTTTCGTTTAAACACAGCCAAATTTCAAAAGCTTTCCGAAAGCTTTTTGTCAAAAGAAGCTCTTTGTACTAAAATGTCATAATAAATTCAAAAAAATAAATAAATTATTTGAAATTGTTTTTCAAAATTTTATTGAAAAGTGAATATTAGAAACTGAATTTTATTGAACTGCATTTAATTGGCAGCACAAAAATAAAATGACCACGACCATGCAAATTTCAATGTAGTAAAGCTACAATATTAAGAAAAAATATAAGTGTCCCCTGAGGATCTGCAAGTAAAGGAAACCTATCGTGTAAAAAAACGTTGTTTTCACTTTTATTAGAAGTCTGTAATAGAAAAACAAAAAATAAAAATTGTCACGACTTTCAAAAAATAGTGCTCTTTACAGCGGACTAGAATATATTATTCTCTAGTAACCGTGGTATCCAACAAAAATAAAAATGCTGTAATATTTGTTTCGCATAGCTTTATTTACTACACAAACTATACTACGTTATGTCTATCACCTATCTGTATTTAGAATGTTATAGTATTGTTATTATAATAACTTTACTATATGTCTGTCTCAGGTATTATACACTTTATTTGCAATATATTTTATAAAAACATTTTGATATAGACATAGACAATAAATGAAAAAGAATATGATACATTTAAAAATACAAATATTATAAAACCACACGAAACAGGCTATGAAAATCGGCTTGGTTACGTTCACATACTTTATAACAACCGATATATAATAATGTCGATGTAAATGGAATCCAGACACTAATAATTCGCCAACATGTATCAGCTAGAACACTACTGCCCACCATAATTCCGGCACGATACTACTAAAAGATCGACTTGACTTAAGTTGATTCCACTAGACGAACGACTACATTATTTGATGGTCTGTTATCACGCGCGAAGTTTATGTAGTCACAATATCGATTTGCAAAAACATGTATTGTATGGCACGACCAGCATCGTTTTATTCATATTATTAATTTTATTTAATACAGCCCAATATAATAATGTTTACACATAGTAATATGTTATTACCAGGCCTCGGATTTTGATGACATGTCATTTTTTTAAATCATTTGTCATTTTTTTAGATGTTACGTAATTTTTTAAAATGTTTTTAAATTTTAGGTCTTTATTTATAGAATTTCGTAGATCTTTTTTGATATTAAGCAATCCTGTAGTAGATTTGAAACGAAAATGAGAAATCTTTGGTCTTCATTTTTACTACTATTTCTGTCGTAATTATTTGCAACCCTGCAGTGGAGTTGATATCAAAAATGTGGCATCGCAAGTTAATAAATATATGTATATTTTAGTTCATTCGTTCAATCTAAAATAAAATAACTTATAAAAGATATGGCTAGAACGAAAATAGATAAAAATATCTTAGGTAGTAATAAATTTGAATTTATGTTCAAATTATATCTATTTGTTTTTACTACATTGATGTTTTTGGGAAACATTTTTGTATGGAAAATAACTACATAATTTTAATGCACCACTGCATTTACTACATTTGTGTTAAAAGAACTACATTTTGTCTTCATTTATACGTCCTCAAATATGTATATAAATTACTTCATCTGTTTCATATTTTACTACATAATAATAGTTTGGCGCTACAGTCCTATAAGAACTTAGACCGTGCTCTCTGACCATTTTGATATGTTCGTGTTATATTTGCACTCAAAGTGGTGGGACCTTTAGTTTAATGCCGAATCCGAATGGCGGCTGAGAGCCTTTCATAGGCAATGTTTTACTTTCGTAGGTTTGCCATTTACTGCCGAGAGATAGCGTAGCACGGTATAGAAAAATGTTTTCTATGAAAATATGTTGTTAGTCCCAGTCCAAGCTTGAACCGGAGAGCTTTCGGCTCGCAGTCCAACGCACTAACCTTAAGCTACCGACGCTACTAATTTTACTACATACCCCAGACAAAATTTTTGGCATGGTTGAGGCAGTTCAGAAACATATCCTCGACATATTTCAAACAGACAAAGGCGGAATTTGTATCAAAAGCTGTCTGATTTCTGCCCATTCCCCAAATATGGCGTGAATCTGCCTTAAAAATTCCCCCTAAGATTTCGCAGAAGTAAGAAGCTATTCTAGGAGCTGTTCTTGGGTATCCTGAAGTCCTTCTCTACTCGATAATTTTCTTAATTATTTTTTTGTATGAAACGATCGTTTTAGAAGAACTTCTCTTCTCGCTTCCCAGTATGCAATTCGTTTCGATATCGTTACGATACCAAATAAATTAGAATCGAGAAAGTTATTCGAGAAAGCATCGAAGGTCTCCGAGATAGTGGGTTACTTTAGAAGAGCTTATAGAATAGGTTCTTACTAAGTGGACCAGGAATTCCTTGAAATGCCTACATGAATACCTCCTGACAAGGCATTATTGCATTTATTCCTATGAACAGTTTCGAAAAGTGGTTGCTTTTTAGTTCTTTAGGAACACCGTCCTGGAAGGTATATTAGAATTACTTCCGAACAAATAGTTCCTGAAGTAATTGCTTTCCAGGTCTTCGGAAACAAGTTCTTGAGTGTAATTTTTGAATTGCTCAAAAAAAAGAAGCAATTGGTAAAAATAAATTTATTTAAAAAAAACACACGTTCTTAAAAATAATACTAATTATTAATTCAATATTTAATTATATATTATAAAGTTATATTAATATTTTATTATATATTATAAAGTTATATAATATAAGATATATTACACTTTCTTACACATTCTTAAATCCATCGCAAAATTGCTATATAGTACACTACGGAAAGGCATCTACAATGCTTCACCACATGAGTTGAGAAACAGTGATTCAGAATATTATGAAAAAGCTCTTACCCCCGCCGCTTGATTCGGCATTAAACTGTAGACACCACCACTTTGAGTACAAATATAACACGCACAGCTCAATTGGTGAGAGATCTCGGCTTAAGTTCTTCAGGACTGTCTCGCCAAACTATTATTATATCCCGTAAATATAGTATTATTCAAGCAAATATGTTCAACATATAACAGGGTTTTTGGAAATTAAGGTCTTAGTAGTGCAAATTTTTAGTATTCAATTTTAAAAATCAAGCCAGTTTGTTCCATTAATAGAACATTTGTAAAATGTGTTAAAATTCGAGCTGCCTTCCAACATAAAAACTCTTTGATTTATATGTGTGGCGGGCCTTACAATAATAGTTAATATAATAGTAATAATAGTTTGGCTGGCTACTAGTTTGAATAGGTTCTTCAAAGTGCCAATTACCGAGGCCTGCTGTTTAATACCAACTCCGAGGTGAGAGCCTTACTCAAGGCAATATTTGACTGTCAGAGGTTTGCTATTGTCTGCAGAGTAGCAAAATATAAGAACTTTTTCCTATTTTAAGTATTCCCGTTCCATATTTGAACCTGGATAACGCGATCTTTCGGTTCTTCGTACACCGCGCTTCCCAACCGACGCTACACATCTTTCATTTATTAGTTGATGGTAGGCAAAAGTAAATTAAGGAAGGTTAGAGACATGATAGGAAATATGTGTACAATAATATGTTGGTACGATTGTTTAATTTGTTTTATATTTGTTCAGTCTTCTTATACCTGTGATCATAGTATTTGAAATGATACCAGGCCTCGGATTTTGATGACATGTCATTTTTTTAAATCATTTGTCATTTTTTTAGATGTTACGTCATTTTTTAAAATGTTTTTAAATTTTAGGTCATTATTTATAGAATTTCGTAGATCTTTCTTGATATTAAGCAATCCTGTAGTAGATTTGAAACGAAAATGAGAAATCTTTGGTCTTCATTTTTACTACTATTTCTGTCTTAATTATTTGCAACCCTGCAGTGGAGTTGATATCAAAAATATGGCATCGCAAGTTAATAAATATATGTATATTTTAGTTCATTCGTTCAATCTAAAATAAAATAACTTATAAAAGATATGGCTAGAACGAAAATAGATAAAAATATCTTAAGTAGTAATAAATTTGAGTTTAATTTATGTTCAAATTATATCTATTTGTTTTTACTACATTGATGTTTTTGGGAAACATTTTTGTATTGAAAATAACTACATAATTTTAATGCACCACTGCATTTACTACATTTGTGTTAAAAGAACTACATTTTGTCTTCATTTATACGTCCTCAAATATGTATATAAATTACTTCATCTGTTTTATATTTTACTACATAATAATAGTTTGGCGCTACAGTCCTATAAGAACTTAGACCGAGCTCTCTGACCATTTTGAGATGTTCGTGTTATATTTGTACTCAAAGTGGTGGGACCTATAGTCTAATGCCGAATCCGAATGGCGGCTGAGAGCCTTTCATAGGCAATGTTTTACTTTCGTAGATTTGCCATTTACTGCCGAGAGATAGCGTAGCACGGTATAGAAAAATGTTTTCTATGAAAATATGTTGTTAGTCCCAGTCCAAGCTTGAACCGGAGAGCTTTCGGCTCGCAGTCCAACGCACTAACCTTAAGCTACCGACGCTACTAATTTAACTACATACCCCAGACAAAATTTTTGGCATGGTCGAGGATGTTCAGAAACATATCCTCGACATATTTCAAACAGACAAAGTCGGAGTTTGTATCAAAATCTGTCTGATTTCTGCCCATTCCCCAAATATGGCGTGAATCTGCCTTAAAAATTCCACAAAAATTTTCAACCTGCCCGAGACAAAATTTTTGGCATATTTCTGGAATATTTCGGGCATATTTCCGGCAAACGCACAGCTAAATGGAATATCTTGGGAAGTGTTTGGAATATCTTGGGAATATCCAGGTTGTAAATTTTTGTAGAATTTTTATGGCAGATTCACGCCATATTTGGGGAATGGGCTGAAATCAGACAGTTTTTGATACAAACTCCGCCTTTGTCTGTTTGAAATATGTCGAGAAAATGTTTCTGAGCTTCCTCGACCCTGCCAAAATTTTGTCTGGGGTGCTATACACTTCCCAAGATATTCCATTTAGCTGTGCGTTTGCCGGAAATATTCCAGAAATATGCCAAAAATGTTGTCTCTGGTATTGTGTTTATTTTACATCAAGCTAAAATTAAAATATAAATACATACACGGTCAAAAATTCAGGTTAATTTTGCAATATATATAAAAAATGTTTGGTTTAAAAACGATTTCTAAACATTTTGATTGATTTATATTTACCTTGTATAGTTGAAAAATGTATGTGTTTCAACTTTCAACTTAAAAATTGAATTTTTTAACTTTAATATATTTTTTCTATACTTTAATTTAAACATTCAAGTTGAAAATCCATTTACATTTAAATGTTCAACCTTTTGGTTTAAATTATGAACTTTCCAAGTAGAAAACTTAAAATTTTTAACCATCTTGGTTGATTTGTATTTTCTGTAATGGTTTTAAATTTATGAATTTTAAATTTTCAACCTTTTGGTTTAAATTGTAGTACATTCAAGTTTAAAACTTAAAATTAATAAACATCTTGGTTGATTTTTATTTACCTGGATGGTTGAAAAATTTATTCATTGCAAAATGTCCACTTTCAAGATGAATTTCTTAACTTTAATATATATATATATATATATATATATATATATATATATATATATATATATAATAAAAATCTAAAAATCCATAGAACAAAATATTTTTATTTCTTATTTCTCTAATTTTCGAATGACATTAAAACATGAGAAAATTATTTGTTATTATCAAGTGGTGCTATATATATTAATTAAGGTCCAGTTTTTCAGTGAAGGTTTAAATGTCCGAATTTATTTACTTTTTACAGACAGATAGAGAGACAATTAGTACTCAGTTAATATGAAATTTTTATATATATGAGAAATATTGACTACAATGGGACTAAAAAAATAGATCATATTAAACAAATTAATATTAAACATTGTTTAAATAGTACAGAAAATTTGCCACTAATGCAGATCAAAATATGTTGAATAGGAGCAAACTATTTGGAATATTAAATTTAACCATGTATAAACAAATGTGCAATTGTATGTAAATATATTTTTCATTTTTTTTTTTAATTTTGATCATTTTTTTACTACATTTTTGTTATTGATTTTTTTAGTTTCGAAATTTTAAATTCAAATTGCATGTCTTTCAATTTAAAAAAAATGTCTCCTTTATTTAACAACATAACATCAGATACATTCAAAAAAAGTTTAAAGGAATTTATCTAGATCTATAAATCGTATTAAATAGATTGTGTTTATTAGAAGACAAATTATGATCTCTCACATGATTGGAATGTAGAGGTATGTTCCAGTTTTTGATCGAAATCGATTTTACCTGCAAAATTCTAAACAAACTATTTTGAATTTATTATTTTTCAAACTAATTGAAAGAGTTGAAGTCAAATCATGTTGTTTAAATTTCAAAAATTATTTGTTGTACTAAGATATCGAATCCAAAAGTAAAAACGTTTGTTTTAAAATTTTCATATGAAATTCGATCAAAAGTTGGAATATGCCCCCCCTGTATTCCAATCCTTAAAAATTCCCCGATTACCCACTAAAACTAAAAATTACCACAAATTGGGGAATTCCCCTGAAGTTGGCATCACTGCTTTCAACCCAAAAGTCGTGAGACCAAATACATTTTTTACGAATATGTTTTCGACATCCCCCTCAAGTATTTTAGGACTAAAATGAAAAAAATCGAAAGCAGTTTTTTTTAAATATCGCGGTTTAAAGTTTTTTGCGTTTTTTTTTAAATATTTTTTTATAATAACTTTTTGTTTGTTTAAACTATTAAGTTTAGCCACTAAAACAACCCACAAAAATTGCATGTAATTTGCGATAAAATTGTTTTTTTTTTTAAACGAGTTCTTTTTTGAGCATTATATCCATAAATATCATTAAATGGGGTATACACGGATTAACGTGCATGAAAGTATGTACCAAACAAAGAAAACTAATCAGCTATCTTTAATAGTTGAGAAGATATTACAAATCAAAGTCATATTTTATTGAAAATTTGGTCACATTTCTAAAATGCGATTTCCGTACCCCTCTGGGTGGCTACTTCCATTTATTAACCTCAACCGATTTCTGCAATACAAAATATTGGTACAAAAAGACGATTTCCTCCCACTTGGTGGGGGAGGGGCCTACCGCTACGGGTTGCTACTCCTGTATCGATTTCTGCAATGAAAAAATATGGGTACAAAAAGGCGATTTCTGCCCATTTAGAGTGGGCGGGGCTTACCCCTCTGGGTGGCTACTCCCATTTATCGATTTCTGCAATAAAGTTGATACAAAAAGATGATTTCCGCCCACTTGGCGTGGGCGGACCTACCCCCCTTCCATTCCACCCACTTCTGACCTACTTCCACATTAAGCAACTTGACTGACGAATACACAAACACAATCGACCAAACGAACGAACAAGCCGGGAACTACCCGTAAACAACTCAAGTGATTCAAGAAACCTACTGTATTCGCAATTGTTTTTGATTGTATTAGCAAACAACATGAATACAGAATCTCGCAGAGAAACACACTGCGTGTTTCTTGATTTTCAAGCAGAAGTTTGCTAATATTTGCTTTGTTTGAATGTAAATCACACTTAGGCTCACTATGTTCGAGAGCAACTCATACATGGAGTTGGTTTTTTAGCGAGTAGCACTTTACAACTTTTGAGCCTCTTACTGCACATCTCTGATTCATATCTATGCCGTTTTCCTCTATATACTAAATCAGACATATTGGCGAGAAAATGAAACGGCCTAAGTGCCTGATCAAATCTATTTGGAATGTCTTCCTTATAACAGGACTACTCTTCCTAATCTAATATTTCCAATTAATATCTCCCGTTTTGAAATTTGTCATAGAATCGGTTTGAATTAAATCGATTACATCCAGTTGTAATTTCATTAAATTATTTGGCTCTACATAGGGGGCTATTTTGGCTAATATATGTGGACCGCTACAACTTATTGCTGATCAGTGAACTAAATGAATATTTTTATCCATACGGTTTTCATTGCATATGGGCATTTCCTGGGGTTCCGGACGCTTAAAACTTTAATATATCGAAGGAAAATTAATTTTTTGTGCATATAATATTTAAATAGGACTAAGTATCTGCAATTATAGAATTCTGTGCAGTAGATCAAAAGATATAAATAAAAAGGTGGGCGTTCCGGTACAAAAATGGAAGTAAATATCGAGGTTCATATGAATATTCCAAAAAGTCAGCGAATTCTACGTACAAATGATTTTTATGAAATATTTTAAAAAATAGTTGAAGTCATGTGCTTTCTTTGTATATTTACACTTTGTTCCTAAAATTTATAGTTTATTCATAATAAATCAAGGAGAAATTCCGGACGGGACAAAAAATTCCGTATTGTAATTATCAGTACGATTTTTATTCTAAAAATCATTTTTTCGTACAATATATTTTTTGTATTATCTCTGAATATAGCTGAGACAATTTACTATATTTTTGTTTATATACACTTTGTTCCTAAAGTTTACAGTTATTTCGTAATAAATCGCAGAATAATTCCGGACGTTCCGTATCGAAATTTGCGCTACGATTTTTGGCTAAAAATTATAATGTATATGACAATATTAATAATTATTATTACGAAATGAAAAGTGATGTACTATTCAAATTTTCAGATGTTTTTTAAGATTTTTATTTATTTTTTACTTTTTTTGAAGTAAAAAATACTCAAAGTTCCGGACGGGGCATATTTCAACTAGCTGTCAAAAATGTTCTAGAATTACTAGGAAAATGATGTTTACATTTACATACATGTATCTTTTTGGTTCCGTACGGGACATCGAAACCACTTATACAAACATCGAAAATTTTCCGTTATTTTTATTTGGATCATTATTCTTTAAGTTTTAGAAATAATTATTAATGTTGCCTAAAAAACAGAAAATAATATTTTGTATCTTTATGTCTTTAAAGTTAATTAATTTGGTTACTCAAAATACATGAAAAACTGCATAGTATTGCATAGTAACGTAACTTTATGAGTATTTTTTTTATACGTTACCGTTAACGGAATAAAAATTTCTTTTTAGATATTTAGATTCAGATATTTCAGATTCTAAATCAGTCGTTATTTCAAAGATTTGGGCATTTTGAATTTTTCGGTCGTGGTTGACGTTTTTCTGAAAATGCCCATATGTGAAAATTTTCATTCATATTTACATTTAAAATTTTGGATCGTATCATTATCGACTTCTTCCAACAGTGGCCTAAATAATTGTTTTCAATTTGGAGGTTTATATCCAATTCTTAAATTTTCAAACAAAACATTGTACTCTGAAAAACACAAATATATTCCCTTAGTTATATTAAAAAAATATCGCTAAACAGAGTACAGAAATCAATAAAATCCAAAATTAAAAAATCGGGAATTTTTTAAGCGGATAAAATCCAAAAAAAAAACCCAGATGGATTTTATTGGACGGAAGAAAATAACCCAACCCTGGCTTTAACTAATAGTTGGTTACGCTTCATGCTTTTGTTAGAAAAAAATGAATTTCAGTGAAGACAAACTACATTTGGTAGATGCAAATGAATATTCGTTGAAACAACTGCACGCCAAGCTGTTATTTTTTGGGTGTAGAGTTTTATTATGGTTCAATATTGTTTAAATTACATTAAATGGATTAACACCACTTTTGTTATTTTTATACAGCTTTTTTTAACTTTTAAAGCGGAAAATCTCTGAAACCACACTCATACAAAAAAAAATCTTAAAATAAAATTCATGCTCACCGACTTCAAAGTTACAACAACTTCATGCTTGCTGACTTCGAGGTTGAAACAACCTCATGCTTGTTGACTAGGAGGTTTATCAGTTGATACCGCAACTGAATAAATTCGGTAAGGCAATTCAGTTGGTTGCCGCAACAAATCGGTTTTCTGTGTGTACTTTTTCTGTCAACGTAAGCACGAACTAACACAACATTGCGATTTAGCGTTAATAGCGTTGCCGAAAAACACGGCTGCAACTTCGTCTTGATTTTCAAGATGAGATCGATCTATATTTCACTAAATATTTATAAATTTTTAATCTGATTTGTAATATATATTCTTTTTTTTTACAGGCTAATGATCGTGCTCAAAGTAATCTTCGGAAAACTACTTGTCAGCGTAACTTAGAAATTAATAAGAAAATGGCTTCTATTGCTAAAGTTGTGTGTGATAAGAATGGTGTTTTTACTACGCACGTAGTAGGCTGTTAGTAAAAAATATTTAAATAAATACTAAATAATTTGTCCGTTATTACTTTATAAATTAAGTGACCCGAATTGCGATTTAGGGGTTCGGCATTTCGTCTTGATTAAAAAAATAGAATTTCTTTTATTAATTTTATTTCGTTATTATTAGTTTTTTAATATATAAAGGCTAACAAAATATATCACTCATTAGTAATTTTTAAAAAGCTGAGAAACGTTGATGCTCAGTTCTCTTTTCAGATGACTTCTAAATATTTCCGGAACACTTAATTTGGATCAGCGAATGCCAAATGCACATTATCACAAAATACCTAAGTGTTTGTGCTTTTATACAGCTCTACACTAAAAAAAATGTTGGTTGAAAGCTCATGTAAAAGCTTTCTATTTATGGTTTATATTTGTTGTGAATGTAAATTAATTGTGGTTTTCAATGAAGGGCATTATGTATAATGCCTTCCAACATAAAATTGTATACAAAATGTTGCTGTGCGCCTTAGTAAATATATATTTGTATTCCCACTCATTTAAAAACATTTCATTAAAATGAATAAAATATAGACAAAGTTTAATATAAAAAACATTTCGTCAATATTAAAATATTGTAGTGATGTAGCTAAATTTATATAGAGCAGGGATGCGCGATGTTGCTCGCATGACAGCTCAACAGAACCTGACGAGCTTTTGTTGTGAAAGCTCTATATATACGTATACAAAACTTAAAAGCTCAAATGCACGCGTGCATGCAAATGCTCTTCGCTGGTATATATCATGCCAAAGGAGAGAAACTATTTTGCGTTTTTACATTTTTTAATGTAGTTTTTCCCCAAGTTTACATTGGTGATTTTGTTGGACATCTCTAGCCACACTAGACAAAACCAAAAGGGCGAATTCGAAAATTTGAAAATCTTGTCATGTGAACGGGGAGAATCTTTTCGTTTTTGCCTTAACTATTTATTTGTATAAGATAAAATAGTGGTGTAAAGGCATTAATTGTTTGTTTTTAAAGCATTGATGAAAAACAAATAATTTTTACTTATTTTTAAAGCACTTCAAACTTTAAAATTTTATTTCCAATATTTTTAAAAATACACATTCGACCTTTGGCATGACGTATGTATGATGACGATATGTAAATAAAATCCCAAAAGCCAAAAAATAATAAATATTTTTTTTTTAAATAAAACGTTTGTAAGGTACACTTTGAAGATTGAACACGAAAAACGTGAGTCGCATCCAACAGATAATATACGCCCAACGTTTTTCGTTTGAAATATTCAAAGTTCACCTTACAAACAACTTATTTAAAACAATATTTTTTATTTATTTATGTTTAGTTTTTCTTATTTTTTTGCGTCAGTTGGATCAGTTGCGCCAGTTAGATTTTCGTGAGACAGAATTCGACCGGCCGAAAATCATGCATTTTCAAAGTGTCTTTAATATAGAACCGTGGCTACAGACATTTTTTTTATCGAATAAAAAGAATGTTAATTATGTTTGCATTTATGCATTTTATGTTTTTTGCTTTTTCACTGCATTTTACAAACAACATTTTTTATGAAATGACTAGACAGTAATTGATTTAATATTAATACGGTTATTGTCCAGGAGTAAATCCAGGAATGTTATGGCATTAAGTCAACTTGAATATTGTTTTTGGATTGGTTAAAATAAACTGTTTGTAACCGCCATTGGGTCCCAACTTTATATATTTGTTTTAATTCGTTGATTGTAACTAGTAAATTATAGCTTGTCAACTGTTACTCGCTTAGGTTTGATTGTCATTTGTGTTGAAAATAATAGTCATCTTGCATTGAAAAGATATGACCACCATTTAATTTTTAATTTGATATTTACACCATAAAGTAAGATTATTGTCATTTGACTTATTTCGAATATGTTTATTGATTTGTTTAAATTATAGGAATTTTAATGAAGGCTGTTTGAATAATAAAGTTTAATGTACTTATCAATGAAACTAATTGCGTTCCCCTTCGTTCAAAATACCGTGAAAATCAGATAGAGGAAAATTTCCTCAACAAAATTAAAATTCTTTATGTGACTGCTCGTGACGGCTTTAGATGCGAAACTAGAAACAATACTAGTTTCGCATCTAACGCTTCGACATCTCGGTGAGTATCTCTTGAACTCCAACGTTTAGAAGAAGAACTTGCCACCATTCGCGATCGTGATATAAATATAAAAATGAAATGAAAAATATATAAAATATTGCATCAAAACGAAGTCGATCTTGATGAAGTCGGCTCCAATTCTTCTCGCTCCGTTCGTCAATGGCTTGGAGAAATGTTTAACGATGCTGCCGAGAACCAAATATCTGCACATTAAAGTGTTCATAATTTTAACTCAACCAATATTCAAAATGATACTAACCTTAATAATAATGAAAATGCACCAGTAGTATGTTTGCGCCGGTTCTGGCTCAAAGGGGCTCCATGGAGCCATAAGGAGCCATGAGGATCATTTTTTAACAGAGGTGTTGTTATTGTTTTCAATAGGTATCATTTTTTTAACAGGGGTGTTGTTAGTGTATTTCAGTCGGGATCATTTTTTTATCAAAAGCGTTCTAATTGTTTTCATATGGAATATTTTTAAACATGATACAGTAGTACGTTTGCGCCGGTTCTGACTCAATGGGCTCCATGGAGCCATAAGGCGCCATGAGGATCATTTTTTAACAGAGGTCTTGTTATTGTTTTCAATAAGGATCATTTTGTAACAGAGTAGTTGTTTGTGTAATTTCAGGTGTATTATATGTATACTATATACATTATAATGGCATGGAGCCATTGGGATGACATTTTAACATATGTTGTTAATGTTGATACATGCATATATATTATATGTATGTTATGAAGGCATACAGCCGTAAAGAGTAAATTTGCAACTCATATTGTTGTTGGTATAATTATTTCGGAGTAAGCATTTAAATTGGGAATATTTATAAACGTACATATATGTACGTAATAATTTTGTTGTTGTCTATGTTATAGAAGCAATTAAAATTTCAGTTTTATACTTGATGATTTATTTTGCATGATCATCAAGAGAGTTGAGGAACAAAGGGTTTAATTTGAAACTTTGTTGAGGAACGAAGATTGTAATTTAAAACATAGCTATGTGAATGAATGTGTTATTATTAGACATATATTTTTTGGTGGATAATTTTTTTTGTTGTAAACAGGTAAATGCACTTCTGCATTAATGCATTGACACATATTTAATTCAAGGTGAATTTTACTATAATGGATATTGTAGTATATTTTTATTCTACAAAGTCAAGGTCATTTAATTTGGTTATATGAATGAATGGGCCATAAGGCTCCATTGGGATCAATTTTTAAACAACATACTATAAGTTTTAAAGATTGAACATGTTAAAACATGTTTAATTTTATTTAGTTTTTTCTTGAGTCAAATTTTATATACTCTCTTTAAAATTTTAATTGTGTATATTTATACTAATAGAATTATCTTTTTAACTCATTTTAAAGAGATATCCATTATATATAAATGGGTCGAAATTTGAATTAAAGTTATTTATCGTCTGCATTACAATTTGATAGGAACAAAAATATGGTAAGATTTTTTTTTTCAATTTTTTGTATTTATTAATTTATATTATTTTAAGGATTTCGCTGAAATTATTAGTTTAGCAAACGGAAACCTCTCTACATACATTAGAGTAGATGACTTGCCCATTGATCAGGAATTTAGCATTTCTAAATTTGAATGGAAAAACACAATTAATGGAACAAAATTAATTGTACATCTAACAGACAATAGATGGTTTTATCTACCAACAAGAATTTCTAGAAAAGTTGAAACCGATGATCCATATTTATATAATATAAATGAGAAGTGGTCTATTATTTTTCGAGGACGACAATCAGAAGTAATGGCTCTATTCGATTTACGCTATGAATAAAAAAAACTAATAAAAAAAGTTTTTTAAAAAACAAGCTTTTATAAAAATCTGTACTAAAAAATTAAAAATAAATTTACTAAAAATATAAAATATATTTATAGTAGGTATGTATATTTATAATGAATACATATTAGTATATGAAATAAATTAAATTCAATCTTATTCAATTTATATTATTAAGATATACGTTTATAAGAAATAAATTTTAAAATTTACTAAGAGGTTTCCAAATACAAAAATAAAAGCGTGCGGCAAAATTATTGAATATTACAGTCCAACTCTAGCACTAATAAACTTTGCAATTTAATTCAACTTTGCAATAGTTTTCAATATAATTTTCGAGAAGGGGTAGATCAGTATCCCTAGTAGAAATTTGCCTGATGCGCCCATCGGGAAATGATCGGGTTTTCGTTGGGTAAGTCATATTAGAGAAAATATGATAATTGCCTTTGCATGCCCTTATCATGCTTACCATACCAGGGTTTGCATTATCTAAATAGTCAATGTTCCCGATTATAGCTACATTACTTGTTCCTCATAACGAAATGACATCAGACAATGATCGAGATTTAATGAGAGAAACCCTATTATGCTCGGGCTCTGACAAGGCAATTGTCGGGTAAATAATAAAATGGGGACTTGCCCGATCAGTACATGATCATGGCCTGAGTTCAGTACATGATCAGGACACTGCGTTACTAGGACATTATGGGCCTCGTCATATCCGGATCATCTCAAATAATGACATGATCACTTCATGACCATGGCCCTACCAAAATGTCTACTAGGGATGGAAGTATCTATGAGTTTTGTAGGCAGTGCTGCTATCGCAATTCCAATGATATTTTTTTGGCATGTATTATGTTTTTACCTCAGGATAATCTGGCAAAACTGAACTTTTAATTAGAAATATTTATTTATGTACTTAATTTAAGTCATGGAATTTGACTAAATGATGTAGATTAACGTTTTATATCTCCTTGCAGAAAGGGTCGTAATTTCACCGAGGTGTGTGGCACCTGTCAAATAAGCAAACCTTTTAAAATGCTACAACTCTCGACTTATAAAAGTAGTACATAGTTTTAAAAACTGAAGTAAAAGCTCATATTTTACATTATAATCGCCATGTAGAATCTGGGTGTAACTGGACAAAGGGACGTGATATCTCCTATACAATCTTGCCTTATGCTGTGAAGGGTTATAGTGTGCTGAGCGGTTGCAGGATTTAAAGTATAAAGAGTTGTAGGTTTGTGATGTATAAGATATATATATATATATAAATATGATCATAATTGTATTCCTTTGATAGTTCAAATTCATATTTAGGCTACACATTTACAAATGTAATATGCTGGTAATTTTTAATATTTTCGCCGCACGCTTTTATTTTTGTATTTGGAAATAATAATAATAATAATAGTGTGGCACTACAGTCCTATAAGAACTTAGGCCGAGCTCTCTCACCATTTTGAGCTGTGCGTGTTATATTTGTACTCAAAGTGGTGGGACCTACAGTTTATTGCCGACTCCGAACGGCGGGTGAGAGCTTTTTCATAGGCAATGTTTTACTCTCGTAGGTTTGCCATTTACTGCCGAGAGGTAGCGCGGTATAGAAAAATGTTTCTATGAAAAGATGTTGTTAGCCCCAGTCCAGGCTTGAACCGGGGACCTTTCGGCTCGCAGTCCAACGCACTAACCACTGAGCTACCGCGGCTGTATTTGGAAACCTCAATTTATTTTTAATTTTTTAGTACAGATTTTTATAAAAGCTTGTTTTTAAGAAAAAAAAAATTATTAGTTTTTTTATTTTTTTTTTTTAGTCGTTATATGGTCATTAGAATTATTATTTTGCATAGATCGGTTCAGCGGTTACCGAGTTATAATATTTGCCCTTAACACCCTCTGTCGATGTAATTTGAACTCCTTCCTAGTCATTGAAAATTTCTCCAACGATTTCCTGTACCAAGCATTGTCGAGATCAGTTAAGTGATTACCGAGATATAAAATTTTGATCTTAACACCCTCTATCAATATAATTTATAACTACACTCTAGATTAAGTTAAGTTTGGTGCCCGCAAGAGTAATTGTACCAAGTTTTTCATATATCGGTTCAGCAGTTTTTTTTTTTTTTTTAATGTGGGATAAAAAAATAGAGCCACAGCACTCAGACAGGGTTATATCCATTGTGCTGTGACCCAGTTCCCTGGTTTTTAATGATACTTCTTAGATTCATTATTGAATCTAAGAAGGCTATTGTGTGATAGAGAGTGAAGCTGATCCTCTCTCATCAAGTCTGTGCCAAAGATCTGCCTTCTTATTCTAGAAAATGCTGGACAGTCACAGAGATAGTGCTCTGTGGTGCCAGTTTCTTCGTAGCAGGCAGAACATAAGGCGCTTTCGGCCAGGCCGATTGCGTTCATGTGTTTTTCACATGCGTTGTGTCCCGTTAGAAGTCCCGTCAGTTTTCTGCACTCCTTTCTACTTAAGGAAAGTAGAAACGAGGCCGATCTTTTGGTTATCGTCGGTGTCATGAGCTTGGAGAATCTGCATTTCGTCTCATTCAGCCATCTGCTCTTGTGTGCGGAGGCGACCCAAGAGCTGATGACGAATTTCCCCGTAGATGCAGGTAGTCCAAGCACAGGTTCTGGTCCAAATGGATTATCCTCAGATCCAGCACGTGCTAGTTCGTCAGATGTTTCATTGCCCGAAACTCCTTTATGGCCCGGCACCCAAATCAGTTTCAGTGTATTGTATTTACCAACACAATTGAGACGTGATCTGCATTGACGTACAATTTTGGATGTGATGACCTGGTTGTTCAAAGCCATAAGAGCAGCCTGACTATCGCTGCAAACTGATATAGCCCTGTTCTGCCATCTATTATCCGCAATGTAGTCCATAGCCATAAGTATAGCATAGACTTCGGCTTGAAATACCGAGGCATTGTCGCCTAAGGCGAAGTGAAGTCTGCGGTCATCCGGTTCCACAAACACTCCAGCACCAGATCCCTGATCGGTTCTGGAGCCGTCTGTGAAAATGCGGTGTGACCCTCTACCTGGCTCACAGTCAGGCGTTAGCCAGTCTTGAATGTCAGGTTGGCAGACCTCAAAATTTCGTCTTGGTAATATTTCTGTTATCATTGCATCAGAGGGCATCTCCAGTATACAGGTGTCTAATGGAGTGTCAAGTGCAATATCAGAGATATTCCAGGGAACATTAAACCAGAAACCACCTCGTTTTAGTCTCCAGCAGCCTTTCATGGCTTCGCCTCTGATGAAGATGTCAAGTGGTGGTAGGTTTAAGATTGCATTCAGTGCTGGACCAGGTGTAGTGGGAAAGGCACCCGTAACACCCAGACACACAGTTCTCTGAATCTTGGCAAGACTAGTTGTCACGCATTTTCGCGACAGCTTGTTCCACCAGACTACCGATGCATATGATATCATCGGTCTTATCATTGCCGTGTAAATCCATAAGGTTTTGCTCGGCGATAGTCCCCATGTCTTCCCAAAAATTCCTCTGCATTGCCAGAAGGCATACAATGCTCGCGAAATTTTATTTTCAACATGTTTTGTCCAAAGTAGTTTACTATCTAGAGTTAAGCCTAGATATTTTACTTCGTTAGACAGAGGAATAGTGACACCCTTAAGTACTGGTAGAGATAATCCTGTCATTATTCTTTTCCTAGTGAAGAGAACAATCCCTGTTTTGTGAGGGTTGACGGAAAGTCCGTTTGCAGTACACCAGCTGTCAATTCGGTTCAACGAGTTTTGTGTTTTAACACAGACCTCATTGAGGGAAAAGCCTGTGGCAAGAATGGCAACATCATCTGCATAGGCCTGGGAATAGACACCTGGTCCATCGAGATCGTTGACTAGAGAGTCAACCAGCATACACCAGAGCAGGGGGGAGAGAACGCCTCCTTGAGAACAACCTCTATTCACCCCTGCCATAATATACTGACCGCACTCCGCCTCCGAAGTGATGGTCCTAAACATTAGCATTGACCTTAGCCATTTGACCAATGTTTCATCTATTCCATGCCTTCTAGCTGCGTCACACATTCCATCAAAAGTCGCATTATCAAAAGCACCCTCGATGTCAACAAATATGCCCATCACGTACATCTTCCTCTGAAAAGCATGCTCGATCCGGCCAACCAGATGTTGCAATGCTGTTTCACAGGATTTTCCACGTTGGTAGGCATGTTGTCTTGATGATAGTGGGTACCTTGACAGCGATGTTTTTCTGATGTGCAGCTCAACTAGTCTTTCTAGACACTTTAGTATGAAGGACATCATACTAATGGGTCTGAAGCTCTTGGCTATGGAATAGTCTACTCTTCCAACTTTAGGAATGAAGGCTACTTTAACTAAACGCCAGGATGTCGGAATGTATGCCCATGCGAGACTTGCTCTAAAGATCTTCTTTAGGCATGGTAGCAATTGGGTTATACCTTCCTGTAGCATGACTGGGTAGATGCCATCCGGTCCAGGTGACTTGAAGCCATCAAAAGAGGCCACTGCGTATTGGATAGCTTCATCGTATACAACCAATCTGGCAACCTGCCAGTCATGTTTTGTCACATTAGAGTTGTTATTGCAGTCCCCAGTGCTGGGATTACAAAGTGGCCCTATGTGGATTTGATTTCCCGGAAAGTGAGTCTCAACTAGGACACTGAGTGCCTCTGTCTTAGACTCAGTATACGAGCCATCAGGTCTCCGCAGTGAGTCCAGTCGAGCAGTTCGGTCTCTTTTAAGAAACTTGACCAATCTGCTAGTCTCACTGCAGGATTCGATGCTACTGCAGAAGTCTTTATAGGAAACACTTTTCGATTTACGAATTCGTTTCTTATACTCTTTCTGCTTAGCTCGATAAAGAAACCAGTCAGAGTCTAAGTTGCTCCTTAGGGCCCTATTTAGAAGCTTTCTGGAATCCTTGCGCAAGGTTTCAAGACAAGCGTTCCACCAAGGAACGGGAGGTCTAGATAACGTTTTTCGTACCGGACATGTTCGTACAAAACTAGAATTTATGACATCGTTCATAACTTGAACAGACGTCTCAATACTTTCTTTGGTACGAATTCTGACAGGAATATTGAGGGAATTCTCAAGTTCATGTCTGAAGCGTGCCCAGTTCGTTTTTCTGGGGTTTCTTACCGTCATAGAGGGCGGCACCTCTCGGTCAGTATGAAACTCGATATACCTGTGGTCCGATAAAGAATCTTCTTTAAGAACCTTCCAGTTAAAGATTGACTCTCTCAGTCTACAGTTAGACAAAGTAAGGTCAATCACTTCCTGTCTTCTAGCAGTCACAAAAGTGGGTTTATTACCAGTGTTGTGAATGTTCAGATTGGAGGTCATGATGAAGTCAAGGAGTCTGGTACCTCGCGCGTTGCATTTACTGCTGCCCCACACAGTGTGTTGAGCATTAGCGTCACAGCAAAGAATAAGGCCGGTCTCCTTAAGATCACAGTACTCTATGAGCTCAACAATTGCCTTTGGCGGAGGAGGCAGTAGTGAGTCATAGGGGAAGTAGCCTGAGGCGACAATCAGATGTTTCCATCCACTATCGCTTTCATAGCTCACTTTTGCTGCCACCAGGTCTTGCCCACAGAATTGGGTTAACTTAGTGACAGCAAAGTGTTTCGATACTATAAGACAGCTTCTAGGCCTTGCGGCTTGCTCATCGTATAGTATGGTTTCACCACGTAGTTCACTAAGACCACAGATGCGTTTGTTATACACCCATGGTTCTTGAATAGCTGTGATGTGAGGTAATGTATGCAACATGGAGAGCTGCTTACCTAGTAAAGCGGTAGCAGCTTTAGAATGTTGCAGATTTATCTGAGTAAATATCATGACAGGATAATTAACTCGTTTCTCATCATATGCCTATTCATTTGGAATTGATTCGGAATTTGATCCGTCCAAAGAATAAGTTTAGATGGTTGTCGTACTTAGATAGCATGACATCTAACGACTTCTGGTCTAAGCCAACAACCAGGGTTGAGCCCTCCTTGTCCTCCGGACCTCGCTCTGGTTTATGGCTATAGATTTTCCATCCGTTCGTTTCGATGCCCTGGTTCTGAGCACGTAGGCAGGCAAACACTTCCGCTGTTTTCCTGATAGGACCAGGTATCCAGCATATTGCTCGCCTGCGTTTGGGTTCGTCTCCGCTGAAAACAGCGAAGCGCGATTTGCCCAAGGAGGGGATTTTAGCAACGGCTGTGGCAATCCAATCGAAATTGGCTTGAGACGAGCATAGCACCTTCATGATGCCATCACTCGTCTCATAGCCTTTTGCGTTTGCACTGACACCGCCGGTGCTGACTAGCCGCCAAAGATGATCGGTGCAGTGTTTTACTTCTGCATCATTCATCTTTTGCTCCTTCCCCAATTTGCCAATAATCGCAACCGGAAGAGCTTTGCGAGCAGCATCACGATATGATACTGCTAGCCTACCTCTGCCAGTGGATGTTGAAGGCAGTTCATCCGCAGCCGATCCGGAACATGAAGCACCAGTGCTCTTGCTTGTTGAAGCAATATCACTGGAAACTGTCGAGTTCTGGGAGTTACGGGGTTTCGCAGTAGCAGTGAAGGTTTTAAACTTCTTGCCATTGCGCTTCTCAGGTGCATTGGCAGCCACAACAGCAGCAGCGGATGGTCCGGCTTCAGTCGGAGTAACCTCCACCGATCTATCGCGTTTTGCTGTGGTAGCTGGGAAAGAGAAAGCTCCAGCGTCGCCTTTAGCCTTTTCAGCCTCTTTGCGATCTTTCGCTTTATTCTTCCTTCTCCTACTCACCTGGGCATCGGACAACCTGACCTCCGTATTCAGAGATCCGGGTCCGGTCTCCAATGGAAGTTTAGCTTCCAGTTGGGTGTCGGTCTCTCTAGGATTAGATGCTGGTAAGACACCACTTTCCTTTGATCGACCCATGTTTCCAAATACGTGACAGAAAGGAGCCCTGAGAGGAAACAACACTGTCGAGCAGCCATACAGTGGAGGATTAGTCGTAGGCATAGCCGAACCGACACTTTCCTCTACTTGTATGGGAACCGCTGCGTTGTCGTTATCCTCCTCTAGATTCCTAGCTGTCTCATAAATTTGGGAGATGGAGGGGCACGATGAACCCCCTGCTACAGGAGCAGAGAGGTTCATCGTACCAGGGTTGGTTGCGTGGACTGAGGCCTCCAGAATCCTTGCCTCAGCCGCCGAAGCGGGTGGATTGCCACTTTTGTGGGTACCACCTGGAGTAGTTAAATCTTTATGTTGACCCATCGCGGTGGTATAGGGGTTTCTTTAGAGTCTGCCACCCCACCAATAAAAAAGACTATGGTAGTATTTAGTTCATTACTCATCACAAGCCTGTCTGACAAGGGTGACCCTACCAGAAACTTAAAAAAAAAAAGTTTCCGTCAGCTTAGCCTTATTGAGTCATTGTAACTTAAGCCCCCACACCACGTCAAGGTAACCACCACGTGGGGGCAGTTACCGCGATATGTTTTGTCCTTACCGCCCTCTATCGATATAATTTCGAACTACACACTAGCATATCGTCGTTGTAGAACGAAAAGTAACCAAATACATATTCAAAATATTCATTTACAAAAATCTTTATATATCTGTTAACTTTTAATCGATGGTATCAATTTTTTTAACCAAATGATTAGAAAATGTAAATCTATCAGTTGACATTTCAACTTTAAAAATGCATCAATTACTTTTTATAATATTAATCAACAAACTAGAAATTTAAATTTTTCATAAAAATGTAGTTTGTGACTTTTCGTTCTACGACGAACGATATGTTAAATTGGGGTCCCGAAGGAGTCACTTAATGAAGTTTTGCATAGATCGGTTCAATGGTTACCGAGATATAAAATTGTGCCTTTAACGCCCCCTCTACTTTCTGAACTGCATTAATTTGTGTGCTCGATAGAATTAATGCACCAAGTTTTTCTGAGATCGGTTCAGTGGTTACTGCGATATAGAATTTCGTACTTAACGTCCTCTAGCGATGGAAAATCGAAGCTCTGAGTATGTCATATTTATTTCAGTCTTCAATACTATACATATTATATACTAGCTGGACCCGTGCAGGACTCGTGCCAAGATTTTGTGAATTCAAAGATATGGATGGATTTTATTAATATAAAAAACATTTTTATTATTTATATCTGGGAAGTTATTATGGGTTTTATAAATGTATGGGTCTCCATAGAACGCTTTCCCCTAGAATTCTTCACCGTAGAGTTATTCCCAGTAAAAGTTTTAGTGTGGTGAGCTTTAATGTGGTGTGTTTTAGTGTGGTGAATTTTGGTGTGGTGAGTTTTAGTGTGGTGAGTTTTAGTGTGGTGAGTTATAATATGGGGAGTTTTATTGTGGTGAATTTTAGTGTGGTGAGTTTTAGTGTGGTGAGTTTTAGTGTGGTGAGTTTTAGTGTCTTGAGTTCGTTTTTTTGTATCTTTCCTTTTTTTGTTTTTCCTTTAGTTTGGATTTTAGTTTTATGTTATTGCTTTTATGTTTGTATTTTTGCTTTTTTTGTGCTTTTCTTTTGTGTTTTTACTTTTAATGTTTTTTTTTGTATTTGAGTTTTTTGTTTCATGTTCGTAGCTGGTGAAAGTGCCGAGTTATATCCAAGGATTGAAACCTAAACGAATAACGGTTTCGATTTCGGTTTCGGTTTTTTCCGCGTTTCGGTTTCGGTTACGGTTTCGGTTTTAAGTTTTTATAACGAAACGGTTTCGGTATACCGGTTCCATGTTACGGTTTCGGTTTTGATTTCGGTTTTTGTATAAATTTTCTTTATTTCCATATTTTTCAAATAATTTTACATTTTTTATATGGTGCTAAATTATGATCAAATGATCAATGTTTGTTGTTATTTTAGTAAAAATATTGTGTTATATGAATTATATAATTGATTAAGTCAAGAAAAAAATTTAATTTAAAATTTCGTGACCACAAAGCAATGAAAAGCAACATTTTGACTTCACCTGATATATGATCTGAATTGAAAAGAAGAAGAATTTTGTACAATTTTCATCCATAAAAGCCAAAGAAATTAAATTTCAACAATTCTGTGAACTGCAATATATGTAAACTAGTTATGATCATTTGCAATTTTAAATAAAAAAATTTTAAATAAAGATCGAAGACAAATATCTTAAACTGCATATTAATTATGAAAACGAATAGAATTTGAGCACTAATTGTATTTAAGTTACTTATTTTCCATATTTTAAATTTCTTCAACTTTTACTAAAAAAAAAATATGAATTATATTTTAACAAGAATTAACAATAAAAGACTATTCAAAATCTCAAGGCCATAATAAAATGAACTAAAAGTCACCAAATACATTTTCAAAATGCTAAATATTTTTTACAAACATCTTTATGTATCTGTCAATTTTTAAAAATTTTCATTCATATTTACATTTAAAATTTTGGATCGTATCATTATCGACTTCTTCCAACAGTGGCCTAAATAATTGTTTTCAATTTGGAGGTTTATATCCAATTCTTAAATTTTCAAACAAAACATTGTACTCTGAAAAACACAAATATATTCGCTTAGTTATATTAAAAAAAATATCGCTAAAAAGAGTCAAAAATCAATAAAATCCAAAATTAAAAAATCGGGAATTTTTTAAGCGGATAAATTCCAAAAAAAAAACCCAGATGGATTTTATTGGACGGAAGAAAATAACCCAACCCTGGCTTTAACTAATAGTTGGTTACGCTTCATGCTTTTGTTAGGAAAAAATGAATTTCAGTGAAGCCAAACTACATTTGGTAGATGCAAATGAATATTCGTTGAAACAACTGCACGCCAAGCTGTTATTTTTTGGGTGTAGAGTTTTATTATGGTTCAATATTGTTTAAATTACATTAAATGGATTAACACCACTTTTGTTATTTTTATACAGCTTTTTTTAACTTTTAAAGCGGAAAATCTCTGAAACCACACTCATACAAAAAAAAATCTTAAAATAAAATTCATGCTCACCGACTTCAAAGTTACAACAACTTCATGCTTGCTGACTTCGAGGTTGAAACAACCTCAAGCTTGTTGACTAGGAGGTTTTTCAGTTGATACCGCAACTGAATAAATTCGGTAAGGCAATTCAGTTGGTTGCCGCAACAAATCGGTTTTCTGTGTGTACTTTTTCTGTCAACGTAAGCACGAACTAACACAGCATTGCGATTTAGCGTTAATAGCGTTGCCGAAAAACACGGCTGCAACTTCGTCTTGATTTTCAAGATGAACATAAAATTGTATACAAAATGTTGCTGTGCGCCTTAGTAAATAAATATTTGTATTCCCACTCATTTAAAAACATTTCATTAAAATGAATAAAATATAGACAAAGTTTAATATAAAAAACATTTCGTCAATATTAAAATATTGTAGTGATGTAGCTAAATTTATATAGAGCAGGGATGCGCGATGTTGCTCGCATGACAGCTCAACAGAACCTGACGAGCTTTTGTTGTGAAAGCTCTATATATACGTATACAAAACTTAAAAGCTCAAATGCACGCGTGCATGCAAATGCTCTTCGCTGGTATATATCATGCCAAAGGAGAGAAACTATTTAGTTTTTCCCCAAGTATACATTGGTGATTTTGTTGGACATTTCTAGCCACACTAGACAAAACCAAAAGGGCGAATTCGAAAAATTGAAAATCTTGTCATGTGAACGAGCGAATCTTTTCGTTTTTGCCTTAACTATTTATTTGTATAAGATAAAATAGTGGTGTAAAGGCATTAATTGTTTGTTTTTAAAGCATTGATGAAAAACAAATAATTTTTACTTATTTTTAAAGCACTTCAAACTTTAAAATTTTATTTCCAATATTTTTAAAAATACACATTCGACCTTTGGCATGACATATGTATGATGACGATATGTAAATAAAATCCCAAAAGCCAAAAAATAATAAATTTTTTTTTTTTAAATAAAACGTTTGTAAGGTACACTTTGAAGATTGAAAACGAAAAACGTGAGTCGCATCCAATAGATAATATACGCCCAACGTTTTTCGTTTGAAATTTTCAAAGTTCACCTTACAAACAACTTATTTAAAACAATATTTTTTATTTATTTATGTTTAGTTTTTCTTATTTTTTTGCGTCAGTTGGATCAGTTGCGCCAGTTAGATTTTCGTGAGACATTTTCAAAGTGTCCTTAATATGGAACCGTGGCTACAGACATTTTTTTATTAATTAAAAAGAATGTTAATTATGTTTGCATTTATGCATTTTATGTTTTTTGCTTTTTCACTGCATTTTACAAACAACATTTTTTATGAAATGACTAGACAGTAATTGATTTAATATTAATACGGTTATTGTCCAGGAGTAAATCCAGGAATGTTATGGCATTAAGTCAACTTGAATATTGTTTTTGGATTGGTTAAAATAAACTGTTTGTAACCGCCATTGGGTCCCAACTTTATATATTTGTTTTAATTCGTTGATTGTAACTAGTAAATTATAGCTTGTCAACTGTTACTCGCTTAGGTTTGATTGTCATTTGTGTTGAAAATAATAGTCATCTTGCATTGAAAAGATATGACCACCATTTAATTTTTAATTTGATATTTACACCATAAAGTAAGATTATTGTCATTTGACTTATTTCGAATATGTTTATTGATTTGTTTAAATTATAGGAATTTTAATGAAGGCTGTTTGAATAATAAAGTTTAATGTACTTATCAATGAAACTAATTGCGTTCCCCTTCGTTCAAAATACCGTGAAAATCAGATAGAGGAAAATTTCCTCAACAAAATTAAAATTCTTTATGTGACTGCTCGTGACGGCTTTAGATGCGAAACTAGAAACAATACTAGTTTCGCATCTAACGCTTCGACATCTCGGTGAGTATCTCTTGAACTCCAACGTTTAGAAGAAGAACTTGCCACCATTCGCGATCGTGATATAAATATAAAAATGAAATGAAAAATATATAAAATATTGCATCAAAACGAAGTCGATCTTGATGAAGTCGGCTCCAATTCTTCTCGCTCCGTTCGTCAATGGCTTGGAGAAATGTTTAACGATGCTGCCGAGAACCAAATATCTGCACATTAAAGTGTTCATAATTTTAACTCAACCAATATTCAAAATGATACTAACCTTAATAATAATGAAAATGCACCAGTAGTATGTTTGCGCCGGTTCTGGCTCAAAGGGGCTCCATGGAGCCATAAGGAGCCATGAGGATCATTTTTTAACAGAGGTGTTGTTATTGTTTTCAATAGGTATCATTTTTTTAACAGGGGTGTTGTTAGTGTATTTCAGTCGGGATCATTTTTTTATCAAAAGCGTTCTAATTGTTTTCATATGGAATATTTTTAAACATGATACAGTAGTACGTTTGCGCCGGTTCTGACTCAATGGGCTCCATGGAGCCATAAGGCGCCATGAGGATCATTTTTTAACAGAGGTCTTGTTATTGTTTTCAATAAGGATCATTTTGTAACAGAGTAGTTGTTTGTGTAATTTCAGGTGTATTATATGTATACTATATACATTATAATGGCATGGAGCCATTGGGATGACATTTTAACATATGTTGTTAATGTTGATACATGCATATATATTATATGTATGTTATGAAGGCATACAGCCGTAAAGAGTAAATTTGCAACTCATATTGTTGTTGGTATAATTATTTCGGAGTAAGCATTTAAATTGGGAATATTTATAAACGTACATATATGTACGTAATAATTTTGTTGTTGTCTATGTTATAGAAGCAATTAAAATTTCAGTTTTATACTTGATGATTTATTTTGCATGATCATCAAGAGAGTTGAGGAACAAAGGGTTTAATTTGAAACTTTGTTGAGGAACGAAGATTGTAATTTAAAACATAGCTATGTAAATGAATGTGTTATTATTAGACATATATTTTTTGGTGGATAATTTTTTTTGTTGTAAACAGGTAAATGCACTTCTGCATTAATGCATTGACACATATTTAATTCAAGGTGAATTTTACTATAATGGATATTGTAGTATATTTTTATTCTACAAAGTCAAGGTCATTTAATTTGGTTATATGAATGAATGGGCCATAAGGCTCCATTGGGATCAATTTTTAAACAACATACTATAAGTTTTAAAGATTGAACATGTTAAAACATGTTTAATTTTATTTAGTTTTTTCTTGAGTCAAATTTTATATACTCTCTTTAAAATTTTAATTGTGTATATTTATACTAATAGAATTATCTTTTTAACTCATTTTAAAGAGATATCCATTATATATAAATGGGTCGAAATTTGAATTAAAGTTATTTATCGTCTGCATTACAATTTGATAGGAACAAAAATATGGTAAGATTTTTTTTTTTCAATTTTTTGTATTTATTAATTTATATTATTTTAAGGATTTCGCTGAAATTATTAGTTTAGCAAACGGAAACCTCTCTACATACTTTAGAGTAGATGACTTGCCCATTGATCAGGAATTTAGCATTTCTAAATTTGAATGGAAAAACACAATTAATGGAACAAAATTAATTGTACATCTAACAGACAATAGATGGTTTTATCTACCAACAAGAATTTCTAGAAAAGTTGAAACCGATGATCCATATTTATATAATATAAATGAGAAGTGGTCTATTATTTTTCGAGGACGACAATCAGAAGTAATGGCTCTATTCGATTTACGCTATGAATAAAAAAAACTAATAAAAAAAGCTTTTATAAAAATCTGTACTAAAAAATTAAAAATAAATTTACTAAAAATATAAAATATATTTATAGTAGGTATGTATATTTATAATGAATACATATTAGTATATGAAATAAATTAAATTCAATCTTATTCAATTTATATTATTAAGATATACGTTTATAAGAAATAAATTTTAAAATTTACTAAGAGGTTTCCAAATACAAAAATAAAAGCGTGCGGCAAAATTATTGAATATTACAGTTCAACTCTAGCACTAATAAACTTTGCAATTTAATTCAACTTTGCAATAGTTTTCAATATAATTTTCGAGAAGGGGTAGATCAGTATCCCTAGTAGAAATTTGCCTGATGCGCCCATCGGGAAATGATCGGGTTTTCGTTGGGTAAGTCATATTAGAGAAAATATGATAATTGCCTTTGCATGCCCTTATCATGCTTACCATACCAGGGTTTGCATTATCTAAATAGTCAATGTTCCCGATCATAGCTACATTACTTGTTCCTCATAACGAAATGACATCAGACAATGATCGAGATTTAATGAGAGAAACCCTATTATGCTCGGGCTCTGACAAGGCAATTGTCGGGTAAATAATAAAATAGGGACTTGCCCGATCAGTACATGATCATGGCCTGAGTTCAGTACATGATCAGGACACTGCGTTACTAGGACATTATGGGCCTCGTCATATCCGGATCATCTCAAATAATGACATGATCACTTCATGACCATGGCCCTACCAATATGTCTACTAGGGATGGAAGTATCTATGAGTTTTGTAGGCAGTGCTGCTATCGCAATTCCAATGATATTTTTTTGGCATGTGTTATGTTTTTACCTCAGGATAATCTGGCAAAACTGAACTTTTAATTAGAAATATTTATTTATGTACTTAATTTAAGTCATGGAATTTGACTAAATGATGTAGATTAACGTTTTATATCTCCTTGCAGAAAGGGTCGTAATTTCACCGAGGTGTGTGGCACCTGTCAAATAAGCAAACCTTTTAAAATGCTACAACTCTCGACTTATAAAAGTAGTACATAGTTTTAAAAACTGAAGTAAAAGCTCATATTTTACATTATAATCGCCATGTAGAATCTGGGTGTAACTGGACAAAGGGACGTGATATCTCCTATACAATCTTGCCTTATGCTGTGAAGGGTTATAGTGTGCTGAGCGGTTGCGAGATTTAAAGTATAAAGAGTTGTAGGTTTGTGATGTATAAGATATATATATATAAATATGATCATAATTGTATTCCTTTGATAGTTCAAATTCATATTTAGGCTACACATTTACAAATGTAATATGCTGGTAATTTTTAATATTTTCGCCGCACGCTTTTATTTTTGTATTTGGAAATAATAATAATAATAATAGTGAACTTAGAACTTAGGCCGAGCTCTCTCACCATTTTGAGCTGTGCGTGTTATATTTGTACTCAAAGTGGTGGGACCTACAGTTTATTGCCGACTCCGAACGGCGGGTGAGAGCTTTTTCATAGGCAATGTTTTACTCTCGTAGGTTTGCCATTTACTGCCGAGAGGTAGCGCGGTATAGAAAAATGTTTCTATGAAAAGATGTTGTTAGCCCCAGTCCAGGCTTGAACCGGGGACCTTTCGGCTCGCAGTCCAACGCACTAACCACTGAGCTACCGCGGCTGTATTTGGAAACCTCAATTTATTTTTAATTTTTTAGTACAGATTTTTATAAAAGCTTGTTTTTAAGAAAAAAAAAATTATTAGTTTTTTTGTTTTTTTTTTTTAGTCGTTATATGGTCATTAGAATTATTATTTTGCATAGATCGGTTCAGCGGTTACCGAGTTATAATATTTGCCCTTAACACCTTCTGTCGATGTAATTTGAACTCCTTCCTAGTCATTGAAAATTTCTCCAACGATTTCCTGTACCAAGCATTGTCGAGATCAGTTAAGTGATTACCGAGATATAAAATTTTGATCTTAACACCCTCTATCAATATAATTTATAACTACACTCTAGATTAAGTTAAGTTTGGTGCCCGCAAGAGTAATTGTACCAAGTTTTTCATATATCGGTTCAGCAGTTACCGCGATATGTTTTGTCCTCACCGCCCTCTATCGATATAATTTCGAACTACACACTAGCATATCGTCGTTGTAGAACGAAAAGTCACCAAATACATATTCAAAATATTCATTTACAAAAATCTTTATATATCTGTTAACTTTTAATCGATGGTATCAATTTTTTTAACCAAATGATTAGAAAATGTAAATCTATCAGTTGACATTTCAACTTTAAAAATGCATCAATTACTTTTTATAATATTAATCAACAAACTAGAAATTTAAATTTTTCATAAAAATGTAGTTTGTGACTTTTCGTTCTACGACGAACGATATGTTAAATTGGGGTCCCGAAGGAGTCACTTAATGAAGTTTTGCATAGATCGGTTCAATGGTTACCGAGATATAAAATTGTGCCTTTAACGCCCCCTCTACTTTCTGAACTGCATTAATTTGTGTGCTCGATAGAATTAATGCACCAAGTTTTTCTGAGATCGGTTCAGTGGTTACTGCGATATAGAATTTCGTACTTAACGTCCTCTAGCGATGGAAAATCTAAGCTCTGAGTATGTCATATTTATTTCAGTCTTCAATACTATACATATTATATACTAGCTGGACCCGTGCAGGACTCGTGCCAAGATTTTGTGGGGATTTTATTAATATAAAAAACATTTTTATTATTTATATCTGGGAAGTTATTATGGGTTTTATAAATGTATGGGTTTAAAATAAATTATTCCTAGTAGAAATCTTCGCCGTAAATTTTTTCTCCATAGAACGCTTTCCCCTAGAATTCTTCACCGTAGAGTTATTCCCAGTAAAAGTTTTAGTGTGGTGAGTTTTAATGTGGTGTGTTTTAGTGTGGTGAATTTTAGTGTGGTGAGTTTTAGTGTGGTGAGTTTTAGTGTGGTGAGTTATAATATGGGGAGTTTTATTGTGGTGAATTTTAGTGTGGTGAGTTTTAGTGTGGTGAGTTTTAGTGTGGTGAGTTTTAGTGTGGTGAGTTTTAGTGTCTTGAGTTCGTTTTTTTGTATCTTTCCTTTTTTTGTTTTTCGTTTAGTTTGGATTTTAGTTTTATGTTATTGCTTTTATTTTTGTATTTTTGCTTTTTTTGTGCTTTTCTTTTGTGTTTTTACTTTTAATGTTTTTTTTTTTGTATTTGAGTTTTTTGTTTCATGTTCGTAGCTGGTGAAAGTGCCGAGTTATATCCAAGGATTGAAACCTAAACGAATAACGGTTTCGATTTCGGTTTCGGTTTTTTCCGCGTTTCGGTTTCGGTTACGGTTTCGGTTTTAAGTTTTTATAACGAAACGGTTTCGGTATACCGGTTCCATGTTACGGTTTCGGTTTTGATTTCGGTTTTTGTATAAATTTTCTTTATTTCCATATTTTTCAAATAATTTTACATTTTTTATATGGTGCTAAATTATGATCAAATGATCAATGTTTGTTGTTATTTTAGTAAAAATATTGTGTTATATGAATTATTTAATTGATTAAGTCAAGAAAAAAATTTAATTTAAAATTTCGTGACCACAAAGCAATGAAAAGCAACATTTTGACTTCACCTGATATATGATCTGAATTGAAAAGAAGAAGAATTTTGTACAATTTTCATCCATAAAAGCCAAAGAAATTAAATTTTAACAATTCTGTGAACTGCAATATATGTAAACTAGTTATGATCATTTGCAAGAGCAAGGCAAGAAATTTTAATCTTAATTTTTTAAATTTTAAATAAAGATCGAAGACAAATATCTTAAACTGCATATTAATTATGAAAACGAATAGAATTTGAGCACTAATTGTATTTAAGTTACTTATTTTCCATATTTTAAATTTCTTCAACTTTTACTAAAAAAAAAAATTGAATTATATTTTAACAAGAATTAACAATAAAAGACTATTCAAAATCTCAAGGCCATAATAAAATGAACAAAAAGTCACCAAATACATTTTCAAAATGCTAAATATTTTTTACAAACATCTTTATGTATCTGTCAATTTTTAATCGATGATCTCCATTTTTTTACCACCTGATAAGAAAATGTAAATCTATCAATTGATATTTCAACTTTAAAAATGCATCAATTACTTTTTATAATATTAATCAACAAACTCGAAATTAAGTTTTTCATAGAAATGTATTTGGTGACTTTTCGTTCTACAACGACGATATACAGTATACGATATACATATACAATAAATATAAGGAATGTTTCGTATAAGCATATTTCTGTTTTCGTCACAGATTAAAAAAATCCGTATGCTACACGTACCGTATGTCAAGAGAACTCAAATCATATCTTGAAGAGTAACATTTTTCTTTGCGAACACCATGCGAACACAAACTCAAACACTACAAAGCGAATACTAACAGAAAGAAGAGAATATAACGATTACGATTCGTATACACACACTTTCATAACGACAACTCTTCGTTGCTTTCCTGTTTCATCGCATGGCAACAAACAAACGCATGACAACAGACAGACGCATGACAACGGACAGACAGTCGCATGACAACGGACAGACGCACGGCACCACACTACATGTATGTATCTAGTACAGCTCTCTAGTTGTCAACAACAACGAGTTATATTTGTGGTACAAAAAATTTCCCGCCAAAATTCTATCAAAAGCTTGGATGCTGCTTTATTCGCATTTTTGTTGTTGTTGCACTTTCAAACGAATCAGCGGATTTGTGAAAAAAGAAAAACACAAAAAGCAATGTATCAGCTTAATATATCACACTGTGAAAATGTTCATATATTATTGTTTATTACTTCATGATTTTACAATTAACAAAAAAACTATATATAAAAGTAAAACAAAAATAATAATGTGCATAAGCACAGTGCATATGCACAATCGATGTAGGAACTTGCGTAGCGAAGAAAAAAACATTGTTTTGTCTATTTTATCTTTTTGAAGCGACTTTTGAAGCACTTTTAAAGCTATTTACCGCTTCAAAAGTGCTTCAGAGGCCTTATTTTTAAGATGCTTATATTCTTTAGAATTCGACAAAAACAAAAATAAACACACATCTTCATTAATGTTCACGTTCATAAATATTTTGAACGCTTTCCATTGTTATTTATTGTTCAATATTTAGTAATATCATGAGTTCTTTTGTATATCATTATTACCCTAAAAACATAATAAATACATTAAAATCATAAAAAAACGCAAGTCTTCCTTTTCTTGCAGTCTTAGTCTTGCACTTGCTCTTGTTCTTTTTCTTGCAAAATCTCGATTTTGTTCTCGCTTTTGTTCTTGCAAGAAATTTTTAATCATCACTAATGTAAACAAATATCTGCGTTATAATTGAAATTTTTAAACTTGTCTAACTTGCACTTCATTTTTCGTATTTCCTTAAATAGTTACTGAGATGTTAATAATTTGAAACTTTTTTACATTTTTTTTTTTTGCATTACATAGTTTTGTTTATGTCCGAAATGGAGCATCCATTAGAAGACTTATAAATGGTATTCTATTGAATAGATCATTTAAAAGAATTTAAAAAATATTCAAATGAACTTTTCAAAACTTGTTCCACTTTACCTCAAGCTCCCCTATATATTTTACTAATAAAATAAATAAAAAACCAATATTATTAAAATTTTAATCATTTTTTAACGTAAAAATTTAGCTTGGAGTTGCTGGTGTTTTGTTGTTAATTCGATTAATGAAACAAAAAACAAATTTTAGACCAAATACCGTTGTTTTGGAAATATCGTTTCTCAAAAAACAACATGTGAATTTTTGTACAACCAAAAATGTTTATTTTGGGAACTCCAAATTTTAATTAATGAAATTTTACTTAAGATTTTCTATATAAAATAAAATATGTTTTCCTGGTTTTTTGTATATTTTTTTAAAAACCGTTTTAAACCGGTATAAAACCGAAACCGTTTATATCGGTTTAGGATATCGGTATATTTCTAATTTTCGTATAACGGTTTCGGTTACGGTTTCGGTTTTAAAAATGAAACGGTTTTAAACGGATATCAGTTACGGTTTCAATCCTTGTTTATATCATATTGAAAGTTTAGGTTGTATGGGAGGTGCCACACCTATTTGTCCAATCCCGCCCATATATAGCCTACCATTCCTTCCAGAATATACCGCATATATGGTAAAAATTTTAAGAAAATCGGATCAGCATTTTTATTTATTATATTAATAGCATTTCATCTTTCTAGGTGAAGATCGCACTTCAGAGCGCCCTATCGGACAAAATTCAAAGTTCTGAGTTTGCCATATTTTTCCTCGTGTCTAAAACTATACATATTCCCAATTTTAACATTCTAGGTAAAGAACAGACCTCACACTGTCCAAAAATAGTTTTAGCGCCCTCTAGCGAACTTTAAAATTTATTTTTATATGTGCCACATCGAATACCATATGTGTTCCAAGTTTCAACTCGATCGGATATAAGGAAGTGTGTTAAATTTGATATTTTTGTGCCTCACATACTAACAAACGTACAAACAAGTGAAATTAAATAAAAGCTTGTAATAATAAAAAACGTATCAATATACTAACTTTTAAAAATATTCATTTTTAAATTAAATATTTAAATATATACATATTGTTTTATTTATTCTTAAAACGATTTGAAACAATAGAACAAATAAATTAAAACTTATGTTTGCATTATCTGCTCAAAACTCAGTATAGTGCTTAATAAAATATTATCATCATAATCGTCCATTAAATTACAATAATGACGATCCGCATTTAACATCCTCGGATCGTCCAAGTTAAGAAATATATCATCTAGTCCATCATCTATCAAACCTTCCCTAATTCCAACATCCATTAAATTTACTGGCGTGAGTGTTACGACTTCTTGTATTCAATTTGAGGGTTCACTGTTAATAAAATTTTTATTATTAATATAAAATAATTTTAAAAAATATATTTAATTATTTACTTACAAGTATAAGTTTTTGCCTTTTTATATGAAAAATTATGTTTTCGCAGGATATGCCGCTTCAGGTTGTTTCTGGTCGAGAATTTTAAATGGGGGCAAAATTCACACTCCATTTTTTAATGTTTATTATATTAAAAGTGTGAAAACGATTAAAATTTATTATTATATCCATTCAATTCAGCAAAAATTAAAGTATATCTAGTGGAATACACCGGAAGTCAATATAATTCAGAATACTACTTCATAATTTTTGTACATTTTATAACAACTCCGTTTTCTATATTTTACTAAGTAATTTGAGATATCCCAACTATTCAAAAAAAAAAAAGTTACCAAAAATATTGATGGTAGGTAATGTTGATTTGAAGTTAAATAACAATATTTAGTGTATATCTATCACTTCAATCCAACGTATCCAAAAACATATTTTAAAATGTTCGTGTGTGAAATGTGTGAAAAGTCCTACGGAAAGTTATATAATTTGAAAAGACACATCCTAAATGTGAATGACAATAAAAACTTTACATGTAAAAAATGCAATAAAACATTCTCAAGGGAATACAATTTAAAAGTTCATTTATTGAAACCTGATCAGGAGCTATATATCAAGAAGACAAAACTACAGGTGGAACCGGTAACGGATAATGATGGACCATCAACAGCAATGAAACAATTAATTGCATATTCTGCAATTGTTTCGTTCATAAATCTTTATGGAAAGCTCATATAAGAACAAATTTACATAAAAAATCCGCTGAGAAGGATGATAAAGATGGTTTTAAGCTTATGCAATTATGTCTTGTATAATGGTGACGAAGGAGAATTAAATATAAAAGATTTCTTGAGAAAAATTGAACCACAACTAATAGCTTTACTAAAAGGTGAATTATTATCAAAAAAATCAATAAAATTTAATGTTAAACCTGAAAATGGAGATGATGAATTTAAAATATCAGTTAAGTCCCTTATAACTAAACAGTTTACATTAATATCAGAGAGTGGCATCAGTACGGCTATTTTAGATATGAAGGATGTAATAATACAAAAAATGGATGAATTTCAAGAAAGAGATAGTGGTTGGTCTTTAACAAAAATTAATAAAATTGAAGTTAACATCAATCAGTACATGCCATTAAGAGGACTGAACTATTTTGAACTTCCTCAATGCATACAAAATAAAAAAGCTTGTGTTAATGTTCATAATAATGACATTTACTGTTTTAAGTGGGCAATTATATCAGCTCTTATGTATTCAAATATCAAAAATCCATCTCGAATACAATTTTATGGAATAGAGGATATTACTGGTGATATAATATTAATGATATTGTATTAATTTTACTGGAATAGAATTCCCTCACAAAGTGAAGAATACGAAAATATTCGAACTAGAAAACTCAATTAGCATAAACATATTTATGTATAATGAAGTTAATATAAATAAATATGAAAAAACTGTGACCAATATATAAGACAAAAAATGAACAACCAATACATTAATATTCTATTTTGTGATAACGAGACAAGTACTCATTACGTATGGATTAGATACATAAATCGTCTTATTAGTACACAGTCACGTAAAAAAAATCATAAATTATTTGTATGTAATAATTCCATACTTCAATTTAATTCCGAAGCATCTTTAGAAAAGCATAAATCATCATGTAAACAGAAAATAACTTACTTACCTATGGAAGAAGACAACAAAATTAAATTTAATGGTTTTGAAAAAACATTACAAGTTCCATATACTTTCTATCTGGATTTCGCTAGTACCGTTAGCAGGATGTACGCCAGATCCTTTAAATTACTTCACCAATACAGTACAGGAACATGTACCTTGTGCAAGTTTGACGAAATGAAAACATATATAGGTAAATATAAACTGAGAATAATCAAATGTATACTATACATTTTTACTGTTTATTCATGTAGGAAGTGATTGCTCCAAAGTTTTAATAGAGACGCTACTAACTAAAATCAAACAATTGTATTGAAATACAATTGCGAATATTCGTTTCATCGAGATGACGGAGATGGATAAGAAATCGTTTATAGAATGTAAGATATGTATAATATGTAAAAATAGTTCAGATAATAATATTAGTTCAAAAGTAAGACATCATTGTTATTATACAGGAAAATATTTAGGTGCTGCACATATTGATTGTAATTTAAAAGCAAAAGCAACTAAATATTTTCCTGTATTTACTCATAACTTATCCAAATATGACTTACATTTATTTTTAAGAAATATAAATGATATTGAAGGTGATATTGATATAATTCCTTTAAATATAGAGGTTTTTATATCAATAACCAAAACAATTAAGTTAAATGATGATCATAATTTTAAAATACGGTTTGTAGACTCATTCAGATTTCTACCAAGTACCTTGGACAAATTAGTAAAGACATTGAATGAAGATTCAATATATATAACAAAAAAAAATCTTTTCAAATAATTCACATAGATTATTATTTCGAAAGGGTGTGTTTCCGTATAATTATTTGGATAGTTTTCAGAAATTGAATTACCCCCAAGGGATATGTTCTTTAATACACTAAATAATGAGGAATGTACGGAGGAGGATTATATGTTTGCACAACAAGTTTGGAATAAATTTTCATGTCAAAGTTTGAAAGATTATTTAATAATCTATTTAAATTGTGACGTTGTACTATTAGCAGATATTTTCGAAAATTTTCGAAAATTTTGAAATTTGTATTCAAATTTATGAATTTGGTTTATCCTGGGATGCTATGCTTAAAATTACTGGTATTGAGTTAGAACTATTAACAGATATAGATAAGTATACATTTATACAGGATGGCATTCGAGGAGGTCTAACTCAATGTTCAGTTAGACATGTTAAAGCCAATAATAAATTTATGCATGAATTTAATCATAGAGAGAAATCAAAATATTTAATGTATTTCGATGCAAATAATTTATATGGTTATGCAATGTCACAACCATTACCATATAAAAATTTTAAATTTTTGGATGAAAAAGATATTAAAACATTCACTCCAGAAAAAATTAAATCATTATCAATGAGTTCTGATAAAGGATTGATTTAAGTTATCCTGAGAATATACATGATATGCATAATGATTTCCCATTTTGTCCAGAAAGTAAAGTATCACCTGCTTCTTCTAAATCTAAAGTACCGAAATTAATTGCAGATTTAACTCATAAGACTCAATATAAAATTTTACACGTTTGCTTTCAACTAGCTGTCAAAAATGTTCTAGAATTACTAGGAAAATGATGTTTACATTTACATACATGTATCTTTTTGGTTTCGTACGGGACATCGAAACCCCTTATACAAACATCGAAAATTTTCCGTTATTTTAATTTGGATCATTATTTTTTAAGTTTTAGAAATATTTATTAATGTTGCCTAAAAAACAGAAAATAATATTTTGTATCTTTATGTCTTTAAAGTTAATTAATTTGGTTACTCAAAATACATGAAAAACTGCATAGTATTGCATAGTAACGTAACTTTATGAGTATTTTTTTATACGTTACCGTTAACGGAATAAAAATTACTTTTTAGATATTTAGATTCAAATATTTCAGATTCTAAATCAGTCGATATTTCAAAGATTTGGGCATTTTGAATTTTTCGGTCGTGGTTGACGTTTTTCTGAAAATGCCCAAATGTGAAAATTTTCATTCATATTTACATTTAAAATTTTGGATCGTATCATTATCGACTTCTTCCAACAGTGGCCTAAATAATTGTTTTCAATTTGGAGGTTTATATCCAATTCTTAAATTTTCAAACAAAACATTGTACTCTGAAAAACACAAATATATTCCCTTAGTTATATTAAAAAAAATATCGCTAAAAAGAGTACAGAAATCAATAAAATCCAAAATCAAAAAATCGGGAATTTTTTAATAGTTGGTTACGCTTTATGCTTTTGTTAGGAAAAAATGAATTTCAGTGAAGACAAACTACATTTGATAGATGCAAATGAATATTCGTTGAAACAACTACACGCCAAGCCATTATTTTTTGGGTGTAGAGTTTTATTATGGTTCACTATTGTTTAAATTACATTAAATGGATTAACACCACTTTTGTTATTTTTATACAGTTTTTTTAAACCTTTAAAGCGGAAAATCTCTGAAACCACACTCATACAAAAAAAAAATTTTAAAATAAAATTCATGCTCACCGACTTCAAAGTTACAACAACTTCATGCTTGCTGACTTCGAGGTTGAAACAACCTCATGCTTGTTGACTAGGAGGTTTATCAGTTGATACCGCAACTGAATAAATTCGGTAAGGCAATTCACTTGGTTGCCGCAACAAATCAGTTTTCTGTGTGTACTTTTTCTGTCAACGTAAGCACGAACTAACACAGCATTGCGATTTAGCGTTAATAGCGATGCCGAAAAACACGGCTGCAACTTCGTCTTGATTTTCTAGACGATATCGATCTATGTTTCACTAAATATTTATAAATTTTTAATCTGATTTGTAATATATATTCTTTTTTTTACAGGCTAATGATCGTGCTCAAAGTAATCTTCGGAAAACTACTTGTCAGCGTAACTTGGAAATTAATAAGAAAATGGCTTCTATTGCTAAAGTTGTGTGTGATAAGAATGGTGTTTTTACTACGCACGTAGTAGGCTGTTAGTAAATTTAAGTAAATACTGAATAATTTGTCCGTTATTACTTTATAAATTAAGTGACCCGAATTATTGCAATATAAAAATAGATTAAATAAAATTAAAATTTATTAAATTCCGCATTTTTTGAAAATTACATTTTATTTTTATTATTTATGTGTGTAAAAGAAGCAGCCCGTCCCGGGCACTGCGATTTAGGGGTTCGGCATTTCGTCTTGATTAAAAAAAAATAGAATTTCTTTTATTAATTTTATTTCGTTATTATTAATTTTTTAATAATAAAATACATAAAAAATCAATGTCTGAAACACTTTGCACACTTACAACCATCAAGTTTTCACTTTTTGTGAATTCCAAAAATTTAGATTTTTTTTTTGTAATTTTTGATTTTTTATTAATTTTTATATTACCAAAGGTCAGAGATAAAGGTCAACCTTTTCGGAGGTTCCTGAATAACCCTCACCAAAACCAAAAATTAAAGAAAACAAAAGAGAGAAATCCTAATTTTTGGACAATGTTGGTTTCGAAAAATTGTGAATGTGAATTAATTGTGGTTTTCAATGAAGGGCATTATATATAATGCCTTCCAACATAAAATTGTATACAAAAAGTTGCTGTGCGCCTTAGTAAATAAATATTTGTGTTCCCACTCATTTAAAAACATTTTATTAAAATGAATAAAATGTAGACAAGGTATAATATAAAAAAACATTTCGTCAATGTTAAAATATTATAGCGATGTAGCTAAATTTATATAGAGCAGGGATGCGCGACGTTGCTCACATGACAGCTCAACAGAACCTGACGAGCTTTTGTTGTGAAAGCTCTATATATACGTATACAAAACTTAAAAGCTCAAATGCACGCGTGCATGCAAATGCTCTTCGCTGGTATATATTATGCCAAAGGAGAGAAACTATTTTGCGTTTTTACATTTTTTAATGTAGTTTTTCCCCAAGTATACATTGGTGATTTTGTTGGACATTTCTAGCCACACTAGACAAAACCAAAAGGGCGAATTCGAAAAATTGAAAATCTTGTCATGTGAACGGGGCGAATCTTTTCGTTTTTGCCTTAACTATTTATTTGTATAAGATAAAATAGTGGTGTAAAGGCATTAATTGTTTGTTTTTAAAGCATCATTATTTTAAAATGAATGGACTTCTCATCATTTGCAAGAAAAATGTTTAAATAATGATGCCAATCGATAGATGCGTTAATGACTTTACATAACTATTTCTTCTTGTAACAATGAAAAGTTATAGTTATGGCATGAACATATTTTATTCGTTTTTTTTTTAGCTATAACTCTTTATTTGTGCAAGATAAAATAGTGGTATAAAGGCATTAATTGTTTGTTTTTAAAGCATTGATGAAAAACAAATAATTTTTACTAATTTTTAAAGCACTTCAAACAAAATTTGATTTCCAATATTTTTAAAAATACACATTCGACCTTTGGCATGACATATGTATGATGACGATATGTAAAGAAAATCCCAAAAGCCAAAAAATAATAAATATTTTTTTTTTAAATAAAACGTTTGTAAGGTACACTTTGAAGATTGAAAACGAAAAACGTGAGTCGCATCCAACAGATAATATACGCCCCACAGTTTTTCGTTTGAAATTTTCTAAGTTCACCTTACAAACAACTTATTTAAAACAATATTTTTTATTTATTTATGTTTAGTTTTTCTTATTTTTTTGCGTCAGTTGGATCAGTTGCGTCAGTTAGATTTTCGTGAGACAGAATTCGACCGGCCGAAAATCATACATTTTCAAAGTGTCCTTAATATAGAACAGACATTTATTTATCGAATAAAAAAAATGTTAATTATGTTTGCATTTATGCATTTTATGTTTTTTGCTTTTTCACTGCATTTTACAAACAAAATTTTTTATGAAATGACCAGACAGCAATTGATTTAATTTTAATACGGTTATTGTCCAGGAGTAAATCCAGGAATGTTATGGCATTAAGTCAACTTGAATATTGTTTTTGGGTTGGTTAAAATAAACTGTTTGTAACCGCCACTGGGTACCAACTTTATATATTTGTTTTAATTCGTTGATTGAAACTAGTTACTCGCTTAGGTTTGATTGTCATTTGTGTTGATAATAATAGTCATCTTGCATTGAAAAGATATGACCACCATTTTAATTTAATTTGATATTTACACCATAAAGTAAGATTATTGTCATTTGACTTATTTCGAATATGTTTATTGATTTGTTTAAATTATAGGAATTTTAATGAAGGCTGTTTCAATAATAAAGTTGTACTTATCAATGAAACTAATTGCGTTCCCCTTCGTTCAAAATACCGCGAAAATCAGATAGAGGAAAATTTCCTCAACAAAATTAAAATTCTTTATGTGACTGCTCGTGACGGCTTTAGTTGCTGTCTAATCCGATTGAAATTGTTCAGAATACAACTGCCATATTGCTAGTCTCATAGTGAGTACCAAAATGCCTTTTTCACCTCCTCAGGTTCAACAGCCAAATTCCCAAAATGCCAAATTTGTTAAATTCCGCCAATGCCGATATGATAACCTGTAGTCGCTGCCACAAAATTTTCCACACAAGCTGCGCAGATGTAATTTCTAAAACTTACGATATTGAGTGGAATTGCCAATCATGCTCTCTGACTGTAATTAGTCCTGCCAAATCTACTAGAAGCAATACTAGTTTCGCATCTAACGCTTCGACATCTCGGTGAGTATCTCTTGAACTCCAACGTTTAGAAGAAGAACTTGCCACCATTTGCGATCGTGATATAAATATAAAAACGAAATGAAAAAATATAAAATATTGCATCAAAACGAAGTCGATCTTTATGAAGTCGGCTCCAATTCTTCTCGCTCCGTTCGTCAATGGCTTGGAGAAATGTTTAACGATGCTGTCGAGAACCAAATATCTGCACATTAAAGTGTTCATAATTTGAACTCAACCAATATTCAAAATGATACTAACCTTAATAATAATGAAAATGCACCAGTAGTATGTTTGCGCCGGTTCTGGCTCAAAGGGGCTCCATGGAGCCATAAGGAGCCATGAGGATCATTTTTTAACAGTGGTTTTGTTATTGTTTTCATTAGGTATCATTTTTTTAACAGAGGTGTTGTTAGTGTATTTCAGTTGGGATCATTTTTTTATCAAAAGCGTTCTAATTGTTTTCATATGGAGTATTTTTAAACATGATACAGTAGTACGTTTGCGCCGGTTCTGGCTCAATGGGCTCCATGGAGCCATAAGGCGCCATTAGGATCATTTTTTAACAGAGTAGTTGTTAGTGTATTTCATCAGTTCGGATAATTTTTTAACAGAGGTCATGTTATTGTTTTCAATAGTGTATAACAGATATGTATACTAACAGATATGTATACTACATTATAATGGCATGGAGCCATTGGGATGACATTTTAACATATGTTGTTAATGTTGATACATGCATATATATTATATGTATGTTATGAAGGCATACAGCCGTAAAGAGTAAATTTGCAACTCATATTGTTGTTGGTATTAGACATCTGCACAAATGGTTTTGAAGTTTCCTCTGCAAATATGCACTACTGCACTCTACAGTTTTGAATTCATTTCACAAATGACAATCGACAGTATTATAGTGAAGTCTCTTTGAGCGACTTCACTTCACTTCAGTATTTGTTTCATTGGTGTCAAGCACTGTCAAAACATCAAGCCATTCAAAACATTCAATGTTTTGAAAAACACAACAAACGACAACACTGTCGCTGAATATGCAACGAATACAGTAGGTGCAGCGAGTGAGCGCAACAAGTAACGAGTGAGAAGACGAACATTGAAAACAACAACAAATCTGACGCTCGTTCGACGGCAGTAATGTTGTTATTGGTATTTATGTGTTAATAAAAAATACAACAAACAATATTTAAAAAAAATAAATTTTTTTTTTTTAAATTTTGTACGACAAAAACAACGCTTTGGTCGCAAAGCAATATATCAAAAAAAAAAATTAATTAAATGATGAAAAAAATGTTTTTCGATAAATAAAAAACTTAATATAAAATATTATGTGATTTTCTTATACCTTCTGTTTTTTTCTATATTTCAATATTAATGAAAATTCCTACTCTATTCCTTACTCTAGTAAGAATGATAAAAAAAAATGAAAAATGCACTAAGTACTCGGTGTCATAAGCAGTTCATTTCAGTATTTGAATGTTTATTGCACATCATCATAGACCTCTTCACTTCAGTTTTGTTTTGCTTATGTTTTGTTTTGACAGTACTTGGTTCTTTGTTGTTGTGAGCAAGACATTCTTTTGATTTTCAAGCATAGAGTTGACGACAGTAAATGTTTTGAAACGATGTGAATGTCTTGAAGTGGGTTTCAAATGGACTTGTGCAGATGTCTAGTTGGTATAATTATTTCGGAGAAAGCATTTATAATGGGAATATTTATATACGTACATATATGTACGTAATAATTTTGTTGTTGTCTATGTTATAGAAGCAATTAAAATTTCAGTTTTATACTTGATAATTTATTTTGCATGATCATCAAGAGAGTTGAGGAACAAAGGGCTCAATTTGAAACTTTGTTGAGGAACGAAGATTGTAATTTAAAACATAGCTATATGAATGAATGTTATTATTAGACATATATTTTTGGTGGATAATTTTTTTGTTGTAAACAGGTAAATGCACTTCTGAATTAATGCATTGACACATATTTAATTCAAGGTGAATTTTACTATAATGGATATTGTAAGTCATGGTCATTTAATTTGGCCATAAGGCTCCATTGGGATAATTTTTATTTAAATTTGCATTGAGCCATAAGGCTCCATTGGGATCAATTTTTAAACAACATACTATAAGTTTTAAAGATTGAACATGTTAAAACATGTTTAATTTTATTTAGTTTTTTCTTAAGTCAAATTTTATATACTCTCTTTAAAATTTTAATTGTGTATATTTATACTAATAGAATTATCTTTTTAACTCATTTTAAAGATATAAATGGGTCGAAATTTGAATTAAAGTTATTTATCGTCTGCATTACAATTTGATAGGAACAAAAATATGGTAAGATTTTTTTTTTTTCAATTTTTTGTATTTATTAATTTATATTATTTTAAGGATTTCGCTGAAATTATTAGTTTAACGGAAACCTCTCTACTTACATTAGAGTAGATGACTTGCCCATTGATCAGGAATTTAGCATTTCTAAATTTGAATGGAAAAACACAATTAATGGAACAAAATTAATTGTACATCTAACAGACAATAGATGGTTTTATCTACCAACAAGAATTTCTAGAAAAGTTGAAACCGATGATCCATATTTATATAATATAAATGAGAAGTGGTCTATTATTTTTCGAGGACGACAATCAGAAGTAATGGGGATGGCTCTATTCGATTTACGTTATGAATAAAAAAAACTAATAAAAAAAGTTTTTCAAAAAACAAGCTTTTGTGCCTTAGTAAATAAATATTTGTGTTCCCACTCATTTAAAAACATTTTATTAAAATGAATAAAATATAGACAAGGTATAATATAAAAAAACATTTCGTCAATATTAAAATATTATAGCGATGTAGCTAAATTTATATAGAGCAGGGATGCGCGATGTTGCTCGCATGACAGCTCAACAGAACCTGACGAGCTTTTGTTGTGAAAGCTCTATATTTACGTATACAAAACATAAAAGCTCAAATGCACGCGTGCATGCAAATGCTCTTCGCTGGTATATATCATGCCAAAGGAGAGAAACTATTTTGCGTTTTTACATTTTTTAATGTAGTTTTTCCCCAAGTATACATTGGTGATTTTGTTGGACATTTCTAGCCATACTAGACAAAACCAAAAGGGCGAATTCGAAAAATTGAAAATCTTGTCATGTGAACGGGGCGAATCTTTTCGTTTTTGCCTTAACTATTTATTTGTATAAGATAAAATAGTGGTGTAAAGGCATTAATTGTTTGTTTTTAAAGCATCATTATTTTAAAATGAATGGACTTCTCGTCATTTGCAAGAAAAATGTTTAAATAATGATGCCAATCGATAGATGCGTTAATGACTTTACATAACTATTTCTTCTTGTAACAATGAAAAGTTATAGTTATGGCATGAACATATTTTATTCGTTTTTTTTTTAGCTATAACTCTTTATTTGTGCAAGATAAAATAGTGGTATAAAGGCATTAATTGTTTGTTTTTAAAGCATTGATGAAAAACAAATAATTTTTACTAATTTTTAAAGCACTTCAAACAAAATTTGATTTCCAATATTTTGAAAAATACACATTCGACCTTTGGCATGACATATGTATGATGACGATATGTAAATAAAATCCCAAAAGCCAAAAAATAATAAATATTTTTTTTTTAAATAAAACGTTTGTAAGGTACACTTTGAAGATTGAAAACGAAAAACGTGAGTCGCATCCAACAGATAATATACGCCCCACAGTTTTTCGTTTGAAATTTTCTAAGTTCACCTTACAAACAACTTATTTAAAACAATATTTTTTATTTATTTATGTTTAGTTTTTCTTATTTTTTTGCGTCAGTTGGATCAGTTGCGCCAGTTAGATTTTCGTGAGACAGAATTCGACCGGCCGAAAATCATACATTTTCAAAGTGTCCTTAATATAGAACAGACATTTATTTATCGAATAAAAAAAATGTTAATTATGTTTGCATTTATGCATTTTATGTTTTTTGCTTTTTCACTGCATTTTACAAACAAAATTTTTTATGAAATGACCAGACAGCAATTGATTTAATTTTAATACGGTTATTGTCCAGGAGTAAATCCAGGAATGTTATGGCATTAAGTCAACTTGAATATTGTTTTTGGGTTGGTTAAAATAAACTGTTTGTAACCGCCACTGGGTACCAACTTTATATATTTGTTTTAATTCGTTGATTGAAACTAGTTACTCGCTTAGGTTTGATTGTCATTTGTGTTGAAAATAATAGTCATCTTGCATTGAAAAGATATGACCACCATTTTAATTTAATTTGATATTTACACCATAAAGTAAGATTATTGTCATTTGACTTATTTCGAATATGTTTATTGATTTGTTTAAATTATAGGAATTTTAATGAAGGCTGTTTCAATAATAAAGTTGTACTTATCAATGAAACTAATTGCGTTCCCCTTCGTTCAAAATACCGCGAAAATCAGATAGAGGAAAATTTCCTCAACAAAATTAAAATTCTTTATGTGACTGCTCGTGACGGCTTTAGTTGCTGTCTAATCCGATTGAAATTGTTCAGAATACAACTGCCATATTGCTAGTCTCATAGTGAGTACCAAAATGCCTTTTTCACCTCCTCAGGTTCAACAGCCAAATTCCCAAAATGCCAAATTTGTTAAATTCCGCCAATGCCGATATGATAACCTGTAGTCGCTGCCACAAAATTTTCCACACAAGCTGCGCTGATGTAATTTCTAAAACTTACGATATTGAGTGGAATTGCCAATCATGCTCTCTGACTGTAATTAGTCCTGCCAAATCTACTAGAAGCAATACTAGTTTCGCATCTAACGCTTCGACATCTCGGTGAGTATCTCTTGAACTCCAACGTTTAGAAGAAGAACTTGCCACCATTTGCGATCGTGATATAAATATAAAAACGAAATGAAAAAATATAAAATATTGCATCAAAACGAAGTCGATCTTTATGAAGTCGGCTCCAATTCTTCTCGCTCCGTTCGTCAATGGCTTGGAGAAATGTTTAACGATGCTGTCGAGAACCAAATATCTGCACATTAAAGTGTTCATTATTTGAACTCAACCAATATTCAAAATGATACTAACCTTAATAATAATGAAAATGCACCAGTAGTATGTTTGCGCCGGTTCTGGCTCAAAGGGGCTCCATGGAGCCATAAGGAGCCATGAGGATCATTTTTTAACAGTGGTTTTGTTATTGTTTTCATTAGGTATCATTTTTTTAACAGAGGTGTTGTTAGTGTATTTCAGTTGGGATCATTTTTTTATCAAAAGCGTTCTAATTGTTTTCATATGGAGTATTTTTAAACATGATACAGTAGTACGTTTGCGCCGGTTCTGGCTCAATGGGCTCCATGGAGCCATAAGGCGCCATTAGGATCATTTTTTAACAGAGTAGTTGTTAGTGTATTTCATCAGTTCGGATAATTTTTTAAGAGAGGTCTTGTTATTGTTTTCAATAGGGATCATTTTGTAACAGAGTGTATAACAGATATGTATACTAACAGATATGTATACTACATTATAATGGCATGGAGCCATTGGGATGACATTTTAACATATGTTGTTAATGTTGATACATGCATATATATTATATGTATGTTATGAAGGCATACAGCCGTAAAGAGTAAATTTGCAACTCATATTGTTGTTGGTATTAGACATCTGCACAAATGGTTTTGAAGTTTCCTCTGCAAATATGCACTACTGCACTCTACAGTTTTAAATTCATTTCACAAATGACAATCGACAGTATTATAGTGAAGTCTCTTTGAGCGACTTCACTTCACTTCAGTATTTGTTTCATTGGTGTCAAGCACTGTCAAAACATCAAGCCATTCAAACCATTCAATGTTTTGAAAAACACAACAAATACAACACTGTCGCTGAATATGCAACGAATACAGTAGGTGCAGCGAGTGAGCGCAACGAGTAACGAGTGAGAAGACGAACATTGAAAACAACAACAAATCTGACGCTCGTTCGATGGCAGTAATGTTGTTATTGGTATTTATGTGTTAATAAAAAATACAACAAAAAATATTTAAAAAAAAAAAAAATTGTTAAAAAAAAAATTTGTACGACAAAAACAACGCTTTGGTCGCAAAGCAATATATCAAAAAAAAAAAAATTAATTAAATGATGAAAAAAATGTTTTTCGATAAATAAAAAACTTAATATAAAATATTATGTGATTTTCTTATACCTTCTGTTTTTTTCTATATTTCAATATTAATGAAAATTCCTACTCTATTCCTTACTCTAGTAAGAATGATAAAAAAAAAATGAAAAATGCACTAAGTACTCGGTGTCATAAGCAGTTCATTTCTGTATTTGAATGTTTATTGCACATCATCATAGACCTCTTCACTTCAGTTTTGTTTTGCTTATGTTTTGTTTTGACAGTACTTGGTTCTTTGTTGTTGTGAGCAAGACATTCTTTTGATTTTCAAGCATAGAGTTGACGACAGTAAATGTTTTGAAATGAAGTGAATGTCTTGAAGTGGGTTTCAAATGGACTTGTGCAGATGTCTAGTTGGTATAATTATTTCGGAGAAAGCATTTATAATGGGAATATTTATATACGTTGTTGTCTATGTTATAGAAGCAATTAAAATTTCAGTTTTATACTTGATGATTTATTTTGCATGATCATCAAGAGAGTTGAGGAACAAAGGGTTCAATTTGAAACTTTGTTGAGGAACGAAAATTGTAATTTAAAACATAGCTATATGAATGAATGTTATTATTAGACATATATTTTTTGGTGGATAATTTTTTTGTTGTAAACAGGTAAATACACTTCTGCATTAATGCATTGACACATATTTAATTCAAGGTGAATTTTACTATAATGGATATTGTAAGTCATGGTCATTTAATTTGGTTATATGAATGAATGGGCATAAGGCTCCATTGGGATAATTTTTATTTAAATTTGCATTGAGCCATAAGATCAATTTTTAAACAACATACTATAAGTTTTAAAGATTGAACATGTTAAAACATGTTTAATTTTATTTAGTTTTTTCTTAAGTCAAATTTTATATACTCTCTTTAAAATTTAATTGTGTATATTTATACTAATAGAATTAATTTTTTAACTCATTTTAAAGAGATATCCATTATATATAAATGGGTCGAAATTTTAATTAAAGTTATTTATCGTCTGCATTACAATTTGATAGGAACAAAAATATGGTAAGATTTTTTTTTCAATTTTTTGTATTTATTAATTTATATTATTTTAAGGATTTCGCTGCAATTATTAGTTTAGCAAACGGAAACCTCTCTACATACATTAGAGTAGATGACTTGCCCATTGATCAGGAATTCAGCATTTCTAAATTTGAATGGAAAAACACAATTAATGGAACAAAATTAATTGTACATCTAACAGACAATAGATGGTTTTATCTACCAACAAGAATGTCTAGAAAAGTTGAAACCGATTATCCATATTTATATAATATAAATGAGAAGTGGTCTATTATTTTTCGAGGACGACAATCAGAAGTAATGGCTCTATTCGATTTACGCTATGAATAAAAAAAACTAATAAAAAAAGTTTTTTAAAAAACAAGCTTTTATAAAAATCTGTACTAAAAAATTAAAAATAAATTTACTAAAAATATAAAATATATTTATAGTAGGTATGTATATTTATAATGAATACATATTAGTATATGAAATAAATTAAATTCAATCTTATTCAATTTATATTATTAAGATATACGTTTATAAGAAATAAATTTTAAAATTTACTAAGAGGTTTCCAAATACAAAAATAAAAGCGTGCGGCAAAATTATTGAATATTACAGTCCAACTCTAGCACTAATAAACTTTGCAATTTAATTCAACTTTGCAATAGTTTTCAATATAATTTTCGAGAAGGGGTAGATCAGTATCCCTAGTAGAAATTTGCCTGATGCGCCCATCGGGAAATGATCGGGTTTTCGTTGGGTAAGTCATATTAGAGAAAATATGATAATTGCCTTTGCATGCCCTTATCATGCTTACCATACCTGGGTTTGCATTATCTAAATAGTCAGTGTTCCCGATCATAGCTACATTACCTGTTCCTCATAACGAAATGACATCAGACAATGATCGAGATTTAATGAGAGAAACCCTATTATGCTCGGGCTCTGACAAGGCAATTGTCGGGTAAATAATAAAATGGGGACTTGCCCGATCAGTACATGATCATGGCCTGAGGTCAGTACATGATCAGGACACTGCGTTACTAGGACATTATGGGCCTCGTCATATCCGGATCATCTCAAATAATGACATGATCACTTCATGACCATGGCCCTACCAAAATGTCTACTAGGGATGGAAGTATCTATGAGTTTTGTAGGCAGTGCTGCTATCGGAAGTCCAATGATATTTTTTGGCATGTGTTATGTTTTTACCTCAGGATAATCTGGCAAAACTGAACTTTTAATTAGAAATATTTATTTATGTACTTAATTTAAGTCATGGAATTTGACTAAATGATGTAGATTAACGTTTTATATCTCCTTGCAGAAAGGGTCGTAATTTCACCGAGGTGTGTGGCACCTGTCAAATAAGCAAACCTTTTAAAATGCTACAACTCTCGACTTATAAAAGTAGTACATAGTTTTAAAAACTGAAGTAAAAGCTCATATTTTACATTATAATCGCCATGTAGAATCTGGGTGTAACTGGACAAAGGGACGTGGTATCTCCTATACAATCTTGCCTTATGCTGTGAAGGGTTATAGTGTGCTGAGCGGTTGCGAGATTTAAAGTATAAAGAGTTGTAGGTTTGTGATGTATAAGATATATATATATATAAATATGATCATAATTGTATTCCTTTGATAGTTCAAATTCATATTTAGGCTACACATTTACAAATGTAATATGCTGGTAATTTTTAATATTTTCGCCGCACGCTTTTATTTTTGTATTTGGAAATAATAATAATAATAATAGTGTGGCACTACAGTCCTATAAGAACTTAGGCCGAGCTCTCTCACCATTTTGAGCTGTGCGTGTTATATTTGTACTCAAAGTGGTGGGACCTACAGTTTATTGCCGACTCCGAACGGCGGGTGAGAGCTTTTTCATAGGCAATGTTTTACTCTCGTAGGTTTGCCATTTACTGCCGAGAGGTAGCGCGGTATAGAAAAATGTTTCTATGAAAAGATGTTGTTAGCCCCAGTCCAGGCTTGAACCGGGGACCTTTCGGCTCGCAGTCCAACGCACTAACCACTGAGCTACCGCGGCTGTATTTGGAAACCTCAATTTATTTTTAATTTTTTAGTACAGATTTTTATAAAAGCTTGTTTTTAAGAAAAAAAAAATTATTAGTTTTTTTATTTTTTTTTTTTAGTCGTTATATGGTCATTAGAATTATTATTTTGCATAGATCGGTTCAGCGGTTACCGAGTTATAATATTTGCCCTTAACACCTTCTGTCGATGTAATTTGAACTCCTTCCTAGTCATTGAAAATTTCTCCAACGATTTCCTGTACCAAGCATTGTCGAGATCAGTTAAGTGATTACCGAGATATAAAATGTTGATCTTAACACCCTCTATCATTATAATTTATAACTACACTCTAGAGTAAGTTAAGTTTGGTGCCCGCAAGAGTAATTGTACCAAGTTTTTCATATATCGGTTCAGCAGTTACCGCGATATGTTTTGTCCTTACCGCCCTCTATCGATATAATTTCGAACTACACACTAGCATATCGTCGTTGTAGAACGAAAAGTCACCAAATACATATTCAAAATATTCATTTACAAAAATCTTTATATATCTGTTAACTTTTAATCGATGATATCAATTTTTTTAACCAAATGATTAGAAAATGTAAATCTATCAGTTGACATTTCAACTTTAAAAATGCATCAATTACTTTTTATAATATTATAGAATTACTGCACCAAGTTTTACAGAGATCGGTTCAGTGGTTACTGCGATATAGAATTTCGTACTTAACGTCCTCTAGCGATGGAAAATCTAAGCTCTGAGTATGTCATATTTATTTCAGTCTTCAATACTATACATATTATATACTAGCTGGACCCGTGCAGGACTCGTGCCAAGATTTTGTGAATTCAAAGAGTTTTTATGGGTTTTATAAATGTATGGGTTTAAAATAAATTATTCCCAGTAGAAATCTTCGCCGTACATTTTTTCTCCATAGAACGCTTTCCCGTAGAATTCTTCACCGTAGAGTTATTCCCAGTAAAAGTTTTAGTGTGGTGAGTTTTAATGTGGTGAGTTTCGGTGTGGTAAGTTTAGGTGTGGTGAATTTTGGTGTGGTGAGTCAGTTTGAGTGTGGTGAATTTTAGTGTGGTGTGTTTTAGTGTGGTGAATTTTGGTGTGGTAAGGTTTAGTGTGGTGAGACATAATATGGGGAGTTTTATTGTGGTGAATTTTAGTGTAGTGAGTTTTAGTGTAGTGAGTTTTAGTGTGGTGAGTTTTAGTGTGGTGAATTTTAGTGTGGTGAATTTTACTGTGGTGAGTATTAGTGTCTTGAGTTTGTTTTCTGTATCTTTCCTTTTTTTGTTTTTCCTTTAGTTTGGATTTTAGTTTTATGTTATTGCTTTTATGTTTGTATTTTTGATTTTTTTTGTGTTTTTGCTTTTGTGTTTTTACTTTTAATGTTTTTTTTTTGTATTTGAGTTTTTTGTTTCATGTTCGTAGCTGGTGAAAGTGCCGAGTTATATCATATTGAAAGTTTAGGTTGTATGGGAGGTGCCACGCCTATTTGTCCAATCCCGCCCATATATAGCCTACCATTCCTTCCAGATCATACCGCATATATGGTAAAAATTTCAAGAAAATCGGATCAGCATTTTTATTTATTATATTAATAGCATTTCATCTTTCTAGGTGAATATCGCACTTCAGAGGGTCCATTAATAGTAAATGCGCCCCCTAGCGGACGAAATTCAAAGTTCTGAGTTTGCCATATTTTTCCTCGTGTCTAAAACTATACATATTCCCAATTTTAACATTCTAGGTAAAGAACAGACCTCACACGGTCCAAAAATAGTTTTAGCGCCCCCTAGCGGTCAAAATTCGAACTTTAAAACTTTATTTTTATATGTGCAACATCGAATACCATATGTGTTCCAAGTTTCAACTCAATCGGATATAAGGAAGTGTGTTAAATTTGATATTTTTGTGCCCGACATACTAACAAACGAACATACGTACAATCAAGTGAAGTTAAATAAAAGCTTGTAATAATAAAAAACGTATCAATATACTAACTTTTAAAAATATTAATTTTTAAATACAATATTTAAATATATACATATTGTTTTATTTATTTTTAAAACGATTTGAAACAATATAACAAATAATTAATAAAACTTATGTTTGCATTATCTGCTCAAAACTCAGTAGAGCGCTTAATAAAATATTATCATCATAATCGTCCATTAAATTACAATAATGACGATCCGCATTTAACATCCTCGGATCGTACAAGTTAAGAAATATATCATCTAGTCCATCATCTATCAAACCTTCCCTAATTCCAACATCCATTAAATTTACTGGCGGGAGTGTTACGACTTCTTGTATTCAATTTGAGGGTTTGATGTTAATAAAATTTTTATTATTAATATAAAATAATTTTAAAAAATATATATAATTATTTATTTACAAGTATAAGTTTTTGCCTTTTTATACGAAAAAATATGTTTTCGCAGAATATGCCGCTTCAGGTTATTTCTGGTCGAGAATTTTAAATGGGGGCAAAATTCACACTCCATTTTTTAATGTTTATATATTAATTATAGAACACCTTTATACATCAAAGTATGTAATATGATATATATTTAACTGAATATAAAAATTTGAATTCAGCAAAATTTAAAGTATATCTAGTGGAATACACCGGTAGTCAATAAAATTCAGAATACGATTTCATAATTTTTGTACATTTTATAACAACTCCGTTTTCTATATTTTACTAAGTAATTTGAGATATCCCAACTATTCAAAAAAAAAAAAAGGTAAGAAGTCAGCAAAAATATTGATGGTAGGTAATGTTGATTTGAAGTTAAATAACAATATTTAGTGTATATCTATCACTTCAATCCAACGTTTCCAAAAACATATTTTAAAATGTTCGTGTGTGAAATGTGTGAAAAGTCCTACGGGAAGTTATATAATTTAAAAAGACACATCCTAAATGTGAATTACAATAAAAACTTTACATGTAAAAAATGTAATAAAACATTCTCAAGGAAATACAATTTAAAAGTTCATTTATTGAAATCTGATCAGGAGCTATATATCAAGAAGACAAAACTACAGGTGGAACCGGTAACGAATAATGATGGACCATCAACAGCAATGAAACAATTAATTGCATATTCTGCAATTGTTTCGTTCATAAATCTTTATGGAAAGCTCATATAAGAACAAATTTACATAAAAAATCCGCTGAGAAGGATGATAAAGATAGTTTTAAGCTTATATAAAATGCATTCAAACAAAATGTATGCAATTATGTCTTGTATAATGGTGACGAAAAAGAATTAAATATAAAAAATTTCTTGAGAAAAATTGAACCACAACTAATAGCTTTACTAAAACGTGAATTATTATCAAAAAAATCAATAAAATTTAATATTGAAGTCTCCGGAGAATATATTCTTCCGGTTAAACCTGAAAATGGAGATGATGAATTTAAAATATCAATTAAGTCCCATATAATTAAACAGTTTACATTAATATCAGAGAGTGACATCAGTACGGCTATTTTAGATATGAAGGATGTAATAATACAAAAAATGAATGAATTTCAAGAAAGAGATAGAGGTTGGTCTTTAACAAAAATTAATAAAATTGAAGTTAACATCAATCAGTACATGCCATTAAGAGGACTGAACTATTTTGAACTTCCTCAATGCATACAAAATAAAAAAGCTTGTGTTAATGTTCATAATAATGACATTTACTGTTTTAAGTGGGCAATTATATCAGCTCTTATGTATTCAAATATCAAAAATCCATCTCGAATACAATTTTATGGAATAGAGGATATTACTGGTGATATAATATTAATGAAATTGTATTAATTTTACTGGAATAGAATTCCCTCACAAAGTGAAGAATACGAAAATATTCGAACTAGAAAACTCAATTAGCATAAACATATTTATGTATAATGAAGTTAATATAAATAAATATGAAAAACTGTGACTAATATATAAGACAAAAAATGAACAACCAATACATTAATTTTCTATTTTGTGAAAACGAGACAAGTACTCATTACGTATGGATTAGATACATAAGTCGACTTATTAGTACACAGTCACGTAAAAGAAATCATAAATTATTTGTATGTAATAATTGCATACTTCAATTTAATTCCGAAGCATCTTTAGAAAAGCATAAATCATCATGTAAACAGAAAATAACTTACTTACCTATGGAAGAAGACAACAAAATTAAATTTAATGGTTTTGAAAAAACATTACATGTTCCATATACTTTCTATCTGGATTTCGCTAGTACCATTAGCAGCATGTACGCCAGATCCCTTAAATTCCTTCACCAATACAGTACAGGAACATGTACCTTGTGCAAGTTTGATGAAATGAAAACATATATAGGTAAATATAAACTGAGAATAATCAAATGTATACTATACATTTTTACTGTTTATTCATGTAGGAAGTGATTGCTCCAAAGTTTTAATAGAGACGCTACTAACTAAAATCAAACAATTGTATTGAAATACAATTGCGAATATTCGTTTCATCGAGATGACGGAGATGGATAAGAAATCGTTTATAGAATGTAAGATATGTATAATATGTAAAAATAGTTCAGATAATAATATTAGTTCAAAAGTAAGACATCATTGTTATTATACAGGAAAATATTTAGGTGCTGCACATATTGATTGTAATTTAAAAGCAAAAGCAACTAAATATTTTCCTGTATTTACTCATAACTTATCCAAATATGACTTACATTTATTTTTAAGAAATATAAATGATATTGAAGGTGATATTGATATAATTCCTTTAAATAAAGAGGTTTTTATATCAATAACCAAAACAATTAAGTTAAATGATGATCATAATTTTAAAATACGGTTTGTAGACTCATTCAGATTTCTACCAAGTACCTTGGACAAATTAGTAAAGACATTGAATGAAGATTCAATATATATAACAAAAAAAAATCTTTTCAAATAATTCACATAGATTATTATTTAGAAAGGGTGTGTTTCCGTATAATTATTTGGATAGTTTTCAGAAATTGAATGAGTCTGCATTACACCCAAGGGATAAGTTCTTTAATACACTAAATAATGAGGAATGTACGGAGGAGAATTATATGTTTGCACAACAAGTTTGGAATAAATTTTCATGTCAAAGTTTGAAAGATTATTTAATAATCTATTTAAATTGTGACGTTGTACTATTAGCAGATATTTTCGAAAATTTTCGAAAATTTTAAAATTTGTTTTCAAATTTATGAATTTGGTTTATCCTGGGATGCTATGCTTAAAATTACTGGTATTGAGTTAGAACTATTAACAGATATAGATAAGTATACATTTATACAGGATGGCATTCGAGGAGGTCTAACTCAATGTTCAGTTAGACATGTTAAAGCCAATAATAAATTTATGCATGAATTTAATCATAGAGAGAAAACAAAATATTTAATGTATTTCGATTCAAATTTATATGGTTATGCAATGTCACAACCATTACCATATAAAAATTTTAAATTTTTGGATGAAAAAGATATTAAAACATTCACTCCAGAAAAAATTAAATCATTATCAATGAGTTCTGATAAAGGATTGATTTAAGTTATCCTGAGATATACATGATATGCATAATGATTTCCCATTTTGTCCAGAAAGTAAAGTATCACCTGCTTCTTTTTATTAAAAGTTCATAGAGTATTAGAGTTTCAACAAAGCTGTTGGTTTAAAAAATATATCGATCTGAATACTGTTATGAGATCAAAAGCTAAAAAGGAATTTGAAAAAAAAATTTATAAACTTATGATAACGCAGTATATGGGAAGACTATGGAAAATGTTGAAAAAAGAAAGAATGTCAAAATTTCATGTAACTGGGAGAATTTAGGAAAAGTAAAAGGAGCAAGAGCTTTAATAGCAAGTCCAGCTTTTCATAGCCAAACCATTATAGATGAAAATATGGTGATAATTGAATCCAAACAGCTCAGAGTAAAGCTAAATAAACCAATATATACAGGGTTTTGTGTATTAGATCTATCAAAATTATTGTATGACTTTTATTATAACTACTTGAAAAACAAATTTAATTCAAATATTCGTTAAGTATATACGGATACAGACTCGCTTGTAATTGAAATTAATACTATTGATTTCTATAAAGACATTTATAAAGATGTTCAAAAAACTGACCCATCAAATTATATTTTGGACACTTCTAATTATGAGTATCCGAATATATTTGGTTATAATCAAAATAATTGTAAAGTAGTGGATTTGATGAAAAACGAATATAATGGTAAAATAATAAAAGAAATAATATGTCTTAAACCTAAGACATACTTTTTACTATTGAAGATGGTACACCAATATCAAAAGCAAAAGGTGTTAAACAATCAGTTAGTAAAACATTTACTATTCATGATTATAAAACATGTCTTTACAATAAATAAGTTATAATTAGAGAAATGTATATAATTAGATCTAAAGCGCATATTTTATATACACAATGTGTAAATAAATTAGCACTAAATTTTCGTTCACTTGACAAAATTCGTACTTTAGGTGATCCATGATTTGAAAAGTTTTTTAAACGTTTAGCTGCAGAACTTGCAGAGGTATGATTTATTTTATTAATTGTTGTATCCACATCCATAGAATTTTCTTCATGTTCGTTAATATTGCTAAATATATGTTCATCAGCATTGAAGTCAGCCTGTGAAGCAAAATCTCTTTTTCCAATATCATTTGTTTGGGTTTGATTATCGTTTTTAAATATCCATTCTGTTTGAGTATCCTTATCCCTTTATGATTTATATGACTTTACCGATTTATTCTCTTTCTTTATATTTATTTCTTGTTTGGAAATCAAATATTTTGCGAGTTCTTGTTTTATTTCATACCATTTATTTATATCTTTAAGTGTATGAGAGGCATATATCGGTAGAAGTTTTCGTTTTAAAAAATTTGAATCTGATATATCTTTAGAATAGCGTTCCTATGTAGAAGGGTTTAATAATACAAACTTGGATAAAATATTAGACATTATCTAAAATTTTTCCTATAACACCGCTTAAAACAGATGAAATCAAAATTGGAATAAATCCTTCTCGTTGGATTAGATGTTTTCTCTTTGATCGTAAAACCGTATTTGAGCAGCAATGTTTTCTAATGACATTTTTATATGATTTTAACTTTACTAGATCGTTTTTCTTTACATTATGATTTTTATATAAAATATTAAATGCAATTTCCTTAATAGCTTTTATAAGATTATCATCCGCATTTTTTAGAATTGCATTTCGCAATTTAGGTTTCGCATTTTAAGAACATATAGTATATATTTGTTCTCCTTCAATCGTTTCAGTTTGCACGTCATTTTGAATTGATACAAAGCAATAACAATATTCTTTATTGAAAATGTTAGATCTGAATCTTAATGCGTTGTGTGCTTGTTGTGTAAGATCTATTAATAAATAACTATGAGCACTCTCAGTACAAGTGTTATATACTCGAACTAATTCTTTATAATTTTCAGGATAAATTTGTCTTGCCAAGCATTGAAATTGTAGTTTATCTCTAGGATTTTTAAACATAACTATATATTTTGAATTCAATGATATATATCTTGTATATGTTCCCTTATGAAAAATAGTTTGCGTTACTAAAACAACTGATAAATTTCGGTGATGTGAACCTTTAGTAAATAGTTCACAATCTTTTTTATTAAATGAGTCTAACATTAAATCATCTAAAATAATTAGTGTAGATTCATTGGCGGAGTTCTCAAAGTCATCTGGAATACCTTCAACAAAATTTACATTATCAATTTCTGGTAATGAGTTTTTTTCAGCATAACACCAAATTACTTTCGTAATAGGAGAACTAATTAAATGTTTATTGTTAATAAGATTTATAATAAATGTCGATTTGCCACAACCTGATGGACCACAAACTAACATTGTAAATGGATACACAAAGAAGAAGAAAATAAATATTATGTCGAATGAATTCTCCGTTTATTGCACGTTACATTTTCGTAATATAAAAGAAGCTTCATAAGTTGAACTGATATCATTTATATGTAAACTATGGACAAGATTTATTCTGAGTACACAGAAAAAAACATGTTCATAAATGGAATGAACGACGTTAATTGAGACCGTTCATAATATATATTGAAAAAATCATTCTATTTATAAACTATTCTTAGTATATACGAATCGCACAATTTGCGCGAAATTTATATAATAAACGCGTTCATAATTGTTATGAATTGCGTTCATTAAGGTATTCATATGACTCAAAGCAGCGCAGTCTCCATGCCACGTGCAATTCAGCCGAGCATAAAAGCGATACTGAAAAATAAAAAAAAAAAAAAAAGAAAAAAGATCATATGAAAACTAAACGTTCTAGAAAAAGGAAGTTTACTGATATATTTGGCAACTGTTAATTTATTTATGATGGCAGGATTTATTGAATGTATGAAAAGTGAATTAGATCTTTTTGAGTCACCACCTGTAGTCCAATAGCAACAATTGACAACTCTACTACAATAGAATTTCTTTCACTCGGAAATGGTGAAACATATCGTGATCTAAGTAGTGTTTATTTACGATTAATTGTAGTAATTAATGGAAGTGGAGGAGTCATAAACAATTTACTCATTCATTATTGCGGAGCTGTAGTGTTCATTAAAATGTATCTCAATCTGATAATAATTATCACTATAGATCTTATATTTAAACATTGTTAAACTATGGAAATGATGCTAAATCTACACATCTTGAATCATGCGGATGGTCATTAGATATAAAAAAAAATAATTCAATAGTTGAGAATGAAAATCCAGGTTTAGCTAAACGAAAGAAAACATTTAAAAATGGAGAACGAGTTCAATTGATTGGAAAACTTCATGCAGATATATTTAATCAATCTAAATATCTTCTTAATAATGTGGATCTTAAAGTAACCCTTAATATGGATAAACCTTCTTTTTATATACTAGAAGATTCCAAATCTGGAGAGTCATCTATTAAAATTCATGAAGCTAACTTATACATTAATCATCTTACCATTAATAGTAATATTTTAATGGCACATCATAATGTTTTACAAAGTAGAAATGCTATTTATCCATATAAAAAAGTTGAAATCAAGACATTCACCATTCACCCCGGCAATCATTCTCTACTGTTAGATAATGTTATAATTGGACAACTTCCAAATTTCTTAATATTTGGTATGGTAACTAATAAAGCATATACTGGTGATCGTTCGGAAAATCCGTATAACTTTCGCCATTTCAATTTACAAAGATTTAATTTAGTTGTAAATGGAGTACAAGTACCAGCACAGCCGATTGAATTTGATTATAAACATGGACGTATAAGTACAAGGGGATATCAAACCTTATTTAAAGGTACTGACATACATTACTTTGATAAGGGACATCAAATAACTAAAGAATTATTTGATACCGGATTTTTCTTACTTGCATTTGATTTAACACCAGATCATAACAATAACTCACACTGTGGAAACTTAATAAATCAAGGTACAATACACACAAAAATATATTAGCTTGGAGTTCAGTTGTTTCATCGAATATTCATTTGTATCTACCAAATGTAGTCAGCCTCAACTAAAAATTAATTTATGGTAAACAAAAGTATGAAGCGTAACCAAATATTAGTTGAAGCAACTGAAACATTGATTGGGGCCACAAATTTTTTATCCATTTTCAATTTTTTAATTTCCATTGCTACGGCAACTAAATCCAAAATGAGCCATAACCAATATTTAGTTGACTTAACAGATAGTTAGTTATATTAGGTTGTAGCAACCAATATTAATTTGATTCAACTGCGAAATCAGTTGTCTTGTATAAAAGCAATGCCAAAGCTGGACAACATCAGTCGCACAAGCTTCAGATTTTTTTACTCGTTTTTTTGTGTGCTACGGACAGCGCGTGCCACGTGTAAAACAAAATTTGGAATTGTTTTAAGACTTGTTCGTTTTTACTGTTCAGTTTTGGTCATGTCCAAATACACTTTCTTCAACAAGAGACATACTATTCTACAGAGTACTTGCTATTGTGTTTCTATATGTTGTATTTATATGTGCAGCCTGGCGCTCCAACCTGTTATAAACACGAAGTCAGCCGCACAACGAGTCGTCGGCAATTTCCGATCTCAGAACGCTGTTGTGATGCTGACTTCGTGTTTGCAACACGTTGGAGCGCTAGGACTAGGTAAAATAGCCGATTTCTCATAATTAAATTGGCTACCACAACTAAACAAATTGGTTGTGTCAATTGTATTCATTAGTTATGTAAACTGATACGCGGTGTTGCAACAACTGAATCAGTCGAATGTTGACATAACTAATTAAATCGGTTGAAAAAAAAGACGGATCCCCCAACTGATCTTTGGGTGTACGAATTGAAGGTCATTTCCGTGAAGCACTTTCTGAAGCAATAACTTGTTTAGCATATTGTGAGTTTGATAGTGTTTTGGAAATTGATAAAAATCGTACTGTATTACAATCATTATGAATACAAGTAATATAGAAAATATTTTATATAAAAATTTAGTAACTAAGAAAAATTTTAAAGGAGTTTTTGCATCAAATCAGCTACCTAGAAATCGAATAAAAAAGCCAGCATTTTATATTGTGAATATGGATTCATCATTTAAACCAGGATCACATTGGATTGTAATATATTTTCCTCGAAATGGGCCGGCTGAATATTTTTGTTCTGCAGGGAGTTCACCTATTAAACCATTTGTAAATTTTATTCAAACCAATGCATCCACATTTATTAAAAGCAATTTTCGATTACAAAGTGAATTTCAATGTTATGCGGTGTTTATTGCTGTATATTTATATATTTAAGAAGTAAAAATATTTCTTTTATAAGTTTTTTAATTATTTTGATATATATATAATTTATATATTAATGATATTTTAGCTGTGCATTATTTTAAAAGTATTTTTAAGTTTCCTATAATAAAAAATAAATAAAAGAATTTAATAAAAATAAATTATAAATTTGTCTTTTTATTTCTATTATTTAAAATTTTACAAATTCATTGACTATATAAAAAACATTATTTATAATATGTAATAAACAATTATTTTGTATATTTTATTCGATAATATAATTTTATTAGTTTATCAATGTCTTTGCATTTCCTGTCATAATAATAGCAACCACATGTATCTGGTCCCTCCGTTAAGTCATCTGTGGCCCATGGACAGCTCTTATAATGTACTCCGTGAATAGTAAATATTTTTTCCATATACAGGTAATGCTTACAATAAGGGATAAACTTAATAAACTGTTTTTTATGATCGTCCAATTAAATATTATTAAATCCTTTTAAAAACTTTTTTACTTTTATAACTTCCATAATAGTTTTCTTTTCCTATCAAATTGTAATGTAGACGATAAATAACTTTAATTCAAATTTCGATCCATTTATATATAATGGATATTTCTTTAAAATGAGTTAAAAAGATAATTCTATTAGTGCAAATATACTCAATTAAAATTTTAAAGAGAGTATGTAAAATTTGACTGAAGGTAAAACTAAATAAAATTAAACATGTTTTAACATGTTCAATCTTTAAAACTTATAGTATGTTGTTTAAAAATTTATCCCAATGGAGCCTTTTTGCTCCATGCAAATTTAAATAAAAATGATCCCAATGGAGCCTTATGGCCCATTCATTCATATAAGCAAATTAAACGAATTAAATTACCATGACTTTGTAGAATAAAAATATACTACAATATCCATTATAGTAAAATTCACCTTGAATTAAATATGTGTCAATGCATTAATGCAGAATTGCATTTACTTGTTTACAACAAAAAAAATACCCACCAAAAAATATATGTCTAATAATAACATTCATTCATATAGCTATGTTTTAAATTACAATCTTCGTTCCTCAACAAAGTTTCAAATTGAACCCTTTGTTCCTCAACTCTCTTGATGATCATGCAAAATAAATCATCAAGTATAAAACTGAAATTTTAATTGCTTCTATAACATATACAACAACAAAATTATTACGTACATATATGTACGTATATAAATATTGCAATTAAAATGCTTACTCGGATATAATTATCTCAACAACAATATGAGTTGTAAATTTACTCTTTACGACTGCATGCCTTTATTACATACATATAATATATATGTATGTATCAACATTAACAACATATGTAAAAATGTCATCCAATGGCTCCATGCCATTATAATGTAGTATACATATAATACATCTGAAATTACACTAACAACTTCTCTGTTACAAAATAATCACTATTGAAAAGAATAACAAGACCTTTGTTATTCTTTTCAATAGTGAAATTATCCGAACTGAAATACACTAACAACTACTCTGTTAAAAAATGATCCCTATTGAAAACAATAACAACATCTCTATTAAGAAATTATCCTCATGGCGCCTTATGGCTCCATGGAGCCCATTGAGCCAGAACCGGCGCAAATGTACTACTGTATCATGTTAAAAAATACTCCCTATGAAAACAATTAGAACGCTTTTGATAAAATATTATCCATCCATGTTAAAAAATACTCCGTATGAAAATTATTAGAACGCTTTTGTTAAAATATGATCCACACATCTTAAAAAATACTCCCTATGAAAACAATTAGAACGCTTTTGATAAAAAATTAATCCCAACTGAAATACACTAACAACACCTCTGTTAAAAAATGATCCCTATTGAAAACAATAACAACACCTCAATAACAACACCTTCACTACGATCAAAGACGATTTAAATAATTTGTAAATAACTTGATATTTAGGGCTGTGATATTTCTGGCAATCATCTTTGTTTTCTTAAGTTCGTGAAAATTAGAGCATGTTGGCAGCTGATTTTGTTTTTTTGGTTTTCCAAATTTCTGTCTTTTTTTATCATATTTCTGTTTCATTTATTTATTATAGCAATTTTATAATAAAATACAACCCTACACCAAGAAAACGAGATGTTTATGAAAGTCTTGCTGCAACTATCCTTTTAAATTTACGCCTTATAGCAAATATTCAAATATCCCATAAGTTTCAATAAAGTTGCGGCAAATATGACATATACAAAGATATTTACGAGATGTTTGTCACAACAGCAATACAAATTGAGATATTTACAGTTGACTGATGGTAAACATCTTGCACATTTGCAGCAAAACTTTTGAGGTATTTGGACATTTGACTACCATAAATAAGGAAAATGGCGTACTTTTTCCTTTCGCTCGATTTATCCACAACAATTAGGTAAATAAATGGAGTGTCTACTCTAATATTACATTTTAATGGTGAAAGTGATATATCCTGCGATTTAAATTATCAACACGTGATGGAAAATATTTCTTTTCACAGTTTACTTCTTGACAGCATCGCCGGTCAGACTTGGTTCTTCTGCGAAGAAATCTCAAGTCGTTGTACAATTTTACCTTCGAAGGATTTATAAAGACATTGACGATGTATAACCAGGATACTGTTTTAATTCTAGAATAAATAAAAATACATTTGATTCATTTTCATTCAATTCAATAAAAATTACTCCGCGAATTCCAATGGAGTACCTTTTCCAAATATTCATCAACTATCTTCATATTAGTAAGATGTTTTATTGATGGTTGCTATACATAATCGTAAATTTTAACGATATTTGCCAGAAATATTTATCGTATTTGACGGATGTTTGAGAGATGGATGTCTCAAATACGATCTAAATAATTTGTAAATAACTTGATATTTAGGGCTGTGATATTTCTGGTAATCATCTTTGTTTTCTTAGTGTAATTTAATTTCTTATATGGCATGTTAAATTGGATACATGACGCTGCACAAAAATGCACAACAATACATAATAATACATAATAACGCCTGAAAATAAAATAAATATTTAATATTATTAAATATATTAATAATATAAAGTTGTTTGTTTTTATTCGACCTAAAATAGAGTAATGCAAAAACTAATTTGTCGGGCTCTAGGTTTGCCAAATGCAATATGTATTTTGCACTGGTTCAAAAAACAACAACAGTAATTGAAAAAACACCAAACACTTGTTGGCCGATCGTACAGCTGTTTCGGAAGCAGCCAAGCTTCCTCATCAGCGGTCTTGTATGCAGTTTGTGCTTAGCTAAACCTATAACTTTATTTGTATAATGAACAAAATACGAATTCTGTTTTGCACAAAGCAACAAGTAGGCAAGCAACAAAAACTGCACCAAGTTTAATTTTTGTCAATTACTGTAGTTGTGTTGCAGCAAGTTTAGGCTGTAGAGTCTTTACAGGGTTTAAATAAGAGAACTGCACTTTGTATAAAAATTAAATCAATGGATTTGTGTATTTTTATGCGCCGTGCTCTTTCGTCTCAATTTTGAGTTGTTTGTTTTTATTCGACCTAAAAATAGAGTAATGAAAAAACTAATTTGTCGGGCTTTAGGTCGACCAAATGCAATATATATTTTGCACTGGTCCAAAAAACAACAACAGTAATTGACAAAAAAAACCAAAAACTTGTTGGCCGACCGTACAGCTGTTTCGGAAGCAGCCAAGCTTCCTCACCAGCGGTCTTGTATTGCATTGAATGTTGAACCTTTTATGTCCGAAACTGTCTCAAGAGTCTGATAGTGACAAGTGAGAAACGAATCTAGTTGTTCCCATGTAGGTAATTCAGCTTTATTGTTTATGGACTGTTCCCAAAGTGATAGTGTTGCATCTGGCAACCGCGAAGAACAAAGAAAAACGAATATTGAATCCCAGTTATCGATGCTAATATCATATAATTTATGAGCTGAGATATAACTATGGGTATCTCGCTGCAGCTTTTTATAGCTGTACCCGATTCTGATTGCTTAGCAGAAAGATTAAACAAAATTCGAAGCTCGCTATACGTTTATTCTCAAAACGATCTTGAAGAGTTTTCCATGCCAGTGGAAAGCCATCATTTGTCAAGGGGGATTTTTTACAATATCGCGGGTATCACTTCGCGTTTTTTTATTAAGATGGAAGAGTTTCTCTACAGGAGTTAATTTGGAATTATTGATATATATACGGCGGTGAACATGTCCCTGAATGAGGGCCATGATAGATAGTCACCAGTAAAAGTTTCAATATTGCATTATCGACAGTCCTTGGACTGACCGTCACTGATGCAGTTGTTAACTGCTCGATGAGGCTTCCTATTTTAGCTACGCATCGAACAAATGTCTCATATCATTCGAATTCGAAATCGTTTCCGGTTTAGCTGCTGCCAGCTTCCCTTGCCACCTCAGCTTCCTCTAGAAGTCAAGCTTCATATGAATTCTTTACATTCGTCCAAATGGCGATCGTTACGGTGCACTTCCAGGGAACGTCTCGAGTATCCTTGTTCCGGCGTGACAGCAAAATCGGCTTCGAATAAATGTATCCAACGCAGCCATTGTAAACACTAATTTTCTTGACGTAAAATAAATAGCTAGGCGGAAAAAATCGAAGATGCAACTACTTGACGATATACCGAAAACAAAATATTGTAAAAACAAATCAAAAATTGTTCGAATTGAAACTGTAAAAATTATAAATTTATTTAAAATTGGTAGATACCCAAAAAAAAAATCGAAAAAATGTTTTAATATAAGACCCCAGAACACTAATGCTGCAATCGTATAATGAAATGAATGATATAATACATAAAAAGAAATTTTCAATTGATGTGATAAAAATGTTGCGCAATGTTTTTTGCAGTGTAATTGAGCTAGCGAGACTTCAAAACATTAGCCAAACATAAAGCTGCGATGATGTTGCTCTCCGATATTCTGCTGTTGTTGTCTTCCTTGTTGCGATAATATTATTCAAAGTAAATTGGAGAGTTCTTCCAACATCAAATAATTGTGCACGATGATGTAAAATATTGTTTAGTTTCGCACTCATGTTTCAATGTGGTGGAGACTTTTTTTTTGTACAAAAATAGTACATAATGTCTCTTGGCAACAACTATTTTATCATGCGAGGTATTAAATTTTCCTAGCGGATTTAAACTAAAAATACACTGTAAAAATAAAATAAAACTTTTTTTTAATATGTAATAGGTTTTTTTATACTTTAAAAGTTTTTTTTTTAAATTTAGTTCTTAAATTAATTTAATATATACATTTCAAAATTAAGTTTGAAAATAGTTTCAATTCAATATGCAAATCAATTATTAGCAATTCTTTAATTGTATAGTTTATGGGATTAAGTGTAGGAATTAAGTGTAGATTTTTTTTAAATGTTTTAAATAGTTTAACTTTTTAGATAATAAATTACAAAATTTTAATAATTTTACCTTATAATGTTAAAAAATACTCCGTATGAAAATTATTAGAACGCTTTTGTTAAAATATGATCCACACATCTTAAAAAATACTCCCTATGAAAACAATTAGAACGCTTTTGATAAAAAATAAATCCCAACTGAAATACACTAACAACACCTCTGTTAAAAAATGATCCCTATTGAAAACAATAACAACACCTCAATAACAACACCTTCACTACGATCAAAGACGATTTAAATAATTTGTAAATAACTTGATATTTAGGGCTGTGATATTTTTGGCAATCATCTTTGTTTTTTTAAGTTCGTGAAAATCAGAGCATGTTAGCAGCTGATTTTGTTTATTTGGTTTTCCAAATTTCTGTCTTTTTTTTATCATATTTCTGTTTTATTTATTTATTATAGCAATTTTATAATAAAATACAACCCTACACCAAGAAAACGAGATGTTTATGAAAGTCTTGCTGCAACTATCCTTTTAAATTTACGCCTTATAGCAAATATTCAAATATCCCATAAGTTTCAATAAAGTTGCGGCAAATATGACATATACAAAGATATTTACGAGATGTTTGTCACAACAGCAATACAAATTGAGATATTTACAGTTGACAGATGGTAAACATCTTGCATATTTGCAGCAAAACTTTTGAGGTATTTGGACATTTGACTACCATAAATAAGGAAAATGGCGTACTTTTTCCTTTCGCTCGATTTATCCACAACAATTAGGTAAATAAATGGAGTGTCAACTCTAATATTACATTTTAATGGTGAAAGTGATATATCCTGCGATTTAAATTATCAACACGTGATGGAAAATATTTCTTTCACAGTTTACTTCTTGACAGCATCGCCGGTCAGACTTGGTTCTTCTGCGAAGAAATCTCAAGTCGTTGTACAATTTTACCTTCGAAGGATTTATAAAGACATTGACGATGTATAACCAGGATACTGTTTTAATTCTAGAATAAATAAAAATACATTTGATTCATTTTCATTCAATTCAATAAAAATTACTCCGCGAATTCCAATGGAGTACCTTTTCCAAATATTCATCAACTATCTTCATATTAGTAAGATGTTTTGTTGATGGTTGCTATACATAATCGTAAATTTGAACGATATTTGCCAGAAATATTTATCGTATTTGACGGATGTTTGAGAGATGGTTGTCTCAAATACGATCTAAATAATTTGTAAATAACTTGATATTTAGGGAAAAATAAATAAAAGAATTTAATATAAATAAATTATAAATTTGTCTTTTTATTTCTATTATTTAAAATTTTACAAATTCATTGACTATATAAAAAACATTATTTATAATATGTAATAAACAATTATTTTGTATATTTTATTCGATAATATAATTTTATTAGTTTATCAATGTCTTTGCATTTCCTGTCATAATAATAGCAACCACATGTATCTGGTCCCTCCGTTAAGTCATCTGTGGCCCATGGACAGCTCTTATAATGTACTCCGTGAATAGTAAATATTTTTTCCATATACAGGTAATGCTTACAATAAGGGATAAACTTAATAAACTGTTTTTTATGATCGTCCAATTAAATATTATTAAATCCTTTTAAAAACTTTTTTACTTTTATAACTTCCATAATAGTTTTCTTTTCCTATCAAATTGTAATGTAGACGATAAATAACTTTAATTCAAATTTCGATCCATTTATATATAATGGATATTTCTTTAAAATGAGTTAAAAAGATAATTCTATTAGTGCAAATATACTCAATTAAAATTTTAAAGAGAGTATGTAAAATTTGACTCAAGAAAAACTAAATAAAATTAAACATGTTTTAACATGTTCAATCTTTAAAACTTATAGTATGTTGATTAAAAATTTATCCCAATGGAGCCTTTTTGCTCCATGCAAATTTAAATAAAAATGATCCTAATGGAGCCTTATGGCCCATTCATTCATATAAGCAAATTAAACGAATTAAATTACCATGACTTTGTAGAATAAAAATATACTACAATATCCATTATAGTAAAATTCACCTTGAATTAAATATGTGTCAATGCATTAATGCAGAATTGCATTTACTTGTTTACAACAAAAAAATTACCCACCAAAAAATATATGTCTAATAATAACATTCATTCATATAGCTATGTTTTAAATTACAATCTTCGTTCCTCAACAAAGTTTCAAATTGAACCCTTTGTTCCTCAACTCTCTTGATGATCATGCAAAATAAATCATCAAGTATAAAACTGAAATTTTAATTGCTTCTATAACATATACAACAACAAAATTATTACGTACATATATGTACGTATATAAATATTGCCATTCAAATGCTTACTCGGATATAATTATCTCAACAACAATATGAGTTGTAAATTTACTCTTTACGACTGCATGCCTTTATTACATACATATAATATATATGTATGTATCCACATTAACAACATATGTAAAAATGTCATCCAATGGCTCCATGCCATTATAATGTAGTATACATATAATACACCTGAAATTACACTAACAACTTCTCTGTTACAAAATAATCACTATTGAAAAGAATAACAAGACCTTTGTTAAAAAATTATCCGAACTGAAATACACTAACAACTACTCTGTTAAAAAATGATCCCTATTGAAAACAATAACAACATCTCTATTAAGAAATTATCCTCATGGCGCCTTATGGCTCCATGGAGCCCATTGAGCCAGAACCGGCGCAAATGTACTACTGTATCATGTTAAAAAATACTCCCTATGAAAACAATTAGAACGCTTTTGATAAAATATTATCCATCCATGTTAAAAAATACTCCGTATGAAAATTATTAGAACGCTTTTGTTAAAATATGATCCACACATCTTAAAAAATACTCCCTATGAAAACAATTAGAACGCTTTTGATAAAAAATTAATCCCAACTGAAATACACTAACAACACCTCTGTTAAAAAATGATCCCTATTGAAAACAATAACAACACCTCAATAACAACACCTTCACTACGATCAAAGACGATTTAAATAATTTGTAAATAACTTGATATTTAGGGCTGTGATATTTCTGGCAATCATCTTTGTTTTCTTAAGTTCGTGAAAATTAGAGCATGTTGGCAGCTGATTTTGTTTTTTTGGTTTTCCAAATTTCTGTCTTTTTTTATCATATTTCTGTTTCATTTATTTATTATAGCAATTTTATAATAAAATACAACCCTACACCAAGAAAACGAGATGTTTATGAAAGTCTTGCTGCAACTATCCTTTTAAATTTACGCCTTATAGCAAATATTCAAATATCCCATAAGTTTCAATAAAGTTGCGGCAAATATGACATATACAAATATCTTTGTATATCGAGATGTTTGTCACAACAGCAATACAAATTGAGATATTTACAGTTGACTGATGGTAAACATCTTGCACATTTGCAGCAAAACTTTTGAGGTATTTGGACATTTGACTACCATAAATAAGGAAAATGGCGTACTTTTTCCTTTCGCTCGATTTATCCACAACAATTAGGTAAATAAATGGAGTGTCTACTCTAATATTACATTTTAATGGTGAAAGTGATATATCCTGCGATTTAAATTATCAACACGTGATGGAAAATATTTCTTTTCACAGTTTACTTCTTGACAGCATCGCCGGTCAGACTTGGTTCTTCTGCGAAGAAATCTCAAGTCGTTGTACAATTTTACCTTCGAAGGATTTATAAAGACATTGACGATGTATAACCAGGATACTGTTTTAATTCTAGAATAAATAAAAATACATTTGATTCATTTTCATTCAATTCAATAAAAATTACTCCGCGAATTCCAATGGAGTACCTTTTCCAAATATTCATCAACTATCTTCATATTAGTAAGATGTTTTATTGATGGTTGCTATACATAATCGTAAATTTTAACGATATTTGCCAGAAATATTTATCGTATTTGACGGATGTTTGAGAGATGGATGTCTCAAATACGATCTAAATAATTTGTAAATAACTTGATATTTAGGGCTGTGATATTTCTGGTAATCATCTTTGTTTTCTTAGTGTAATTTAATTTCTTATATGGCATGTTAAATTGGATACATGACGCTGCACAAAAATGCACAACAATACATAATAATACATAATAACGCCTGAAAATAAAATAAATATTTAATATTATTAAATATATTAATAATATAAAGTTGTTTGTTTTTATTCGACCTAAAATAGAGTAATGCAAAAACTAATTTGTCGGGCTCTAGGTTTGCCAAATGCAATATGTATTTTGCACTGGTTCAAAAAACAACAACAGTAATTGAAAAAACACCAAACACTTGTTGGCCGATCGTACAGCTGTTTCGGAAGCAGCCAAGCTTCCTCATCAGCGGTCTTGTATGCAGTTTGTGCTTAGCTAAACCTATAACTTTATTTGTATAATGAACAAAATACGAATTCTGTTTTGCACAAAGCAACAAGTAGGCAAGCAACAAAAACTGCACCAAGTTTAATTTTTGTCAATTACTGTAGTTGTGTTGCAGCAAGTTTAGGCTGTAGAGTCTTTACAGGGTTTAAATAAGAGAACTGCACTTTGTATAAAAATTAAATCAATGGATTTGTGTATTTTTATGCGCCGTGCTCTTTCGTCTCAATTTTGAGTTGTTTGTTTTTATTCGACCTAAAAATAGAGTAATGAAAAAACTAATTTGTCGGGCTTTAGGTCGACCAAATGCAATATATATTTTGCACTGGTCCAAAAAACAACAACAGTAATTGACAAAAAAAACCAAAAACTTGTTGGCCGACCGTACAGCTGTTTCGGAAGCAGCCAAGCTTCCTCACCAGCGGTCTTGTATTGCATTGAATGTTGAACCTTTTATGTCCGAAACTGTCTCAAGAGTCTGATAGTGACAAGTGAGAAACGAATCTAGTTGTTCCCATGTAGGTAATTCAGCTTTATTGTTTATGGACTGTTCCCAAAGTGATAGTGTTGCATCTGGCAACCGCGAAGAACAAAGAAAAACGAATATTGAATCCCAGTTATCGATGCTAATATCATATAATTTATGAGCTGAGATATAACTATGGGTATCTCGCTGCAGCTTTTTATAGCTGTACCCGATTCTGATTGCTTAGCAGAAAGATTAAACAAAATTCGAAGCTCGCTATACGTTTATTCTCAAAACGATCTTGAAGAGTTTTCCATGCCAGTGGAAAGCCATCATTTGTCAAGGGGGATTTTTTACAATATCGCGGGTATCACTTCGCGTTTTTTTATTAAGATGGAAGAGTTTCTCTACAGGAGTTAATTTGGAATTATTGATATATATACGGCGGTGAACATGTCCCTGAATGAGGGCCATGATAGATAGTCACCAGTAAAAGTTTCAATATTGCATTATCGACAGTCCTTGGACTGACCGTCACTGATGCAGTTGTTAACTGCTCGATGAGGCTTCCTATTTTAGCTACGCATCGAACAAATGTCTCATATCATTCGAATTCGAAATCGTTTCCGGTTTAGCTGCTGCCAGCTTCCCTTGCCACCTCAGCTTCCTCTAGAAGTCAAGCTTCATATGAATTCTTTACATTCGTCCAAATGGCGATCGTTACGGTGCACTTCCAGGGAACGTCTCGAGTATCCTTGTTCCGGCGTGACAGCAAAATCGGCTTCGAATAAATGTATCCAACGCAGCCATTGTAAACACTAATTTTCTTGACGTAAAATAAATAGCTAGGCGGAAAAAATCGAAGATGCAACTACTTGACGATATACCGAAAACAAAATATTGTAAAAACAAATCAAAAATTGTTCGAATTGAAACTGTAAAAATTATAAATTTATTTAAAATTGGTAGATACCCAAAAAAAAAATCGAAAAAATGTTTTAATATAAGACCCCAGAACACTAATGCTGCAATCGTATAATGAAATGAATGATATAATACATAAAAAGAAATTTTCAATTGATGTGATAAAAATGTTGCGCAATGTTTTTTGCAGTGTAATTGAGCTAGCGAGACTTCAAAACATTAGCCAAACATAAAGCTGCGATGATGTTGCTCTCCGATATTCTGCTGTTGTTGTCTTCCTTGTTGCGATAATATTATTCAAAGTAAATTGGAGAGTTCTTCCAACATCAAATAATTGTGCACGATGATGTAAAATATTGTTTAGTTTCGCACTCATGTTTCAATGTGGTGGAGACTTTTTTTTTGTACAAAAATAGTACATAATGTCTCTTGGCAACAACTATTTTATCATGCGAGGTATTAAATTTTCCTAGCGGATTTAAACTAAAAATACACTGTAAAAATAAAATAAAACTTTTTTTTAATATGTAATAGGTTTTTTTATACTTTAAAAGTTTTTTTTTTAAATTTAGTTCTTAAATTAATTTAATATATACATTTCAAAATTAAGTTTGAAAATAGTTTCAATTCAATATGCAAATCAATTATTAGCAATTCTTTAATTGTATAGTTTATGGGATTAAGTGTAGGAATTAAGTGTAGATTTTTTTTAAATGTTTTAAATAGTTTAACTTTTTAGATAATAAATTACAAAATTTTAATAATTTTACCTTATAATGTTAAAAAATACTCCGTATGAAAATTATTAGAACGCTTTTGTTAAAATATGATCCACACATCTTAAAAAATACTCCCTATGAAAACAATTAGAACGCTTTTGATAAAAAATAAATCCCAACTGAAATACACTAACAACACCTCTGTTAAAAAATGATCCCTATTGAAAACAATAACAACACCTCAATAACAACACCTTCACTACGATCAAAGACGATTTAAATAATTTGTAAATAACTTGATATTTAGGGCTGTGATATTTTTGGCAATCATCTTTGTTTTTTTAAGTTCGTGAAAATCAGAGCATGTTAGCAGCTGATTTTGTTTATTTGGTTTTCCAAATTTCTGTCTTTTTTTTATCATATTTCTGTTTTATTTATTTATTATAGCAATTTTATAATAAAATACAACCCTACACCAAGAAAACGAGATGTTTATGAAAGTCTTGCTGCAACTATCCTTTTAAATTTACGCCTTATAGCAAATATTCAAATATCCCATAAGTTTCAATAAAGTTGCGGCAAATATGACATATACAAAGATATTTACGAGATGTTTGTCACAACAGCAATACAAATTGAGATATTTACAGTTGACAGATGGTAAACATCTTGCATATTTGCAGCAAAACTTTTGAGGTATTTGGACATTTGACTACCATAAATAAGGAAAATGGCGTACTTTTTCCTTTCGCTCGATTTATCCACAACAATTAGGTAAATAAATGGAGTGTCAACTCTAATATTACATTTTAATGGTGAAAGTGATATATCCTGCGATTTAAATTATCAACACGTGATGGAAAATATTTCTTTCACAGTTTACTTCTTGACAGCATCGCCGGTCAGACTTGGTTCTTCTGCGAAGAAATCTCAAGTCGTTGTACAATTTTACCTTCGAAGGATTTATAAAGACATTGACGATGTATAACCAGGATACTGTTTTAATTCTAGAATAAATAAAAATACATTTGATTCATTTTCATTCAATTCAATAAAAATTACTCCGCGAATTCCAATGGAGTACCTTTTCCAAATATTCATCAACTATCTTCATATTAGTAAGATGTTTTGTTGATGGTTGCTATACATAATCGTAAATTTGAACGATATTTGCCAGAAATATTTATCGTATTTGACGGATGTTTGAGAGATGGTTGTCTCAAATACGATCTAAATAATTTGTAAATAACTTGATATTTAGGGAAAAATAAATAAAAGAATTTAATATAAATAAATTATAAATTTGTCTTTTTATTTCTATTATTTAAAATTTTACAAATTCATTGACTATATAAAAAACATTATTTATAATATGTAATAAACAATTATTTTGTATATTTTATTCGATAATATAATTTTATTAGTTTATCAATGTCTTTGCATTTCCTGTCATAATAATAGCAACCACATGTATCTGGTCCCTCCGTTAAGTCATCTGTGGCCCATGGACAGCTCTTATAATGTACTCCGTGAATAGTAAATATTTTTTCCATATACAGGTAATGCTTACAATAAGGGATAAACTTAATAAACTGTTTTTTATGATCGTCCAATTAAATATTATTAAATCCTTTTAAAAACTTTTTTACTTTTATAACTTCCATAATAGTTTTCTTTTCCTATCAAATTGTAATGTAGACGATAAATAACTTTAATTCAAATTTCGATCCATTTATATATAATGGATATTTCTTTAAAATGAGTTAAAAAGATAATTCTATTAGTGCAAATATACTCAATTAAAATTTTAAAGAGAGTATGTAAAATTTGACTCAAGAAAAACTAAATAAAATTAAACATGTTTTAACATGTTCAATCTTTAAAACTTATAGTATGTTGATTAAAAATTTATCCCAATGGAGCCTTTTTGCTCCATGCAAATTTAAATAAAAATGATCCTAATGGAGCCTTATGGCCCATTCATTCATATAAGCAAATTAAACGAATTAAATTACCATGACTTTGTAGAATAAAAATATACTACAATATCCATTATAGTAAAATTCACCTTGAATTAAATATGTGTCAATGCATTAATGCAGAATTGCATTTACTTGTTTACAACAAAAAAATTACCCACCAAAAAATATATGTCTAATAATAACATTCATTCATATAGCTATGTTTTAAATTACAATCTTCGTTCCTCAACAAAGTTTCAAATTGAACCCTTTGTTCCTCAACTCTCTTGATGATCATGCAAAATAAATCATCAAGTATAAAACTGAAATTTTAATTGCTTCTATAACATATACAACAACAAAATTATTACGTACATATATGTACGTATATAAATATTGCCATTCAAATGCTTACTCGGATATAATTATCTCAACAACAATATGAGTTGTAAATTTACTCTTTACGACTGCATGCCTTTATTACATACATATAATATATATGTATGTATCCACATTAACAACATATGTAAAAATGTCATCCAATGGCTCCATGCCATTATAATGTAGTATACATATAATACACCTGAAATTACACTAACAACTTCTCTGTTACAAAATAATCACTATTGAAAAGAATAACAAGACCTTTGTTAAAAAATTATCCGAACTGAAATACACTAACAACTACTCTGTTAAAAAATGATCCCTATTGAAAACAATAACAACATCTCTATTAAGAAATTATCCTCATGGCGCCTTATGGCTCCATGGAGCCCATTGAGCCAGAACCGGCGCAAATGTACTACTGTATCATGTTAAAAAATACTCCCTATGAAAACAATTAGAACGCTTTTGATAAAATATTATCCATCCATGTTAAAAAATACTCCGTATGAAAATTATTAGAACGCTTTTGTTAAAATATGATCCACACATCTTAAAAAATACTCCCTATGAAAACAATTAGAACGCTTTTGATAAAAAATTAATCCCAACTGAAATACACTAACAACACCTCTGTTAAAAAATGATCCCTATTGAAAACAATAACAACACCTCAATAACAACACCTTCACTACGATCAAAGACGATTTAAATAATTTGTAAATAACTTGATATTTAGGGCTGTGATATTTCTGGCAATCATCTTTGTTTTCTTAAGTTCGTGAAAATTAGAGCATGTTGGCAGCTGATTTTGTTTTTTTGGTTTTCCAAATTTCTGTCTTTTTTTATCATATTTCTGTTTCATTTATTTATTATAGCAATTTTATAATAAAATACAACCCTACACCAAGAAAACGAGATGTTTATGAAAGTCTTGCTGCAACTATCCTTTTAAATTTACGCCTTATAGCAAATATTCAAATATCCCATAAGTTTCAATAAAGTTGCGGCAAATATGACATATACAAATATCTTTGTATATCGAGATGTTTGTCACAACAGCAATACAAATTGAGATATTTACAGTTGACTGATGGTAAACATCTTGCACATTTGCAGCAAAACTTTTGAGGTATTTGGACATTTGACTACCATAAATAAGGAAAATGGCGTACTTTTTCCTTTCGCTCGATTTATCCACAACAATTAGGTAAATAAATGGAGTGTCAACTCTAATATTACATTTTAATGGTGAAAGTGATATATCCTGCGATTTAAATTATCAACACGTGATGGAAAATATTTCTTTCACAGTTTACTCCTTGACAGCATCGCCGGTCAGACTTGGTTCTTCTGCGAAGAAATCTCAAGTCGTTGTACAATTTTACCTTCGAAGGATTTATAAAGACATTGACGATGTATAACCAGGATACTGTTTTAATTCTAGAATAAATAAAAATACATTTGATTCATTTTCATTCAATTCAATAAAAATTATTCCGCGAATTCCAATGGAGTACCTTTTCCAAATATTCATCAACTATCTTCATATTAGTAAGATGTTTTATTGATGGTTGCTATACATAATCGTAAATTTGAACGATATTTGCCAGAAATATTTATCGTATTTGACGGATGTTTGAGAGATGGTTGTCTCAAATACGATCTAAATAATTTGTAAATAACTTGATATTTAGGGCTGTGATATTTCTGGTAATCATCTTTGTTTTCTTAGTGTAATTTAATTTCTTATATGGCATGTTAAATTGGATACATGACGCTGCACAAAAATGCACAACAATACATAATAACGCCTAAAAATAAAATAAATATTTAATATTATTAAATATATTAATAATATAAAGTTGTTTGTTTTTATTCGACCTAAAATAGAGTAATGCAAAAACTAATTTGTCGGGCTCTAGGTTTGCCAAATGCAATATGTATTTTGCACTGGTTCAAAAAACAACAACAGTAATTGACAAAAAACCAAAAACTTGTTGGCCGATCGTACAGCTGTTTCGGAAGCAGCCAAGCTTCCTCATCAGCGGTCTTGTATTGCATTGAATGTTGAACCTCTTTTATGTCCGAAACTGTCTCAAGAGTCTGGTAGTGACAAGTGAGAAACGAATCTAGTTGTTCCCATGTAGGTAATTCAGCTTTATTGTTTATGGACTGTTCCCAAAGTGATAGTGTTGCATCTGGCAACCGCGAAGAACAAAGAAAAACGAATATTGAATCCCAGTTATCGATGCTAATATCATATAATTTAAGAGCTGAGATACAACTATGGGTATCTCGCTGCAGCTTTTTATAGCTGTACCCGATTCTGATTGCTTAGCAGAAAGATTAAACAAAATTCGAAGCTGCCTATACGTTTATTCTCAAAACGACCTTGAAAAGTTTTCCATGCCAGTGGAAAGCCATCATTTGTCAAGGGGGATTTTTTTACAATATCGCGGGTATCACTTCGCGTTTTTATTATTAAGATGGAAGAGTTTCTATACAGGAGTTAATTTGGAATTATTGATATATACGGCGGTGAACATGTCCCGGAATGAGGGCCATGATAGATAGTCACCAGTAAAAGTTTCAATATTGCATTATCGACAGTCCTTGGACTGACCGTCACTGATGCAGTTGTTAACTGCTCGATGAGGCTTCCTATTTTAGCTACGCATCGAACAAATGTCTGATATGATTACGGTATCTCATTCGAATTCGAAATCGTTTCCGGTTTAGCTGCTGCCAGCTTCCCTTGCCACCTCAGCTTCCTCTAGAAGCCAAGCTTCATATGAATTCTTTACATTCGTCCAAATGGCGAACGTCACGGTGCACTTCCAGAGAATGTCTCGAGTATCCTTGTTCCGGCGTGACAGCAAAATCGGCTTCGAATAAATGTATCCAACGCAGCCATTGTAAACACTAATTTTCTTGACGTAAAATAAATAGCTAGGCGGAAAAAATCGAAGATGCAACTACTTGACGATATACCGAAAACAAAATATTGTAAAAACGAATCAAAAATTGTTCGAATCGAAACTGTAAAAATTATAAATTTATTTAAAATTGGTAGATACCCAAAAAAAAATCGAAAAAATGTTTTAATATAAGACCCCAGAATGAATGATATAATACATAAAAAGAAATTTTCAATTGATGTGATAAAAATGTTGCGCAATGTTTTTTGCAGTGTAATTGAGCTAGCGAGACTTCAAAACATTAGCCAAACATAAAGCTGCGATGATGTTGCTCTCCGATATTCTGCTGTTGTTGTCTTCCTTGTTGCGATAATATTATTCAAAGTAAATTGGAGAGTTCTTCCAACATCAAATAATTGTGCACGTTGATGTAAAATATTGTTTAGTTTCGCACTCATGTATTATGTTTCAATGTGGTGGAGACTTTTTTTTTGTACAAATAAAGTACATAATGTCTCTTGGCAACAACTATTTTATCATGCGAGTTTTTAAATTTTCCTAGCGGATTTAAACTAAAAATACACTGTAAAAATAAAATAAAACTTTTTTTTAATATGTAATAGGTTTTTTTTATACTTTAAAAGTTTTTTTTTTTAATTTAGTTCTTAAATTAATTCAATATATACATTTAAAATTTAAGTTTGAAAATAGTTTCAATTCAATATGCAAATCAATTATTAGCAATTCTTGTATATTGTATAGTTTATGGGATTAAGTGTAGGAATTAAGTGTAGATTTTTTTTAAATGTTTTAAATAGTTTAACTTTTTAGATAATAAATTACAAAATTTTAATAATTTTACCTTATAATGTTAAAAAATACTCCGTATGAAAATTATTAGAACGCTTTTGTTAAAATATGATCCACACATCTTAAAAAATACTCCCAATGAAAACAATTAGAACGCTTTTGATAAAAAATTAATCCCAAATGAAATACACTAACAACACCTCTGTTAAAAAATGATCCCTATTGAAAACAATAACAACACCTCAATAACAACACCTTCACTACGATCAAAGACGATTTAAATAATTTGTAAATAACTTGATATTTAGGGCTGTGATATTTCTGGCAATCATCTTTGTTTTTTTAAGTTCGTGAAAATCAGAGCATGTTGGCAGCTGATTTTGTTTATTTGGTTTTCCAAATTTCTGTCTTTTTTTATCATATTTCTGTTTTATTTATTTATTATAGCAATTTTATAATAAAATACAACCCTACACCAAGAGAACGAGATGTTCATGAAAGTCTTGCTGCAACTATCCTTTTAAATTTACGCCTTATAGCAAATATTCAAATATCCCATAAGTTTCAATAAAGTTGCGGCAAATATGACATATACAAATATCTTTGTATATCGAGATGTTTGTCACAACAGCAATACAAATTGAGATATTTACAGTTGACTGATGGTAAACATCTTGCACATTTGCAGCAAAACTTTTGAGGTATTTGGACATTTGACTACCATAAATAAGGAAAATGGCGTACTTTTTCCTTTCGCTCGATTTATCCACAACAATTAGGTAAATAAATGGAGTGTCAACTCTAATATTACATTTTAATGGTGAAAGTGATATATCCTGCGATTTAAATTATCAACACGTGATGGAAAATATTTCTTTCACAGTTTACTTCTTGACAGCATCGCCGGTCAGACTTGGTTCTTCTGCGAAGAAATCTCAAGTCGTTGTACAATTTTACCTTCGAAGGATTTATAAAGACATTGACGATGTATAACCAGGATACTGTTTTAATTCTAGAATAAATAAAAATACATTTGATTCATTTTCATTCAATTCAATAAAAATTACTCCGCGAATTCCAATGGAGTACCTTTTCCAAATATTCATCAACTATCTTCATATTAGTAAGATGTTTTATTGATGGTTGCTATACATAATCGTAAATTTGAACGATATTTGCCAGAAATATTTATCGTATTTGACGGATGTTTGAGAGATGGTTTTCTCAAATACGATCTAAATAATTTGTAAATAACTTGATATTTAGGGCTGTGATATTTCTGGTAATCATCTTTGTTTTCTTAGTGTAATTTAATTTCTTATATGGCATGTTAAATTGGATACATGACGCTGCACAAAAATGCACAACAATACATAATAACGCCTAAAAATAAAATAAATATTTAATATTATTAAATATATTAATAATATAAAGTTGTTTGTTTTTATTCGACCTAAAATAGAGTAATGCAAAAACTAATTTGTCGGGCTCTAGGTTTGCCAAATGCAATATGTATTTTGCACTGGTTCAAAAAACAACAACAGTAATTGACAAAAAACCAAAAACTTGTTGGCTGATCGTACAGCTGTTTCGGAAGCAGCCAAGCTTCCTCATCAGCGGTCTTGTATTGCATTGAATGTTGAACCTCTTTTATGTCCGAAACTGTCTCAAGAGTCTGATAGTGACAAGTGAGAAACGAATCTAGTTGTTCCCATGTAGGTAATTCAGCTTTATTGTTTATGGACTGTTCCCAAAGTGATAGTGTTGCATCTGGCAACCGCGAAGAACAAAGAAAAACGAATATTGAATCCCAGTTATCGATGCTAATATCATACAATTTAAGAGCTGAGATACAACTATGGGTATCTCGCTTGAGCTTTTTATAGCTGTACCCGATTCTGATTGCTTAGCAGAAAGATTAAACAAAATTCGAAGCTGTCTATACGTTTATTCTCAAAACGATCTTGAAAAGTTTTCCATGCCAGTGGAAAGCCATCATTTGTCAAGGGGGATTTTTTTACAATATCGCGGGTATCACTTCGCGTTTTTATACCCTACACTAAGAGTGAAAGGGTATATTCAGTTTGGTACGCCGTTTGTAACACCCAGAAGGAAGCATCTCCGGAATGGAAAAGTACATATATTCTTGATCAGCATGACCTCCTGAGTCGATTTAGCGATGTCCGTCTGTCCGTCTGTCTGTCTGTCCGTCTGTCTGTCTGTCTGTTGAAATCCCTACTACTTTTAAAATTGAAGAGCTAGATAAATAAAACTTATAACTTAGATTACTAATATACCTACGCTGTATGTGCGAAAAAATTGGCGAGATCGGTTCATTGTGACCTATGATCCGACCACTTATGTTCAAATACCTCATATAAAATGTACATATAAAGATCAATTTTTATGTATACGTGCTTAGGTAAACTTTTTTGGTCAAATATATATTGATATCATGCTCAAATACATTATAATAATGTTTTCCGGCAAAAAGACTTGTGGTTCACAAAAAAAAAAAATCGAAATTCGGTACACCTACCCATTTGTAAATATGGGTATCAAATGAATGGAAATTCTTCAGCGATTGAATGTTTGTAGTTATTTTCAGGATTCGTATACCCTGGTGACCTATATATCACTTTGAATGGTAACCACACATATGTGTAGGGTATTTATAGTCGGCTTAGACCGTCTATAATTTTGATAATCCTAACTATCATAATTACACCTACTTTAAAATTTCCCATGTGATCTAACCTTCCCAACTGGTTTTTATTAAGATGGAAGAGTTCCTCTACAGGAGTTAATTTGAAATTATTGATATATACGGCGGTGAACATGTCCCTGAATGAGGGCCATGATAGATAGTCACCAGTAAAAGTTTCAATATTGCATTATCGACAGTCCTTGGACTTCCCGTCACTGATGCAGTTGTTAACTGCTCGATTAGGCTTCCTATTTTAGCTACGCATCGAACGAATGTCTGATATGATTACGGAATCTCATTAGAATTCGAAATCGTTTCCGATTTAGCTGCTGCCAGCTTCCCTTGCCACCTCAGCTTCCTCCAGAAGCCAAGCTTCATATGAATTCTTTACATTCGTCCAAATGGAGAACGTCACGGTGCACTTCCAGAGAATGTCTCGAGTATCCTTGTTCCGGCGTGACAGCAAAATCGGCTTCGAATAAATGTATCCAACGCAGCCATTGTAAACACTAATTTTCTTGACGTAAAATAAATAGCTAGGCGGAAAAAATCGAAGATGCAACTACTTGACGATATACCGAAAACAAAATATTGTAAAAACGAATCAAAAATTGTTCGAATCGAAACTGTAAAAATTATAAATTTATTTAAAATTGGTAGATACCCAAAAAAAAAATCGAAAAAATGTTTTAATATAAGACCCCAGAACACTAATGCTGCAATCTTATGATGAAATGAATGATATAATACATAAAAAGAAATTTTCAATTGATGTGATAAAAAGCAATGTTTTTTGCAGTGTAATTGAGCTAGCGAGACTTCAAAACATTAGCCAAACATAAAGCTGCGATGATGTTGCTCTCCGATATTCTGCTGTTGTTGTCTTCCTTGTTGCGATAATATTATTCAAAGTAAATTGGAGAGTTCTTCCAACATCAAATAATTGTGCACGTTGATGTAAAATATTGTTTAGTTTCGCACTCATGTATTATGTTTCAATGTGGTGGAGACTTTTTTTTTGTACAAATAAAGTACATAATGTCTCTTGGCAACAACTATTTTATCATGCGAGTTATTAAATTTTCCTAGCGGATTTAAACTAAAAATACACTGTAAAAATAAAATAAAACTTTTTTTTAATATGTAATAGGTTTTTTTTATACTTTAAAAGTTTTTTTTTTAATTTAGTTCTTAAATTAATTCAATATATACATTTAAAATTTAAGTTTGAAAATAGTTTCAATTCAATATGCAAATCAATTATTAGCAATTCTTGTATATTGTATAGTTTATGGGATTAAGTGTAGGAATTAAGTGTAGATTTTTTTTAAATGTTTTAAATAGTTTAACTTTTTAGATAATAAATTACAAAATTTTAATAATTTTGCCTCATAATGTTAAAAAATACTCCGTATGAAAATTATTAGAACGCTTTTGTTAAAATATGATCCACACATCTTAAAAAATACTCCCAATGAAAACAATTAGAACGCTTTTGATAAAAAATTAATCCCAAATGAAATACACTAACAACACCTCTGTTAAAAAATGATCCCTATTGAAAACAATAACAACACCTCAATAACAACACCTTCACTACGATCAAAGACGATTTAAATAATTTGTAAATAACTTGATATTTAGGGCTGTGATATTTCTGGCAATCATCTTTGTTTTCTTAAGTTCGTGAAAATCAGAGCATGTTAGCAGCTGATTTTGTTTATTTGGTTTTCCAAATTTCTGTCTTTTTTTTATCATATTTCTGTTTTATTTATTTATTATAGCAATTTTATAATAAAATACAACCCTACACCAAGAAAACGAGATGTTTATGAAAGTCTTGCTGCAACTATCCTTTTAAATTTACGCCTTATAGCAAATATTCAAATATCCCATAAGTTCCAATAAAGTTGCGGCAAATATGACATATACAAAGATATTTACGAGATGTTTGTCACAACAGCAATACAAATTGAGATATTTACAGTTGACTGATGGTAAACATCTTGCACATTTGCAGCAAAACTTTTGAGGTATTTGGACATTTGACTACCATAAATAAGGAAAATGGCGTACTTTTTCCTTTCGCTCGATTTATCCACAACAATTAGGTAAATAAATGGAGTGTCAACTCTAATATTACATTTTAATGGTGAAAGTGATATATCCTGCGATTTAAATTATCAACACGTGATGGAAAATATTTCTTTTCACTGTTTACTTCTTGACAGCATCGCCGGTCAGACTTGGTTCTTCTGCGAAGAAATCTCAAGTCGTTGTACAATTTTACCTTCGAAGGATTTATAAAGACATTGACGATGTATAACCAGGATTCTGTTTTAATTCTAGAATAAATAAAAATACATTTGATTCATTTTCATTCAATTCAATAAAAATTACTCCGCGAATTCCAATGGAGTACCTTTTCCAAATATTCATCAACTATCTTCATATTAGTAAGATGTTTTATTGATGGTTGCTATACATAATCGTAAATTTTAACGATATTTGCCAGAAATATTTATCATATTTGACGGATGTTTGAGAGATGGATGTCTCAAATACGATCTAAATAATTTGTAAATAACTTGATATTTAGGGCTGTGATATGTCTGGTAATCATCTTTGTTTTCTTAGTGTAATTTAATTTCTTATATGGCATGTTAAATTGGATACATGACGCTGCACAAAAATACACAACAATACATAATAACGCCTAAAAATAAAATAAATATTTAATATTATTAAATATATTAATAATATAAAGTTGTTTGTTTTTATTCGACCTAAAATAGAGTAATGCAAAAACTAATTTGTCGGGCTCTAGGTTTGCCAAATGCAATATGTATTTTGCACTGGTTCAAAAAACAACAACAGTAATTGACAAAAAACCAAAAACTTGTTGGCCGATCGTACAGCTGTTTCGGAAGCAGCCAAGCTTCCTCATCAGCGGTCTTGTATTGCATTGAATGTTGAACCTCTTTTATGTCCGAAACTGTCTCAAGAGTCTGATAGTGACAAGTGAGAAACGAATCTAGTTGTTCCCATGTAGGTAATTCAGCTTTATTGTTTATGGACTGTTCCCAAAGTGATAGTGTTGCATCTGGCAACCGCGAAGAACAAAGAAAAACGAATATTGAATCCCAGTTATCGATGCTAATATCATACAATTGAAGAGCTGAGATACAACTATGGGTATCTCGCTGCAGCTTTTTTTAGCTTTTTTTACCCGATTCTGATTGCTTAGCAGAAAGATTAAACAAAATTCAAAGCTGGCTATACGTTTATTCTCAAAACGATCTTGAAGAGTTTTCCATGCCAGTGGAAAGCCATCATTTGTCAAGGGGGATTTTTTTACAATATCGCGGGTATCACTTCGCGTTTTTTTATTAAGATGGAAGAGTTTCTCTACAGGAGTTAATTTGGAATTATTGATATATACGGCGGTGAACATGTCCCTGAATGAGGGCCATGATAGATAGTCACCAGTAAAAGTTTCAATATTTCATTATCGACAGTCCTTGGACTGACCGTCACTGATGCAGTTGTTAACTGCTCGATGAGGCTTCCTATTTTAGCTACGCATCGAACAAATGTCTGATATGATTACGGTATCTCATTCGAATTCGAAATCGTTTCCGGTTTAGCTGCTGTCAGCTTCCCTTGCCACCTCAGCTTCCTCTAGAAGCCAAGCTTCATATGAATTCTTTACATTCGTCCAAATGGCGAACGTCACGGTGCACTTCCAGAGAATGTCTCGAGTATCCTTGTTCCGGCGTGACAGCAAAATCGGCTTCGAATAAATGTATCCAACGCAGCCATTGTAAACACTAATTTTCTTGACGTAAAATAAATAGCTAGGCGGAAAAAATCGAAGATGCAACTACTTGACGATATACCGAAAACAAAATATTGTAAAAACGAATCAAAAATTGTTCGAATCGAAACTGTAAAAATTATAAATTTATTTAAAATTGGTAGATACCCAAAAAAAAAAATCGAAAAAATGTTTTAATATAAGACCCCAGAACACTAATGCTGCAATCGTATGATGAAATGAATGATATAATACATAAAAAGAAATTTTCAATTGATGTGATAAAAATGTTGCGCAATGTTTTTTGCAGTGTAATTGAGCTAGCGAGACTTCAAAACATTAGCCAAACATAAAGCTGCGATGATGTTACTCTCCGATATTCTGCTGTTGTTGTCTTCCTTGTTGCGATAATATTATTCAAAGTAAATTGGAGAGTTCTTCCAACATCAAATAATTGTGCACGTTGATGTAAAATATTGTTTAGTTTCGCACTCATGTATTATGTTTCAATGTGGTGGAGACTTTTTTTTTGTACAAATAAAATACATAATGTCTCTTGGCAACAACTATTTTATCATGCGAGGTATTAAATTTTCCTAGCGGATTTAAACTAAAAATACACTGTAAAAATAAAATAAAACTTTTTTTTAATATGTAATAGGTTTTTTTTATACTTTAAAAGTTTTTTTTTTTTAATTTAGTTCTTAAATTAATTCAATATATACATTTAAAATTTAAGTTTGAAAATAGTTTCAATTCAATATGCAAATCAATTATTAGCAATTCTTTAATTGTATAGTTTATGGGATTAAGTGTAGGAATTAAATGTAGGTTTTTTTAAATGTTTAACTTTTTAGATAATAAATTACAAAATTTTAATCATTTTACCTTATAATATTGCTTGCATCGTGTTTGACTTCAAATCGTGTTTAACTTCAAAACTTTTACCTTTTATACACTAAGTTTTACACTTTTTTTTAGTTTTTTTTTAAAACCTTTTTTGGATTTTTATTTAACACTCTTAGTTTTAGGGGACACAAGGCAACGTGCCTGAGTGAGGGTTCGTGCGTTGGGTTTGGATCCCACCACGGAAAAAACCTATGCGCCCAATGAAAACAAAAAAGAAGCCTCGGATAACGACCGATTACAACGATGACGACCCACGCAAACGTTTTAAGGACCATGATTTACGGATATGCACCTGGAATGTCCGGATCCTTTATAGGGAAGGCGCCTCTATCCAGCTGGCAGATGTCCTCGAAAAATATAAGGCTGACATCACCGATATCCAGGAGATGCGATGGACGGGACAGGGCTGTTCGAAACAAGCGTCCTGTGATATCTACTACAGCTGCCATGCGGAGAGACACGCATTTGGATGTGGATTTGTGGTCGGCAAGAGACTCCGCCACCTTGAAGATGACGAGACAAAAGAGCGCTTCTACGAGCGCCTAGACAACGCAGCGCTGCCCCCGCCACGATATCAAAATCGTGCTTTGCGATTTTAACGCCAAGGTGGGCAGAGAAATGTAGCCTCCATGCCAACACACCTGCTTAGACAAAGCACTCCTCCTCTCGATGATATAAGCGCGCAGTGAAACCATATCTCCTGCTCTATGCGTGCGAAGAGGTGCTTGGATTCCAACGCCCCCTGATGAATCAGTGGTATGACAAAGAGTGTCGCGCGGCCACTACAGAGAAAGACGCTGCGTACAAATCTGCAGTCAGTAGCTACGCGAGCTGCGTAGGAGTTATACAAAGAGAAGAGGAGGGAAGAGAGACGTTTATTCAGGCGTAAAAAAAGCGAGACAGAAAGACGTGAGTGTGAGGAGATTGAGATGCATGGGGACAGGAATGAGGCTCGAAAATTCTTCGAGAAAAGCCGGAGGTTCAAAATCCGGAGCCTCTTCTTGCAAAGATGAGAATGGGAATCTAGTGACAGATATCCAGAGTACACTGCTGACCGGTGATGATGACCGCGATTCCACAGATAGAGAAGTAAACCCGGCAACCCCAGTACTTGATGACGACGTTGAGATTCCGCCAACCGTTCATGACGAGGTCAGAGCAGCCATCGCTCGGCTGAAAAACAACAAAGCCGCAGATGCTGATGGCCTGCCTGCTGAATTGTTTAAGACCAGAGGCGAAGAGCTAATAGAGAGCATGCACGAGATCGTAAGCAGAATATGGTCGGATGAAAGCATGCCAAGTGACTGGAACCTCAGTGTACTCTGCCCAATCCTTAAGAAAGGGGATCCCACTATCTGCGCCAACTACCGTGGGATCAGCCTACTCAATATCGCAATATTCTATCGAGCGTATTATGTGAAAGACTGAAGACCATCGTCAACAGACTGATTGGACCTTATCAGTGCGGCTTCAGACCTGGAAAGTCCACCATAGACCAGATTTTCACATTGCAACTAATCCAGGAAAATACCCTAGAAAAACAGATCCACACCTACCACCTATTAGTCGACTATAAAGTCACCTTCGACACTCCGATAAGGGAACGCCGCAATGTCTGAGTTCGGTATACCTGCGAAACTTATAAGGCTTTGCAGGATGACCCTGAGCAACATACGTTGCTCAGTGAGAATAGGAAAAGACCTCTCCGAGCCATTTCATACCGAACGAGGTTTCAGACAGGGTGACTCCCTATCGTGCGACTTTTTTTAACTTATTGATGGAGAAAATAGTTCGAGCTGCCGAACTCCGTCAAAGCGGCACTATCCTCAACAAAAGTGTCATGCTGCTCGCATATGCCGACGATATTGATATCATTGGCAGGAGCACACGAGCAGTCAGCGCAGCATTCTCCAGATTGGAGAAAGAGTCGCGTCGAATGGGTCTAGCGGTGAACGATGACAAGACGAAGTTCCTTGTGTCAACAAGCAAAAAAGAGTCCGTGCGTCTTGAACAAAAAGCTGATTTTGACACCCACAAGTTCGACATTGTGAAGGACTTCGTCTATCTGGGATCCAGCGTAAACAGCAACAACGACGTCAGCCTGGAGATCAAAGGGAGAATAACTCTTGCCAACAGGTGTTACTTTGGGCTCAGTAGGCAATTGAGAAGCAGAGCCCTCTCTCGCCGTACAAAAATAACGCTCTACAATTCACTCATCATGCCCGTCCTACTTTATGGTGCAGAAACATACCCGCTGGCCTCCACCGATGAGATAGTACTGGGAGCGTTCGAGAGAAAGATTCTCCGTAAAATCTTTGGGCCTATCTGCTTTGCTAACGAGTATCGAATCAGGATGAACCACGAGCTGTATGAGTTATTCGACGACATTGACATAGTCAAGCGCATCAAGATCCAGCGGCTTCGCTGGCTAGGTCATGTCGAACGAATGTATGAAAACACTCCAGCCAAGAAGGTGCTTGAATCGAAACTCGAAGGTGGACAGCGTAGAAGAGGGCGTCCAAATCTGCGTTGGAAAGACCAAGTTGAGGACAACCTGGCAACGCTTGGTATTTCTAACTGGCGCGCAAAGCAGATCCAATTGGCGCAGCTTCATCTCAGCGGCCGAAACCGACCCACGGTTGTAAGGGACATTTAAATAAGTAAGTTTTATTTTACCTTTTATCTTAGTTTTAAATACTCTTTTTTTAATTTTTATTAACACACTTAGTTTTTTTTCTCTTTTTTTCTAGTTTAAAAATGCTTTTTTTTTTTTATTAAATGACAAATTTCATAATACTTTTGCGCTTTTTTTTAATCACTCGCACGACTATTTTTTTTTTTCTAATAATTTTTAAAAATTATTTTTTTAATGGTTGTATAAAAATATAACCACGCACTCGCACGATATAGTATGAACTAATATACATATATACACGGATAGATTAAATTAGTTTGAATATGTTTGAATGTAATTAAAAAGTAATATGAAATTACCATACATGTATTAGGAATGAAGTGTAATTAAATTATAATGCGTAAACATTATTATATTGTCCAGCAGAATCTGTCAAATTTACCATAAATATGTTACAATACCAATATAAAATATTAATTGCATTTGAATAAACTGTTTCTTGGCAATTTACTCGGTTAAAACTTTTTTTCGAAACACAGAAAATGCTAATCAAATCTAAATACAACGTATGTTCGCAACGCTCGTCTTAATTCGATAATTTATCGACTGACGAAGTTGGCAACGTTGTGCAGCATTTTCTACCTACGCCATCTTTTGCCATCGTTTGAACATATTGATGTTTAAAAACAAACAAAAAAGGAATTGGATTTAAATAAATGTATTCTTCCAACATTCTTCTTGTATACGAAGTTGGCACTCGTTGATCGGCATTTTCTGCGTACGTGTCTTTTGTGGTTCGTTGAGAAAACGTGTTCGCGTCGGTAATAATTTTCTATCTACGTCTCTTTTGTCGTCATTTGAAGTATGTATAGGGTCATAGGTTATATTCGAAAAAAAACAAAAAACCAGTTGGGAAGGTTAGATCACATGGGAAATTTTAAAGTAGGTGTAATTATGATAGTTAGGATTATCAAAATTATAGTCGGTCTAAGCCGACTATAAATACCCTACACATATGTGTGGTTACCATTCAAAGTGATATATAGGTCACCAGGGTATACGAATCCTGAAAATAACTTCAAACATTCAATCGTTGAAGAATTTCCATTCATTTGATACCCATATTTACAAATGGGTAGGTGTACCGAATTTCGATTTTTTTTTGTGAACCACAAGGTTTTTCGCCGGAAAACATTATTATCATGTATTTGAGCATGACATCAATATAATTTGACCAAAAAAGTTTACCTAAGCACGTATACGTATGAATTGATCATTTTATGTACATTTTATATGAGGTATTTGAACATAAGTGGTCGGATCATAGGTCACAATGGACCGATCTCGCCAATTTTTTCGCACATACAGCGTAGTTATATTAGTAATCTAAGTTATAAGTTTCATTTATCTAGCTCTTCAATTTTAAAAGTAGTAGGGATTTCAACAGACAGACAGACAGACGGATAGACAGACAGACGGACAGACAGACGGACAGACGGACATCGCTAAATCGACTCAGGACGTCATGCTGATCAAGAATATATATACTGTAGATGCTTCCATACCGTAGATGCTTCCTTCTGGGTGTTACAAACGGCGTACCAAACTGAATATACCCTTTCACTCTTAGTGTAGGGTATAATGAATTCTTGTATATAAAGTTGACACTCGTTGATCGGCATTTTCTGCGTACGTGTCTTTTGTGGTTCGTTGAGAAAACGTGTTCGCGTCGGTAATAATTTTGTTATTTGTAAATTAAATTAATATATAAATTGTGTTATAAAAAATACTAATAGTAACAGAGTATAATTTAGTGCGGTATATAATTTCTGAAACTAATGTGAAAAAACCACAAATAAAATCAGTGTTTCGATTTTCAAACAGATTTGGCATGTTTTTTTACAAAAGGCTCCGTGAATTCCTTGCCTACGCTATGTGCTGTACTGAGATCAACTGTAACTGTACCAAATAAAAAGCGAGCCTGGATCGTCTGGTTCAGCATCTGCTGGTGCATTCATTGATGCTGTCACTTGTATTTGCAGTTTTAAACCAATTATTTATTTATGCATTTAAAAATTTATACATGAATTTTATTATTATAATTTTCCACTTTGCATATTTAAAGATTTTTAATAAAAATAAATAAAAAAACAACATTTGAATAAACTATTTCTTGGCAATTTACTCGGTTAAAACTTTTTTTCGAAACACAGAAAATGCTAATCAAATCTAAATACAACGTATGTTCGCAACGCTCGTCTTAATTCGATAATTTATCGACTGACGAAGTTGGCAACGTTGTGCAGAATTTTATACCAACGCCATCTTTTGCCATCGTTTGAACTTATTGATGTTTAAAAACAAACAAAAAAGGAATTGGATTTAAATAAATGTATTCTTCCAACATTCTTCTTGTATACGAAGTTGGCACTCGTTGAGCAGAATTTTCTATCTACGTCTCTTTTGTCGTCATTTGAAGTATGTATAGGGTCATAGGTTATGTTCGAAAAGAAACAAAAAATGAATTCTTGTATATAAAGTTGACACTCGTTGATCGGCATTTTCTGCGTACGTGTCTTTTGTGGTTCGTTGAGAAAACGTGTTCGCGTCGGTAATAATGTTGTTATTTGTAAATTAAATAAATATATAAATTGTGTTATAAAAAATACTAATAGTAACAGAGTATAATATAGTGCGGTATATAATTTCTGAAACTAATGTGAAAAAACCACAAATAAAAATCAGTGTTTCGATTTTCAAACAGATTTGGCATGTTTTTTTACAAAAGGCTCCGTGAATTCCTTGCCTACGCTATGTGCTGTACTGAGATCAACTGTAACTGTACCAAATAAAAAGCGAGCCTGGATCGTCTGGTTTAGCATCTGCTGGTGCATTCATTGATGCTGTCACTTGTATTTGCAGTTTTAAACCAATTATTTATTTATGCATTTAAAAATTTATACATGAATTCTATTATTATAATTTTCCACTGTGCATATTTAAAGATTTTTAATAAAAATCCCTTTTTTTTGCAGCGTGTATATATAGAAATAATGAAAAAGCACATTGCTAATTTTCTGCGTAATTTTATCCGGATTCTTCACCCGTGTGTTATAAAAAATAATGTAAGCGAACATGCTAGCGCCAAATTATCGAAAAGATCAAAAAGATCGAAAAGATCAAAGAGATCGAAAAGACCAAAAAGATCAAATATATCAAAAATATTGAAAAGAGCAAAGAGATCAAAAATAACGAAAAGATCAAAAAGATCAAAAATATCAAAAAGATCGAAAAGATCAAAACAAAAATATCAAAAATATCGAAAAGATCAAAAATATCAAAAAGATCAAAAATATCGAAAAGAGCGAAGAGATTAAAAAGATCGAAAAGGTCGAAAAAATCAAAAAGATCAAAGAGATCAAAATTATCAGGGTGACTTCCTATCGTGCGACTTTTTTTAACTTATTGATAGAGAAAATAGTTCGAGCTGCCGAACTCTGTCAAAGCGGCACTATCCTGAACAAAAGTGTCATGCTGTTCGCATATGCTGACGATATTGATATCATTGGAAGGACCACACGAGCAGTCAGCGCAACATTCTCCAGATTGGAGAAAGAGTCGCGTCGAATGGGTCTAACGGTGAATGAGGACAAGACGAAGTTCGGCATAGTGAAGGACTTCGTCTATCTCGGTTCCAGCATCAACAGCAATAACGACGTCAGCTTGAAGATTAAACGGAGAATAACTCTTACCAACAGGTGCTACTTTGGTTTCAGTAGGCAACTGAGAAGTAGAGCCCTCTCTCGCCGGACAAAAATAACGCTCTACTCATCATGCCCGACCTACTTTTCGGTGCAGAAAGATCGACGCAGGCCTCCAGCTAGTGCTTACTGAGCTAGTACTGGAAGCGTTCGAGAAAAAGATTTTCCGTAAAATCTTTGGCCTTATCTGCTTTGCTAACGAGTATCGAATCAGGAAGAACTGTGCTGTTTGAATTATTCGACGACTTTGACATAGTCAAGCGCATCAAGATCCAGCGGCTTAGCTGGCTGGGTCTATAGAAGCCACCTTTTGGGATAAATCCCAAAAATGGTTATTGAATATCCCATGGGAATTGGGATTTCCCATGGGATATTCAATTTATTTGGGATTTTTTTTCCCAATATACTAAAAAAATCATTTAATTGCAATTTCATATGATTTTTTTGTATCTAATTATATATAATTATATATATATTGTTTGTAATAAATAAAATTTATTATTATGGATATATTAAAAGAAGTAACCGTTTTAGATCCAAAAAATATAATAAATAATAGCATTATACCATTAGTCCGTTTAGTTCCGCACATAATTAGCAATGAAAATATTAACAAAATTCATTTAGAATTTAAGAAAATTAAACAACACAAAGAAAACAATGATTTAAATTTTACAAAATTTTGGCAAGCCATTTTAAATTCTAAAAATGAAAATAATAATTTTCTGTATCCTGAAATGCGAAAACTAATTTCATTTATTTCATGTTTGCCGCACTCTTCTGGATATTTTCTCAATTTAGCTTAAATAAAAATAAAACAAGAAATAGAATTTCAACTGAAATGTTATCGTCAATAATGCATGCGAAACGACTGATAGAGTCAAAAAATTGTTTTGATGCAGTGTTTAATAAAACACATTTTGAATTATTTACAAACTAGTTGGACCCGTACACTACTCGTGCAAAGATTTTGTGAATGCAAGGTTATGGAGCAATTTTATGAATATAAATAACATTTTTATTATTTATATCAGGGACCCGTGGACGTATTTTTTATTGGTTTTATAAATGTAGTAACCAAAACCAAACTAATTTTCCGCTAAAACAACTTTTCTCATATACAATTCTTTCTCAGACTGTGCTTCCCCGTAGAATTCTTCCCAGTAGAATTCTTCCCAGTAGAATTCTTTCCCGAAGAATTCTTCCCCGTAGAGTTTTTCCCAGTAGAAGTTTTATTGTGGTTACTTTTAGTGTGGTGAGTTTTAGTGTGGTGAGTTTTAGTGTGGTGAATTTTAGTGTGGTGAGTTTAAGTGCAGTGAATTTTATTGTTGTGTGTTTTAGTGTGTTCAATTTAAGTGTGGTGAATTTTAGTGTGGTCAGTTTAAGTGGGTGAATTTGAGTGTGGTGAATTTTAGTGTGGTGAGTTTTATTGTGGTGAGTTTTAGTGTGGTGAATTTTAGTGTGGTTAGTTTTAATGTGTTGAATTTTAGTGTGGTGAATTTTAGTGTGATGAATTTTGGTGTGGTGAGTTTCAATGTGGTGAGTTTCAATGCGGTGAGTTTTAGTGTGGTGAGTTTGACTGTGGAGAGTTTGAGTGTGGTGAATTTTATTGTGTTGAGTTTTAGTGTGGTGTATTTGAGTGTGGTGAATTTTAGTGTTTGAATTTTTGTGTGGTGAATTTTAGTGTGATGAATTTTGGTGTGGTGAGTTTCAATGTGGTAAGTTTTAGTGTGGTGAGTTTTAGTGTGGTGAATTTGAGTGTGGTCAGTTTTAGTGTGGTGAATTTTATTGTGTTGAGTTTTAGTATGGTGAGTTTTAGTGTGGTGAATGTTAGTGTGATGAGTTTTAGTGTGGTGAATTTGAGTGCGGTGAATTTTAATGTGGTTGATTTTGTTTTCTATCCTTTTATTTATTTTTCTGTTGTTTTTGAGTTATTGCTTAAGTTTTGTGCTTTTACTTTTGTTTTTGTGTTTGATTTTTGCTTTTGTTTTTGTGTTTTTGCTTTTGTATATTTTTTTTGTATTTGAGTTTTTTGTTTCATCTTCTTAGCTTGTGTATGTGCCGAGATATGTCGTTTTGAAAGTTTAGGTTGTATGGGAGGTGACACGCCCCTTTGTCCAATCTCGCCCATATATAGCCTAGGACACCCTCTGGACTCCATAGTATCCTGGTGCAAAATTTCAGTTAAATCGGTTCTGCGGTTTAGACGTGATGCTGGGATTTAAGGAGGTATTTTTGTTCTCAATCCGTGGGAAAATGGGATTTTTTTGGGAACTGAAGGTGGCTTCCCTGGCTAGGTCATGTCGAACGAATGAATGAAAACACTCCAGCCAAGAAGGTGCTTGAATAGAAACTCGAATATGGGTAGAAGAGGGTGTCCAAATCTGCGTTGGAAAGACCAAGTTGAGGACATCCTGGCAACGCATGGTATTTCTAACTGGCGTCAGCGCGCGCAAAGCAGATCCAACTGGCGCAACTTCATCTCAGGGCCCAAAACCGACCCACGGATGTAAGGACATTTAAGTAAGGAAGTAAGTTGACCAAATCCAAAGATATTTTATGTACGTTAAAATAATTGTTGAATAAACCAAAATAACAAAAAAAATATAATTGAAAAAAAAATTAATTGTTTTTGTTTTACGACCTCTTTTGATAATTTTATAATATTATCTTAACGTGCTTAATAGTGATGCGTTCGAGCGATATTTTCCGAGATTTGGAAATCTCGATCTCGAAAAAGTTAAAAAATATGATGTCGTTCTCGATCTCGAAAAAGTTAAAAAATATCAGGGTTTAAATAAACTAAAATGTTGCAATAGCAGTAGCAACTGCTCTGACTGCGACTATTTCAAACACAACAGTAGCTAGTAGCACATTTCTGAAAACTAAAACTATGAGAGTCACCAGTAGTAATTCAAATTTAAAAAATGACTACTGCTGCTGCTGGTGCTATTTAATTTTCACATTAATACGACAGCTGTTGATGTTCGGTTTTTGAGTATGGCTGTGGCAGTCAAACACAACTACAGATAGTCCTTGTTCGGTTGTTTCAAAATAGCCGACAGTCGTTGTTCGGGTTTTTGCAAACAACCATTAGCCGAGTAGCCGGTCATTGTTCGGTTGCTGCGAATTACTATCGTAGTTCATATTTAGAACCGACAGCAATGGTTCGTGAATTGTTCTACGCGGCTGCGTAAGACATATAGCAACAAGACGCATGAAACTATCAGTTTCTGTTGTTGTCATGTGTGCTTACCATGTAATAACATGATCGAGTCGACGCTACAGCGCGCCGCGGGCGTATTCAGTGTTGCTTAGTGGCAATAAATATATATTTTTTTAATGTTGTATTTATTTAAAAGTTAAATTTGTATGTTTAGATACTAAATGCATTAAATACTATGAAACAGTAAATAATAATAAAATACGAATAAAATATGTTATTTCACTAAAAAATAAATTGTTCACTAATAATATAATTTTTTTATTAAAAATTGAAATTTTCACCGAAAATTCTAGTTTTCACTAAAATTATATTTGTCAGTGAAAATCCAATTTTGCACTTAAAATTCAAATTTTCAATTAAAATTTAATTTTAACTAATATGACCACCTGCTTTTCTGCATGTGGTCAAAGTAAAAAAAAAAATTAAAAAACTTGAAAATTTACCAGTGTTGCCAGATTGGATAAATATATTTTGGATAAGTTTTATCATTTAAAAGATTCTCAGTAATGTAATCTATCAAAAAATATAACAAAAGTACATGTTACTGAAGTAAAAAAATACTTACGGAGTTTTCCGTAAAAGTCAAATTACCCAAAAAAATTAAAAAATTGGAAATAAAAAAAAATTAATTTACAATTTTATATTGAGATATTTTAAAACGGTTTCATGATAAAATGTACAATCTATGTAAAAATATGTAAAGTAAAGTCTTCAAAAATGTAAAAAAAAATCATGTTCAAGTCTATATCTTTAAAACTAAACAAGATATTTTCTCATGTAAGCACATTTTTTTTAAGCTTTCCATAAACAAAAGAAGGATAACTTTTGGATTTTTTACAATTTTTGAAAGATTTTTCATGAACAAATTTTCAACTTTACTGATTTTTATCTCCATAACTATTAAAGATACAAATTTCGCTATCGTTAATAGTTGAGAAGATATTCCAAATCCAAGTGAAATTTTCTTGAAAATTTGGTCAAAAAAACGTTCAACTTTTAGTAAGCCATAAATAATTAAATTTGAACTAATCAATTTGGAAATTTGAGCAACATTTCCTAAAAGTAGACTTTATTAGCTACAAGCTGGAATAAACATTTTACTTACTGTTGTGAATATTTCAATAGATATTGTGATAAAAAACGGAAAATATAGTGTATATTTTAAATTTTTTATTTCAAAATATGTAATAATTACAAGGTAAAATCACAATATCTATGGAAAATTCCACTACCAGAGCTCGTTTTTTTATTCAATAATGTAGCTAATATAGTCTACTTTTAGGAAATGTGACTCAAATTGATTAGTTAAAATTACATTATTTAAGGTTTACTAAAAGTTGAACGTTTTTATGACAAAATTTTCAAGAAAATTTTAATTTGATATTTTTTTTATTTTTTTTTTTATAACCAACGCTCAGGGGATTCCCATATTCGTGCAATGCACAGTGTTGATCGTAAGAAAGGATTATGGGTTAAAGGAGGAGGAAAGATGGAGTAGTGTCGGTGAATGTTTGCTTTAAATTTCCCAATATTAAAAATGTCGGGAAAAACAGACGCAGGGAGATTGTTCCACAAACGTAAGGTGCGACTGAAGAACGAATTCTCTGTAATGCGTGGTTCTGTTGAGAACCGAGTGGACTACGAAGGGGTGGGCTTGGTTCGATGCCCGAGTAGAACGAGAGAATACACGACCTGGTGGAATCAGGCCATGTATTTCCCTCGAACACTTACCATTGTAATACCTATAAAACAGGCTTACATGCCCTACGGTCCTTCGGTGCTCAAGAAACCAATAGAGGATGAAATATTTTCATCCCCTATTAAATATATTGCACGTTGTTGGATTCGATCCAGGAACTCCAAGGAAGATTTTGAAGCCCCTGCCCATATGTGCGAATTGTATTCCATCTTAGACCGAATATAGGTGGTGTAGACAATGCGGAGTGAAGTATGCCTTACACCGTTTCAAAAAACCGAGGCACTTGGCCGCTTCTTTCGACACATCAAATATGTGATCATTCCAACGGAGGTCACATTGAATTGATTTACCCAGAACGTCAAGAGATGCTGACTGCGCAATATCCACAGAGTCCATATTGAGGGTAGGGAGGGGTGAATCCATTCTTTTGTGAGATAACAGACAACATTGGGTCTTGTTAGCATTAAAATCAACTCTATTTGCAACACCCCACTCGGAGATTGTTTTAAGGTCATTATTGAGTGTATCATTCATTGTGCGCCTTTTACTCTCAATCTATAAAGATTGATGTTGAATGAATATGAATGAATATGTTCTGAGAAAACACCATCCATCGCAACTCGTATTGAACGACCCTGGAGAAAACTCGATATCCATCGAGTAAAGGAATTACCGACACCATATGCAATAAGTTTTGATACCAGGGCTTCATGCCACACTCGATCAAAAGCCTTGGAAATATCAAGAGCAACCACCTTTCTCTCCCCGAAAAGGTGAATACAATTATTCCACTTTTCGGAGAGGACCGCCATCAAGTCACCGGTAGATCTGTCCTACGGAAACCATACTGGCGGTCATTAATATCTTCTCAACTATAAAAGATAGCGGATTGCGGTTTAGTTTGTTTGGTACATACATTTATGCACGATAATCCGTGTATAGACTATTTAATAGTATTTAAGGATATCATGCTCAAAGAAGGACTATTTTTGAAAAACTTATATTTTCGCACTTGCTACCACTAATTATAACCCATAACGGTGGACACATTATGTGAAATTTGTATGCGTTATTTTAGTGGCTAAAGTTAATAGTTTGAGCAAAAAAAAAAGGAAAAAGTTATTTTCAAAAAACCGCACAAAAAAATTGAAACCGCAATATTTTAAAAAAATCTGCCTAAGATTTTTTTTATTTTAGTCTTAAAATACTCGGGGAGATGTCCGAAACATATTCTTAAAACATTTAAGTTCTCCCAAGACTTTTGAGTTGAAAGTGTTTCAGGCTAGACGTGAGCTGATAAAGGGTATCGAGATATGCATTTACCATTTTTTTTTTTTTTTTATTCGACCTACTTCTAGAGATACAGTTGTTCAAATTTACAAAAAATGGTACAAAAATCACTTTTGTTTGGTTGTTTATATTTCAATATCTCTTTATGTAGAAATGCTAGAAATTCCGTTGATGGATCGTTTTAAAGCTAATACAATAAGTTTTTAGAGTTGTAACTTCAAAACTTGAGCATGTGTCCCGTGGTCATTATCCATGTACTATACAAAAAATTTGTAAAAAATTATAAAATGAATTTTTAAATATTATGCCATGGTATTTTTACCATCTTGAAATTTTGCATGAACATTTATATTAAATCTACCAAAATATGAGATTTTTTCAGAATTTTAAATGGGTCCTTATTAAGGCATCCATTTTGAAGTGCAAAGATAATGACCACGGGCCACATGTTCAAGTTTAGAAGTTACAACTCAATTCCTCTAAAAGCTTGTTATATCAGCTTTAAAACGATCTATTGAAATATTAATCAAGTTGACGAGACAATTCAAAATCTCAAGGCCATAATAAAATGAACATATATGTATATAATAAATATAAGGAATATTTCGTATTGGCGTATTTCTGTTTTCGTCAGAGATTAAAAAAAAACGTGCTACACGTACCGTATGTCAAGAAAACCCAAACACTATCTTGCAGGGTAACATATTTTTGCGAACACAAACTCAAACGCTACAAAGCGAATACTAATAGAAAGAAGAGAATACAACAATAATGAAGTACGATGCGTATACACATACTTCAACGACAACTTTTCGTTGCTACCCTCTATCATCGTATGGCAAAAAAAAAAATAATAATGTTAAATTTTAGTGCATATGCACAATCGACGAACGAACTAGTGTGGCGAAGTAAAGAGAAACATTGTTTTGTCTATTTTATCTTTAGAATTGCATGTGTTTTGTATCCGATTTACCGCTTCAAAAGTGATTCACTGACCTAATTTTTAAGATGCTTATATTCTTTAGCCTTGAAAAACAAGAAATACTTAAATACAAGAAATACCTGTTCAGGTTCAGGTGACTGTATATTTATGCAGTATATATGGCCGGTATACGACACTTTTCCTACACTCTCAAAAATAAATTGTTAATTCTAACAATAAATTAACAATCATATTGGTCAAAATGGCATTGACAATAATCTATTGTTAATTTATTGTTGGTATTCACAATTACAATTGTAAATTTTTCTAAATTTATTTTTGAAGCTACTTAACCCAATTTTGACGTTTACACTCAAAAATTAAACGTCAATATTAACAATTAATTGTTAATTTGAATTGTTGAATTGTTATTAGTAATTAAACATAAATTAACAATCGCATTGTTATAAATAACAATAATTATTTTTAACCCTGTCTACTTCATGATTCTTATTTAAATAATATACAGTTTTTTTAAGAGTTTTGTTATTTGTAATTATTATCAACGCGGATTTATCTATCAGCTCCTCAATAAGATTTTACGCCATCTCCATGTGCTTGTGCAGCGTACGTAAGGTGCTAAACACCACATCCAGGTGATTACGATCAAGATCCAGATACCTGAGAGTGCCTGCGATATCGTTGGAAGCAAACACGCGAATACGACCGTTGAACGTTGAAACACCAGATGTCGAAAACCGGTGCCTTAAAACCGGGGGATAGAAGCTAGTGCAGAAGCTAGATACGTACATGCGAATCCGATTCGTACGCTGTGCAGAAAATTGTCGCACAGACTAACAATGCGAAATTCTTCACGCAAATAAAGTGAAGCCGGTGTATTTCGGTATTATCTCCGCAATATATTCGAGCAATTTTTCCACCTCCTCTTCAATTTAGGCACCGCAATTATGTTCTACAAGGATTAACAGTTTGATGCATAATATTTGCAAGTTGTATTCTTTACTTACCAGTAAGAATTCACATACTCCAACGGCTCTAACGTCAGTTTCTTTACTATTTTGCGCAATTTTTTTTTCATTGTCACGAGTTTATTTATTTTGACACAGAAAACAAAACAATATTTTGATTACATTAGTTTTATATTCGAACATACAATTTTTTAAGAATTGAATTGTTGAATTTAACAATTGAATTCAATTTAACAATCCAACAATTAATTGAACAATTGTCTTTAAAATAATTGTTGAATGAGAAAAACCTACAATCATCACTCAAATTAAAGGAAAGATATTAACAATTTTAATTGTTAATTCAAAAACAATCTTTATTGTTAATTTTTAGCAATTATTTTCTAAGAGCGTATGTTTAATGAATTCAATTATTATGTATTATTTTTAATATAAACTTAATAAAAAAAAATAATCTATTCGGAAATTTTATGTGTCACACCCCCCTTAGATTCTTCTTAGGACCGGCCCTGGGCGCAATTTACCCCTTTGGAGATTTTCGAAATTATATTCTCTGGTAAGAAGTATGAGATAGATATATAAAGATTTGACTATACATCTTTTGAATATCGCTGCACTCTCAGAAAATAATTGTTAAAATTTAACAATAATGATTGTGGTTCATTTAACAATTACAATTATTAATTTTTTTGATTTGATTTAAGTGATGATTGTAGCTTTTCACACTTAACAATCATTTTTGGGGAGATTGTTAAATTTAAATTAATTGTTAAATTAAACAATTCGATTTTTAAAAAAAATTTATGTTCGAATTACCTCAAAACACTTCAAAATTTTATTTTTGTGTCAATAATTTTTCATTTGAATTTAATTTCACGCGTCGTGCTTTTGTTGATTTTTGAAAAAAAAAAAAATCGTAAGAACAACGCTCGCGAATATTTATGGTATTCAGTAGCTGGACTAACCGCACAGTCGCTGTATGACGAAAACCATGCATCATGAACAACAGTAACAGCAGTAAACCATAGATGGTGTGTTTGCTGTCAGATCCAACTGCGTGGGAAAATACAGCCATTGGTTCAATCTGCACAGCGCACTTGCTGCAAAGTCATGGTGCTGTATTGACGATGTGAAGCTGCATTTGTCCGAGACGAAGACTCTGGTGAACGGTAGCATAGCGCCTTGCAGTTGGAGCAAACGTTGTGCCAACAAAATATGCGAGCCGGAACAGCTTTAAATCCGCATTTAGAGCTGTGCTGTTGTCGCTTAAGATAAATAATAATAACCAAACAAAAATAGAAAAGAATAGACGATTTTTTGTTTTATTAAAAATACTTATGATGTGTGCGAGTTCGTCTAAATTGTTGACCAAACAAAATTTAAAAAAATTCGATCAGCACTCAATAACCGGTAATTGTTAAAGTTCGTAATATATCAATAATCATATATCTGTTTGATGTAATTCAATTTAGTTCAATATAGTTGGTCGAAAATTTGATAAATTGAATTAGTAAAACTGCTTTACCGCTAAAATATAAAATATAAAATATAAAATATAAAATATAAAATATAAAATATAAAATATAAAGTATAAAATATAAAATATAAAATATAAAATATAAAATATAAAATATAAAATATAAAATATAAAATATAAAATATAAAATATAAAATATAAAATATAAAATATAAAATATAAAATATAAAATATAAAATATAAAATATAAAATATAAAATATAAAATATAAAATATAAAATATAAAATATAAAATATAAAATATAAAATATAAAATATAAAATATAAAATATAAAATATAAAATATAAAATATAAAATATAAAATATAAAATATAAAATATAAAATATAAAATATAAAATATAAAATATAAAATATAAAATATAAAATATAAAATATAAAATATAAAATATAAAATATAAAATATAAAATATAAAATATAAAATATAAAATATAAAATATAAAATATAAAATATAAAATATAAAATATAAAATATAAAATATAAAATATAAAATATAAAATATAAAATATAAAATATAAAATATAAAATATAAAATATAAAATATAAAATATAAAATATAAAATATAAAATATAAAATATAAAATATAAAATATAAAATATAAAATATAAAATATAAAATATAAAATATAAAATATAAAATATAAAATATAAAATATAAAATATAAAATATAAAATATAAAATATAAAATATAAAATATAAAATATAAAATATAAAATATAAAATATAAAATATAAAATATAAAATATAAAATATAAAATATAAAATATAAAATATAAAATATAAAATATAAAATATAAAATATAAAATATAAAATATAAAATATAAAATATAAAATATAAAATATAAAATATAAAATATAAAATATAAAATATAAAATATAAAATATAAAATATAAAATATAAAATATAAAATATAAAATATAAAATATAAAATATAAAATATAAAATATAAAATATAAAATATAAAATATAAAATATAAAATATAAAATATAAAATATAAAATATAAAATATAAAATATAAAATATAAAATATAAAATATAAAATATAAAATATAAAATATAAAATATAAAATATAAAATATAAAATATAAAATATAAAATATAAAATATAAAATATAAAATATAAAATATAAAATATAAAATATAAAATATAAAATATAAAATATAAAATATAAAATATAAAATATAAAATATAAAATATAAAATATAAAATATAAAATATAAAATATAAAATATAAAATATAAAATATAAAATATAAAATATAAAATATAAAATATAAAATATAAAATATAAAATATAAAATATAAAATATAAAATATAAAATATAAAATATAAAATATAAAATATAAAATATAAAATATAAAATATAAAATATAAAATATAAAATATAAAATATAAAATATAAAATATAAAATATAAAATATAAAATATAAAATATAAAATATAAAATATAAAATATAAAATATAAAATATAAAATATAAAATATAAAATATAAAATATAAAATATAAAATATAAAATATAAAATATAAAATATAAAATATAAAATATAAAATATAAAATATAAAATATAAAATATAAAATATAAAATATAAAATATAAAATATAAAATATAAAATATAAAATATAAAATATAAAATATAAAATATAAAATATAAAATATAAAATATAAAATATAAAATATAAAATATAAAATATAAAATATAAAATATAAAATATAAAATATAAAATATAAAATATAAAATATAAAATATAAAATATAAAATATAAAATATAAAATATAAAATATAAAATATAAAATATAAAATATAAAATATAAAATATAAAATATAAAATATAAAATATAAAATATAAAATATAAAATATAAAATATAAAATATAAAATATAAAATATAAAATATAAAATATAAAATATAAAATATAAAATATAAAATATAAAATATAAAATATAAAATATAAAATATAAAATATAAAATATAAAATATAAAATATAAAATATAAAATATAAAATATAAAATATAAAATATAAAATATAAAATATAAAATATAAAATATAAAATATAAAATATAAAATATAAAATATAAAATATAAAATATAAAATATAAAATATAAAATATAAAATATAAAATATAAAATATAAAATATAAAATATAAAATATAAAATATAAAATATAAAATATAAAATATAAAATATAAAATATAAAATATAAAATATAAAATATAAAATATAAAATATAAAATATAAAATATAAAATATAAAATATAAAATATAAAATATAAAATATAAAATATAAAATATAAAATATAAAATATAAAATATAAAATATAAAATATAAAATATAAAATATAAAATATAAAATATAAAATATAAAATATAAAATATAAAATATAAAATATAAAATATAAAATATAAAATATAAAATATAAAATATAAAATATAAAATATAAAATATAAAATATAAAATATAAAATATAAAATATAAAATATAAAATATAAAATATAAAATATAAAATATAAAATATAAAATATAAAATATAAAATATAAAATATAAAATATAAAATATAAAATATAAAATATAAAATATAAAATATAAAATATAAAATATAAAATATAAAATATAAAATATAAAATATAAAATATAAAATATAAAATATAAAATATAAAATATAAAATATAAAATATAAAATATAAAATATAAAATATAAAATATAAAATATAAAATATAAAATATAAAATATAAAATATAAAATATAAAATATAAAATATAAAATATAAAATATAAAATATAAAATATAAAATATAAAATATAAAATATAAAATATAAAATATAAAATATAAAATATAAAATATAAAATATAAAATATAAAATATAAAATATAAAATATAAAATATAAAATATAAAATATAAAATATAAAATATAAAATATAAAATATAAAATATAAAATATAAAATATAAAATATAAAATATAAAATATAAAATATAAAATATAAAATATAAAATATAAAATATAAAATATAAAATATAAAATATAAAATATAAAATATAAAATATAAAATATAAAATATAAAATATAAAATATAAAATATAAAATATAAAATATAAAATATAAAATATAAAATATAAAATATAAAATATAAAATATAAAATATAAAATATAAAATATAAAATATAAAATATAAAATATAAAATATAAAATATAAAATATAAAATATAAAATATAAAATATAAAATATAAAATATAAAATATAAAATATAAAATATAAAATATAAAATATAAAATATAAAATATAAAATATAAAATATAAAATATAAAATATAAAATATAAAATATAAAATATAAAATATAAAATATAAAATATAAAATATAAAATATAAAATATAAAATATAAAATATAAAATATAAAATATAAAATATAAAATATAAAATATAAAATATAAAATATAAAATATAAAATATAAAATATAAAATATAAAATATAAAATATAAAATATAAAATATAAAATATAAAATATAAAATATAAAATATAAAATATAAAATATAAAATATAAAATATAAAATATAAAATATAAAATATAAAATATAAAATATAAAATATAAAATATAAAATATAAAATATAAAATATAAAATATAAAATATAAAATATAAAATATAAAATATAAAATATAAAATATAAAATATAAAATATAAAATATAAAATATAAAATATAAAATATAAAATATAAAATATAAAATATAAAATATAAAATATAAAATATAAAATATAAAATATAAAATATAAAATATAAAATATAAAATATAAAATATAAAATATAAAATATAAAATATAAAATATAAAATATAAAATATAAAATATAAAATATAAAATATAAAATATAAAATATAAAATATAAAATATAAAATATAAAATATAAAATATAAAATATAAAATATAAAATATAAAATATAAAATATAAAATATAAAATATAAAATATAAAATATAAAATATAAAATATAAAATATAAAATATAAAATATAAAATATAAAATATAAAATATAAAATATAAAATATAAAATATAAAATATAAAATATAAAATATAAAATATAAAATATAAAATATAAAATATAAAATATAAAATATAAAATATAAAATATAAAATATAAAATATAAAATATAAAATATAAAATATAAAATATAAAATATAAAATATAAAATATAAAATATAAAATATAAAATATAAAATATAATATATAAAACATAAAATATAAAATATTAAGGCTGGAAAGAATCCGCATCAAGGCTAAATATTTCCACATCAGCCTAATTTGTGCACACGCTCCGACGAACGAGACAAAAGAGCGCTTCTACGAGCGCCTAGACAACGCATACGAGCGCTGCCCCCGCCACGATATCAAAATCATGCTAGGCGATTTTATCGCCAAGGTGGGCAGAGAAGCCATCTATTGTCCCACAATCGGAAAATTTAGCCACCATGCCAATACTTCTGATAACGGAACTAGATTCGAACATTTCGATATCCACAAGGTCACATGGTTGTCGCCCGATCAAAAAACACGAAACCAAATTGATCACGTTGTGATTGACCAAAGGCACGCTTCGAGCGTGATGGACGTACGCACTATCCGAGGTGCTAATATGGTCTCGGAACACTACCTTGTAGCAGAATCTAGTAGCACTAGAATCAAACATTTCGATATCCACAAGGCCACATGGTTGTCGCCCGATCAAAAAACACGAAACCAAATTGATCACGTTGTGATTGACCAAAGCCACGCTTCGAGCGTACGTCCGCACTATCCGAGGTGCCAATATGGACTCGGATAATTACCTTGTAGCAGCCAAGGTCCGCACACGTTTAAGCGCTGCGAAGAACGTACGGAACCAAACGCAGAGAAAGCTAGACTTCGGAAAGCTGCAATCACAACAGACAACGCAAGCCTTTTCCACTCGACTATCACACCTGCTTAGACAAAGCACTCCTCCTCTCGATGATATAAGCGCGCAGTGGAACAATATCTCCTGCTCTATGCGTACGGCTGCCGAAGAGGTGCTTGGATTCCAACGCCCCCTGAGGAATCAGTGGTATGACCAAGAGTGTCGCGCGGCCACTGCAGAGAAAGACGCTGCGTACAAATCTGCAGTCAGTAGCTACGCGAGCTGCGAAGGAGCGATACAAAGAGAAGAGGAGGGAAGAGAAACGTCTATTCAGGCGTAAAAAAGCGAGGCAGAAAGACGTGAGTGTCAGGAGATTGAGATGCATGAGGACAGGAATGAGGCTCAAAAATTCTTCGAGAAAATAAGACGCCTAGCCGGAGGTTCAAAATCCGGAACCTCTTCTTGTAAAGATGAGAACGGGAATCTAGTGACAGATATCCAGCGCACACTGAAGATATGAAGAAATCACTTCTCTAAACTGCTGACCGGTGATGATGACCGCGATTCCACAGATAGAGAAGTAAACCGGCAACCCCAGTACTTGATGACGACGTTGAGATTCCGCCAACCGTTCATGACGAGGTCAGAGCAGCCATCGCTCGGCTGAAAAACAACAAAGCCGCAGATGCTGATGGCCTGCCTGCTGAATTGTTTAAGACCAGAGGCGAAGAGCTAATAGAGAGCATGCACGAGATCGTAAGCAGAATATGGTCGGATGAAAGCATGCCAAGTGACTGGAACCTCAGTGTACTCTGCCCCATCCCTAAGAAAGGGGATCCCACTATCTGCGCCAACTACCGTGGGATCAGCCTACTCAATATCGCAATATTCTATCGAGCGTATTATGTGAAAGACTGAAGACCATCGTCAACAGACTGATTGGACCTTATCAGTGCGGCATCAGACCTGGAAAATCCACCATAGACCAGATTTTCACATTGCGCCTAATCTAGGAAAAGACCATAGAAAACAGATCGACACCTACGACCTATTAGTCGACTATAAAGCCGCCTTCGACACTCCGATGAGGGAACGATTACGCCGCAATGTCTGAGTTCGGTATACCTGCGAAACTTATAAGGCTTTGCAGGATGACCCTGAGCAACACACGTTGCTCAGTGAGAATAGGAAAAGACCTCTCCGAGCCATTTCATACCGAACGAGGTTTCAGACAGGGTGACTCCCTATCGTGAGACTTTTTTTAACTTATTGATGGAGAAAATAGTTCGAGCTGCCGAACTCCGTCAAAGCGGCACTATCCTCAACAAAAGTGTCATGCTGCTCGCATATGCCGACGATATTGATATCATTGGCAGGAGCACACGAGCAGTCAGCACAGCATTCTCCAGATTGGAGAAAGAGTCGCGTCGAATGGGTCTAGCGGTGAACGATGACAAGACGAAGTTCCTTTTGTCAACAAGCAAAAAAGAGTCCGTGCGTCTTAGACAAAAAGCTGAATTTGACACCCATAAGTACGATATTGTGAAGGATTTCGTCTATCTGGGATCCAGCGTAAACAGCAACAACGACGTCAGCCTGGAGATTAACTCTTGCCAACAGGTGCTACTTTGGGCTCAGTTGGCAATTGAGAAGTAGAGCCCTCTCTCGCCGTACAAAAATAACGCTCTACAAGTCATTCAACATGCCCGTCCAAACAGCCAAAACCGACCCACGGTTGTAAGGGCCATTTAAGTAATATCCCTACATCTTGTTTTTTATAAAAAAATATTTATTTTAATGTTTTAAATAATGTTTAGATTAGGTATAACTATGGGCCAACACTGGCATTAGAGTTTGGCAGCGTTGTGCCAGTACTGGTAGAAAAATTGGGCCCAGCTCCCGCCGACGCTATCATTCCGACTCTGACATAGTACTGGCGAATAACGGGGCCAGCACTGGCATTAGTGTTTGCTAGCGTTGTACCAGTACTGAGTCATTCCGACTCTGGCTCAGTACTGGCGAATTACGGGGCCAGCACTGGCATTAGTGTTTGCCAGCGTTGTGTCAGCACTGAGTCATTCCGAGTACTGGTAGAACAATTGGGCCCAGCTCCTGCCGACGTTATCATTTCGACGCTGGCACAGCAGTACTGGCGAACAACAGGGCCAGCATTGGATGCCAGCATGGCAATACTGGCGTCAGTACTGCGCCAACGCTGGCCCAGTTGTTAATTTCTACCTGGGTCATTATCCTTGGACTAATGCGCCAAGTTTAAGGCTGGTGTTATTAATTTCTCTGGCGTCTGTACACAACAAAAAATTAAATTAAAACTCTTAGCAGCAGGATAATTGCATTATTTTATAATATATTAAGAATTAATTAAATATATCCCAAGAAACAATTCGTTACGCTTATGTTCCGTTATTGGTAAAGCAAAACGGAATCATATTTCGGAAACGTGCCGATTTCTGAATCCGGAAACGTATTGGAGAGCGGGTTTTAAGGAATATCGAAAACGTATTCGAATCAGATGAAAATCAGTTATGACGTTCCGAAAACGTGGCATTGTATCGCATTTTAAACTGAGTACAAATTTTTATAGTACGATTGAAACGGAGAGAAATACAACAAAACGTACAATAATCGTACTGTAAACTGAGTGGAAAAATAAGCTTACTTAAATTTTATTTATATTTGTAAATTAAGACAAGTACATTATATTTTTGTATGTTATTTTTAATTGATTATTTTTATAATTAATTATAAACAAATTTCATTGTAATATTAAATTAATTATTAAATCATGATGGTTTACAAAGTAACAATTTCCATCACACTAATCGGGATGATCGGTAGACCACCTGAGACTCTTTGTTTACGTCGCGCTTCATATGCATTTCCAATCTATTACTTTTTTTATTAACAACTAGATGGCGCTTGTCGCTCTTAAAATTTATATTAGAATTATCTTTATATTTTGTTCAACTATCCGTGCTGACTTCCGGCCTATGTTAATGATAATTGTACTCTTTTTATCTACAACACGCAGATTTTCGCAACGCAAATATTGTCCGAAATATAATAATTGTCTAAATAAAATTAAGCATATATATAAGAAACTGATTCATTCGTATTTTCTATTTCATTTTCATTTTTTCCACTAAATTCTCAAATCGAGCTACGATTTGAGTTTTTAGTTTCCTGAAGTGCTAAAGTTCCACCCACAATAGCATTAGCGATTCCTAAGACGTATAAACTCTTGCTTGATCCAAAATTCAATAGGTCTGCTCCGATATCCATTATTTTGGGAGCAGATCTTTATCCCCGCGTTATCTAATCCGGGATAATACCCAGCACCGGAGGTTTTCCAGTCGCCCAAAACACTCTCTTTGGGTGGATATTTTTGGATTCCTCATCAATCTAATAAAATTATTTTTTTTTTCTTAAATACTACATACGTTTTTCCTATCCAAATTTGAATGAATTGAATTAAATGAATTGCGCACTGAATTATATATATATTGATACATTTTTTTTATGCAAACATACACATACATATTTAATATTAATATTTATTATAATAATTTTCATTATATTCTTTATTAGTCCATATATTTATCATTCATTTTGTAAGCAACCTGAATTAAATCCTGTATTTTGTTGCAATACTACAAGGCGGGCGGCGATGTTTACGTCGCGCATTATATGCATTTCCAATCTATTACTTTTTTATTAACAACTAGATGCCGCTTCTCGCTCTTAAAATTTATCTTCGAATTATCTTTATATTTTGTCCAACTATCCGAGCTGACTTCCGGCCTAAGTTAATGATAATTTTTCTCTTTTTATCTACAACACGCAGACTGGTAAGATCGCAACGTAAATATTGTCCGAAATATAATAATTGTCCAAATAAAATTAATCATATATATATAAGAAATTGATTCGTTCGTATTTTTTATTTCATTTTCTTTTTTCCACTAAATTCTCAAATCGAGCTACGATTTTAGTTTTTACTTTCCTGAAGTGCTAAAGTTCCACCCATAATAGTATTAGCGATTCCTAAAACGTATCAACTCAACACTCTTAATGTGGGCATTGTAATCTCATCATGTGGATTGAATGTTGAGCTAGATCGTCCTTTCTGCAACAATAGATTAAAATCTTTCAGGATCTAAATGGATAACCTTGATGTTGGGCTCCACCTCGACATGTGGCTTATCAATGGCTCAATGGCTACGCTTATGTTGTGCGAATTCTTGTACATAATCATAACCTTTTCGGCATCCAAAAACAGTTTGTAAACAGCAGTTAAGGTTGCTGCAGAAAATCATGGGAGCAGTTAAACAAAATAGATGCAACCGTTAATTGATTCGTTTGTATTGAAGACATTATTTTCTGCTTCCACGAACCATGGCTTTGTTCCACCATTAATAATCCAAAGTGTCCTTTGCTAGTCTGCAATGAAGAAGACAATATGTATTAAGAAAATGTTAACTATATTTATGCTACTTATCTTTCAATGTCCAGCTGCATGTCGGCTCTCTGCGCCCTGCTTCGCAATATTAAATGATTTTCGATTTCATGTTTCAAACACTCAGGATACACTAAGAAAACAAGATGTATATGAAAGTCTTGCTGCAACTATACTTTTAAATTTACGCCTTGTATCAAATATTCAAACATCCGATAAGTTTCAATAAAGTTGCAGTAAAACTATTAATATATTTTAAACAAGCGCCCAAACTCTTTGGAAATTGAGAGTAAAAGACGCGTAATGAATGATACACTCAATAATGACCTTAAAACAATCTCCGAGTGGGGTCTTGTAAATAGAGTTGATTTTAATGTAAGCAAGGCCCAATGTTGTCTGTTATCTCACAAAAGAATAGATTCACCTCTCCCTCTCCTCAATATGGACTCTGTGGATATTGAGCAGTCAGCTGCTCTTGACGCATATCAATTCAATGTGACCTCCGTTGGAATGATCACATATTTGATTTGTCGAAAGAAGCGGCCAAGTGCCTCGGTTTTTTGAAACGGTTTAAGACATAGTTCACTCCTGCTGACTTGCGCACTGTCTACACCACCTATATTCGGCCTAAGATGGAATACAATTCGCACATATGGGCAGGGGCTTCAAAATCTTCCTTGGAGTTCCTGGATCGAATCCAACAACGTGCAATATATTTCATAGGGGATGAAAATATTTCATCCTCTATTGGTTCTCTTGAGCACCGAAGGACCGTAGGGTGTGTAAGCCTATTTTATACACACATAGAAAATTATTGTCGATTCCGACAATAATTTGAAAATATTTCATGTTAAAATGGATCCACAAATATTATTTTCAAATTATTGTCGGATTCAACAATCAAATTATCAAAGAAATATTGAACATACAATTTTTGTTTATGAAAATTTGAATTATTAATTTTCGATTTTGCTTTGAATGACATTTTTAAAATTTTGAAATTTGTAATTTGAAATGTAATTTTTAAAAAGAAAACAAACAATTTTTAAATTTTATGTCATGTTTTATTAGCATACAAATAACTTTATAATTTTGAGCCGCAAATAGAACCTTCTTCTTTCCTTCAGCTGCGCAATGTTGACTGCCAGTAGGGCAGTATTCTTTACTCACACGCCACGAGCGGTTAAACTAAGTTGGACACCGCCCCGATGTATATAAGGATATAGACTTAGCGTGCATGGTGACATCAAATATGTTTGGTCTACTCCCGTCGATGGAGGCCCTACGCCAGCGAAGCACATACGCCAGTGAGTTCATTGTGAACCTAGACGCGTAATAGTAGCATTCCCGACAGTACTTCGATGATACTGCGTCCGGTGGCCGTCGATTCGGAGGACGGAACATTCTCCATTCGCGTGCGGCCATCAGGCGCTGCTCGCCGATGTAGTATATCACCTAAAAAACATATAAAAGTGTATACGTTCGATAGCGAGAGGGCCGAACTATAGCGCGACTATAACGAATATTTTTGAAAATAAAAATATAAAACTTCAAAATATAATCAATAACAAAAATTAATGATAAAATTAATAATGTTGTCATTTTTTGCTTTCAAGAATTTGATAATATTTATTTTCAAAATGTAACAGTTATTTTCTATGTGTGTAGGTATTACAACACCGAACACCTACCGTTCGAGGGAAATACATGGCCTGATTCCACCAGGTCGTGTATTATCTCGTTCTACTCAGGCATCGAACCAAGCCCACCCCTTCGTAGTCCACTCGGTTCTCATAGGACCGCGCATTACAGAGATAATTCGTTCTTCAGTCGCACGATACGTTTGTGGCGTCTGTTTTTCCCGACATTTTTAATATTAAGAAATAAAAAGCAAACATCCACCGACACTACTCCATCTTTCCTCCTCCCTTTAACCAATAATCCTTTCTTACGATCAACACTGTGCATTGCACGAATAGGGGGCATCCCCTGAGCGTTGGTTATAAAAAAAAAACAGCAATGAAAATTGAGATATTTACAGTTGACTGATAGCAAACATCCAGAGTTCTTGGACATTTGTAGCAAAACTTTTGAGGTATTTGACATTTGACTACCATAAAAAAGGAAAATTTCGTACTTTTTCCCTACGCTTGATTTATCCACAACAATTAAGTAAATCAAATGGTGTAAAAATGTGCCAACTCAAATACTACATTGTAATGGTAAAAGTGAAAATAAAATATCCTGTGATTTAAATTATTATTGTTTAAATTATCAACACGTGATGGAAATTATTTCTTTTCAGAGTTTACTTTGATGGCTGCAACGCCGGTCAGACTTGGTTCTTCTGCGAAAAAATCTCAGTCGTTGTAAGACTATGCCTTTGAAGGATTTATAAGGACGATGGCGATGTATAACCAGGATACTGTTTTAATTCTAGAATAAATAAAATACATTTGATTCATTTTCTTCCATTTCAATAAAAAATACTCCGCGAATTCTAATGGAGTACCGTTTCCAAATATTCATCAACTTTCTTCCAATTTGTAAGATGTTTAATTGATGGTTGCTATACATAATCGTAAATTTGAAAAATGGTTGCTAGAAATATTTTTCGTATTTGATGGATGTTTGAGAGATGGTTGTCTCAAATACGATCTAAATAAATTGTAAATAACTTGATATTTAGGGCTGTGATATTTCTGGTAATCATCTTGGTTTTCTTAGATTACAACGGAAGAAAATCGCAGTATAAACGGGAAGAAAACGGTGTAATCCGTCTCCACCGGCACGAAAACGGCACCGTCAAAACGGAGTTCAAACCAAAGATTGAAACCGTAACCGAAACCGATATCCGTTTAAAACCGTTTCATTTTTACAACCGAAACCGTAACCGAAACCGTTATACGAAAATCAGAAATAAACCGATATAAACGGTTTCGGTTTTATACCGGTTTAAAACGGTTTTTAAAAAAATACCTATAAATAGAAAAAGAAAAACATATTTCATTTTATAATAGAAGATCTTATGTAAAGTGTTATTTAATAAAATTTTGAGTTCCCAAAATTTTTTCAAGGCTTAAGAATATAAGCATCTTAAAAATAAGGCCTGTGAAGTACTTTTGTAGCGGTAAATAGCTTCATAAGTGCTTCAAAAGTCGCTTCAATAAGATAAAATAGACAAAACAATGTTTTTTTCGCTTTTCTTCGCTACGCTAGTTCGTACATCGATTGTGCATATGCACTTATGCACATTATTATTATTGTTTTGTAAAATCATGAAGTTTACTTAAGTCAAGTTCTATGTGCATTATTTCATTCAACTTATAAAACAAAAAAAAAAAAAATAATATGTGAACATTTTCACAGTGTACCTCATTTAGCTTATATAATGCTTTTTGTGTTTTTCTTTTTTTCACAAATCCGTTGATTCGTTTGAAAGTGCAAAAACAACAGAAATGAAAATAAAGCAGCATCCACGATATTGATAGAATTTTTGGCGGGAAATTTTTTGTACCACAAAAAAACTCGTTGTTGTTGCCAACTAGATAGCTGTACTAGATACATACATGATGTGTGGTGTCATGCGACTGTCTGCTGTCATGCGTCTGTCCGTTGTTATGCGTCTGTCTGTTGTCATGCGTCTGTTTGTTGCCTTGCGATGATACCGGATAGCAACAAATAGTTGTCGTTGTGAAAGTGTGTATATACGAATCGTAATTCGTTATTGTTGTATTCTCTTCTTTCTGTTAGTGTTCCATTTGTAGCGTTTGCGTTTGAGTTTGTGTTCGCAAAAAAAAATGTTGCCCTGCATGATATTATTTGTGTTCTCTTTACATACGGTGCGTGCAGCATTCTGATTTTTTTTAATCTCTGACGAAAATAGAAATATGCCTATACGAAATATTCCTTATATTTATTATGAATGTATAATATACATTGAACATATTATGTTCATTTTATTATGGCCTTGAGATTTTGAATTGTCTTGCCAACATCATTTGATTTGTACAATTATATTTTATTAATTAATTCTTGTTAAAATATAATTCAAATTTTTTTTTGTTAGAAAAATAATTTATTTTTGTTGAAGAAATTGAAAATATGGAAAATGAGTAACTTAAATACAATTAGTGTTCAAAATCTATTCGTTTTCATAATTAATATGCAGTTTAAGATATTTGTCTTCGATCTTTTATTTAAAATTTAAAAAGTAAAATTTTGAAAGATTCTTGCAAGCAAGAGCAAAAAAGGTATTGCAAGAACAAGATCATATGTACCTATGCAAGAGCAAGACTCAGCGTTTAAGAACAAGAACAAGATTACCATTTCTTGACTTGCTCTTGCATATGATCAACACTATTTTACATATGTTGCAGTTCACTGAATTGTTGAAATTTAATTTCTTTGGCTTTTATGTATGGAAATTGTACAAAATTATTCTTCTTTGCAATTCAGATCATATCTCAGGTTATGTCAAAAAATTGCTTTTCATTGGTTTGTGGTTACGAAATTTTGAATTAATATTTTTTCTTGGCGCAATCAATTAAATAATTAATATAACACTATATTTTAACTAAAATAACAAAAAACATTGTTTAAATTACGTTTCCCACTTTACCCCAATATCATAATTTTAACATAACTTAGCACCATTTAAACAATGTAAATTATTTGAAAAATATGGAAAAAAGAAAATTTATACAAAAACCGAAATCAAAACCGAAACCGTAACATTGAACCGGTATACCGAAACCGTTTCGTTATAAAAACTTAAAACCGAAACCGTAACCGAAACCGAAACGCAGAAAAAACCGAAACCGAAATCGAAAACTTTATTCGTTTAGGTTTCAATCCTTGGTTCAAACTTATTATTTTCGAAATACTGTTGCGGGCTCCAGGGGTCCTTTTGTACTTGCCTTTATTAATGGAACCGTCAGTGACAATATTCCCTCGAAGTCCACAATTCTTTCCTAACATTTATTATTAAATAAAAACGCAAGGATATTTTAGACTTGCTTTATACTTTTATTAATTATTTTTAAGTATTTTTGCAAGCTTGAGTTTAAACTGAAAACACGTCTGCACTCTAATGCAGTTAAAATCATAATGCTTAAAATCTAAACTTAACCTCTACTCATCACCTCGGTATCGTGCGACTCACGAACCCCTTGCTTATACTTAGTTCTTAAAACACAACTCATAAATGCAAGCAAGCATATTCTTAAATTTACGTACTACTAAAAACCTCCTGAACCCCACATCAGATATTACTAATATTGTGAAATCATTAACTGAGAAAATTCCAATGTGCTAAATTCTTAATTGGTTCCCATGCTGGCGTTAGTCTTGACTTAAATTACAACCAATGCTTTTGTTGTTGCTTTTAAACAGACGGCACACTTGCTATCAAATTGCAACCAGTGCATTTTTCGTTGCTTTTAAGCAGACTTAATTTTATATCCTGAAAGTATGCACTCATAAACATTATGCACTTGTTACAGTTACGTCGTAGACGTTATGTTAAGTTAACATGCATCTGTTATTGTGCTTTTAGATTTGAACTTTATGTGCATACTGGTTATGTGCAGTCTTTCTTAAATACATAAAAAAACGTTTCTGATTCACAACATTCTTCCCCCCTTATTTTAAGAAAAAAATATTATTAAAAAGAATAATTTATGTTTTTCTTTTACATCATTAATATTTCAATATATTTCTTAATTTATTTAACTTTCAATAATATTTAAAATTAATAATTATTTTTGTGATTTTCATTTTAAGAATCTTATTAATGCTTATCTTCGTTACTCAATTACTTAATTAATGGTCACAGTTTTAGTGATATTGTTGATAAAAAAAAATTAATAAAAAGAAAAATGTATAACAGTACAAGTCACTCAACGATGCAATTGACAAAACAGTAGTTGATCAAGTTACCGCTTTGCAATCGCTGCGTTCCGTGTGGCTCTGTTGTTTTTCTTGTTTATTCATCTATGTCATTAAAAGCTTTCATTTGTGCAACGATTTGTTTTCTTTTAAATTTTTTTGCGATATTTATTGAAAATAATTTATTTTATTTTTGTTGAGTATATCTTTAGTTATTGTTTATATTAATAGTTTTCATATTTTTAATGTTTCTTCAAGTTTTTCTTTACTTATTTCTAGTCTATTAAATTAATTATAAAAAAAATGTAATTGTGTTTTCTATTAATTTAAACTGCTGTGATCGCTAGTTCTGTTACGCTCTGTTTACGTGTATAGGTTGACTGGCTGCATTTTATTTGTGTCTGTCACTGTTTTGAAAAACATTGTTATCATCATTTATTCTCATCTTTCGTCTTGATTTTCTTAGCTTTGTTAAATTTGATGTCTTCTATGTTGCGTTGTTTTTCAAGTCAAATTGAATCGTATTTTGTTGAGAGCAGATACTAAAATTGGTAATTTTGTAATTTTATATTTCTGGATATTAATACGAATTTGTCTTCTTTAAATGTTTTAAGAGTTCTTGTAGCGAAATTGTCATCTTCGGAAATCATCTTTAATTATACGTACATGTTGTTGTTTGATGTTGTTCTTTTGTATTTCACTTGTTGTAAAAATATTGGAATATTTGAAGTTCTTAGTGTTTTTAATTTTCGTCTTCTCTTTTAAGAAATTATGTTCTTTTGTTGAAGAAATTGTCAGCAATGAGTGAAACGTTGTTGATTTAGTACAATTATGATAACTTTGTTGATGTGTCAAATTTCTTTTTCCATAAGGTTCGCATTGACAGCTGAATAAGTGTATATGGAATAGCTCCTTCAACTTATTTACGAAATATTAGCGTGTTCCTTGAGTGATAAAATTGTTGTATGTACGTAAAGATGTAAAATGTTGTTGCTTCTTTATGGTAAAATAGTCGCAACTTTGCTGATTTGTCGAACTTCCACATCCATGTTTATAGTGAGCTCCTTTCTTTTTATTTAACATGTTATTGATGTACAATTGTTGTTGTACGCGCCTCACATGTTTCTTTATCATTATTCTCTTGTACTTCATTACATAATATTACCATTTCAGACCTTTACCCAACAAAATTAAACGATCTTCTTTGACAATTAAAATTTAAACTTAGTGTCTTCTGCTTTTGTTTGGTGGATTGCTAGTTCTTCTTCGTGCATGTTTTATTTCTTTGTCGTGGTTGAAATGCATTTCCAGAGCCAGGATTATTATTAAAAATACTTATTGCATTGTATTGTTTACTATAACTTTATAAATAATTTATATTTAACATCATTTCTACTTTCAGTATTCATAACCTTTGTTTATATTACCTTACATCATAGTATTAAAATTTATATTTTAATTGTACATTTATATCGAACATTTTACTTATGCCACTGTGTACATATTTTATTTAACTTTAAAATCTTTAATTTTTTCTTAATATATAGAAATTCTTTTATTTATAATTTCATTAGCACATGAATCAATGCTAATTCTATTCAAAAATACTTAGCTATTTATTCATGCACTAATTTGTGAATTTAATCATTATTGACAATTTTCAGTAATGGTAAGCGCGCGCGATTTATGCATAACTACATTTGTACATTCAATAGGTACATATATATTTTCATTACCGTGTAATGATCACATTTAAAACGTTAATTTTGTTGGATGTGTATTGTTTTTTTTTGTTATCATTCAATTATTGTTCAAATTTTTACGCTGCATTAACGTATTTCGTTTCATTTTCGGTACATTAGCGCAGTGTTCCTGCATTTTATCGCTTATAACATTAGCTCCTCACTTCTATATGTGCTCCACTTTAGTGTGTGCACACCTATCTGTACTTCAAGTGGAATGATCTTTCTGTTGTCTTGTTCCATTGAAAATGCTCTTGACAATGAAACTGAAGTACTGACCTATCTCAATTATAGTGACAATGTATATTTTATTGCTTTGGCAAATTCGTACTGAATTCTTTTTTATGAAATATCTAATATAATCTTCTTTATACTTTATTCCTTTCTCATTTAATACATGATCTAATGCTAGTCATCTTCTAAAATTAATACATAGCTATTTCCTCATGCACTAATTTAGATTTTAAAAACATATTTTCTAAAAAAAAATATTTACTTTATTTACGTTGTTTGCAATATTATGCATTGCGGTTAATGATCATTATGAACTGTTGGTTCAGTTATTAATTTCGTTGTTTTTGTTCGTTCGATTGTGTATAACTTAAGAGTTATATGCTCTTAATAAGTTATTATGGAATTTTTTTCCTTTACCCTTGATACAGATCACTGTTGTCACAGGACTTATTATCGAAAGGACTTCATAGGGACCTACTCAGATTGGTGAAAATTTGTTTTTGCTATTCTGGTTTTTTAATAAAACTTTTTCACCTTCCTTAAAAACTACCGTATTTAATGTATTATCATAACTTCGTTTAGATCTTTCCTTTGCTTTTCTTAATTTTGTCTGACTATCTCATGTGTACGCTGTATTTGGTATTTTAATACCTTATTGTAATCTTCACTGTTAAAAATTGATGAACATTTTCGTTTTAGGTTAGTTGGCATGTCAAATTCAAATCCGTATAAAGTACGACAAGGCGTTTGCCCTGTTGACATATGCATTGTGTTATTATGTACATGCATGTTGAATTCAACCATTGGTCCCAGTTGGACCCATACTCTTTTGGAAAACATCTCAAATACTCCGCTAAAGGTCTGTGACTTCGTTCTAACAAGCCATTCGCCTGCGGGTGATAAGGTGTTATATGCATTTTTTTAATGTTTAATAACTTGCACGTGTCTGAAAATAATTTTGACACAAAATTTGACCCATTATCTGTAATTAAAATGTTCGGAATATTATAACGCGTGATAATTTCCTCGTAAAAAACTTTAGCTACGGTGCTTGCTTCCGCGTCTGGGATAGCTACGTAGCACATGTATTTTGAAAAATCGTCTTGAAAAGTTAAAATATCTTTATTTCCTGACACGGTTTCACGTAAAATTCCTACCAAGTCCATATAAACCTTATCGAATGGACGTGTTGGCGTATCTGTCAAAACCATTGGCATTTTTGTTAACTTTGAACTTTTGTTCATTTGGCATTTAGGACAGTTTCTCATATTCTTTTATTTGTTTCTGCATTCCCCTCCATTTAAATTGTTTCTTAATCCTAAAGTATGTTTTAAGTGCACCCTGATGGCCTCCTAGTGCTTAAAGCATCCGCATTTAAATTCTTTTTGCCTGGTTTGTAAATTATTTCAAAATCATATTCCGATAATTTGTGTCGGAAACGCGTAAGGCGGGATGTCTGATCTTTTAAATTTGCAATACCTTTTAGAGGCTGATGATCTGTAAAAATTTTAGGTATGCTCTAAAATTCTTTGTTGCCCAAACAATTGCTAAAAATTCCTTTTCAATGGTAGAATATCGTTTTTCTGCTCCATTTAAAGTTCTACTTGCAAACGGGATCGGTCGGTCGCTTCCTACTTCACCTTGAGATAGTACTGCACCTACTGCTCCGTTACTTGCGTCTGTTGTTAGTAAAAAAGTTTTAGTAAAATCTGGATATGCTAATATTGGAGGTGAAATTATTGATTCTTTCAATTTAATAAATGAATTTTGACAATCGTCCGTCCATGTAAATTTAATGTCCTTTTTAAGTAAATTATTAATTGGTAAAGATAACCTTGCCATATTGCTTATGAACTTTCTGTAATAATTAATTAATCCCAAGAATGCTTGTACTTCTTTTCTGTTTCTTGGTACTGGAATATTTTTTACGCATTCGACCTTAGCGGGGTCTGGCAGCGCACCAAGTTCTGAACATTTATGCCCTAAATATACAACTTCACGACGTAAAAACTCACATTTTTCGGTATTTAATTTTAAATTATCGTCTCTTAGTTTCTGTAATACTTTACTTAATCTGTGTTCATGTTCGCTTATATTTTTCCCATACACAACTATATCATCAAGATATACAAAACAATCGATACCCTGTAACCCTGTTAAGATGTGATTCATTATTCGCTGGATAGTTGCTGGTGTCCCTGTTAAACCGAAAGGCATCCTATTGAATTCAAAATGTCCAAGTCCTGTACTGAAGGCAGTTTTTTCTTTATCACCTTCTTCTACTAAGACCTGACGATATCCACTTGCTAAATCTAAAGTTGAAAAATACCGACTGTGACCTAATTGATCTAATATTTCATCTATTCGCGGAATCGGAAATACCTGTTTTATGGTTACGTCATTTAATTTACGGAAATCTATGACAAGTCTCCATTTTTTGTTACCGTCTTTGTCGCTCCTCATCGGTACCAATAGTAATGGTGAATTCCAGGGTGATATGCTTGGCGATATAATGCCAGCATCTAACATTTTGTTAACCTGTCTATTAATTTCCTCTCTATGTGTGTGTGGAAGTTTGTATTGCTTTTGGTTAATTGGTGGTTGATTCCATTGTGTTGTTATGTCGTGTTTAAGTATCGGCGTGTATGATAGTTCGTAACCTTCTACGTGAAAAACATCGTGGTAAGAAATACAAAGATTTTGTAACGATGTGATTTCCTCCTTATTTAAAGATTCTTCGATGTTAATTTTTTTAAATAATCTATTAATCCTATTTTTTATATTCACTGAATTTATTGTATTTATTGTAGAATTGTTTGTATCTGATTCCCTATGCTGATTAAAAATTGAAAATTTCGGTTTAACATTGTTGTCTATTTTGTTGTTGTCTATATTGTTGTCCTTTTCTGTAGCATTTAATACTGAGACATAAACTTTATTTTTGTTAACATTCGATAAGCTTTCTCCCAAATATACTCCAGGATAAATTTCTTGTTTATGTATTAATACAATTGGAATTTTAGTTTTTAATTTAATTTCTACTATTTTTACGGTTCTCGGCATGATTTTTATTTCATGATTGTAATAAATATTTTCTATGTCGGCACGCGTTTTCATTGGTAATCGGATAGTGTGATTCTTTCCTTTATCATAGAATGTTATGGTCTAATTAATTGCGTTTATTACGGATCTATTCCATATGTTATCTTGTCCTATTATTCCGTCTGCTGGTATTCCTTGTTCAAGAGATACTACATGCATTATTAAATGTAACCACTGTAATATAAAGTGGTTACATTTAATAATGCATTTAATAATGTGTTGTATATTGGTCGTGCCTAACGTCCTTACGCATCCACCAAAAGCCACATTAAAATCCTTCTTTTATTATGCTTGCATCTGCTCCTGAGTATACTAGTAATATGAGTTTTCAATTTCTAGCTGCCTCGCAAGGTACTTCAATGAACACATCACTTACATTAGACAATTTGAAGCAGTCCCCCTTTCTATTGTATATTTTGTTAATTCTCTTTTTATTTAATCCACTCAACTGTTGTCTGATTTTTTTATTATAACATGTTATAAAATTTTCAAACTTTTTCAACATTCCTGTAAACATATTGTTCATATTTTGACCTATTTGCATTTCTGCCCATACACATCTTTGCCGATTAGTTTCATCTGCTACTAATTTAATCATTTATGCCCCTATTGCTATTATCATATATATAAAGAAATGTATTAATGCAAAAATTACTAAATTCACTCCCTCACAATCAAACCACGGTGAATAAATATGTGTATCAACGGTCACTTCCGACGTCTGATTTGCAATATTTTCCTCCACCGGTTTTCTCTCATTTTTAGAAGTTTGGGTAGTTAATGTGATCACAGACCCTTCAGCCTTATGATTTACTATTTCTACCCTTTTTGACCTAATTTTGCTATTTTTAATGGGTCCCCAGCTTACTGGCCTTGGCTGGGCCCCTGGTAGTTTCCCTTGTTTTGATCATTATTCTCCCTCGCCAGATAAACCCTCTTGGCGTAGCAATTAGTTTCCACATGACCAAGTCTATGACACCAATCACATTTTAAATGTGTGTGTTTTCTGCGTAATACATTCGTCTCGTGTATGTCCTTTTTTCTGGCAAAAAGAGCGTATTTTTGGTCGTATTTTTGATCCTTCTGTTTTATTTTGAGTTGATATTTTGTGATTCAGTGGGGTAGTTTGAAAATGATTGTTTTGAATACTATTCGTTGGACTGATTACAGATCGTTGTTCAAAACTGTACACTTCCTCGGGGAATCTCGGACCCCCTTGAATTGTTACCTGGGCCTTTAATGCTTCATCTAATAAATCATTCAAGTTTTCTGCTTTCCTACTTAATAATAGAACCTTTATTATCGGATCTTTTACACCTACCTTGAATGCTATCAGAACTGAGTTTACTAGTTCCGTATTAAAAACGTCTGAAGTTAGATTTTTTATTTGTACATTGAATCTGCTATTTCATTAGCGTTTGCCCACAATCTTTCTAATCTTCTTGCAGATGTCCTTAGACTCTCACCATCCGTCTGATATGCTTTTCTAATACTATCCTGAACCGAATCTAAAGTAGTCATTTTTAAATATGTATTTCTTAGAACGTCAAATAACTCCTCTAAATCATTGAACTTTCTTGTGCGGACTAGATCATAAGCGTCACCAAGAAGATGCAGTTTGACACAGCTAATGAACTCTTCTTTGTTTTCTTCTGTAATTTTCAGACTTGCTAACGCACAACCGTCCATGAATCTATAAAGTTCAGTTTTAACGGACGGTGATTCCGATCCCATAAAAAATGGAACCACACTTCCTACGTATTTCGCTACAGTATCTAACGACATTTCTAATGTTGTCTCCGGTGCAGTTATTTTATCAAACTTTCCTTCAATCTGTAATGCCTACTTATGATATAATGATGTTCCGTGGGCTAGCTTAACTTCCGATTCAAAAAATCTGATTTTCGAATCTAATTCCCTTACTTTATTATTGGCTTCTTCTAATGTTTCGAATTCTAGTCTGGGCTGTTGGCTCAGTGCTCGTGCAATTGATTCGTCCGAAATATCTTTATTTTTCAGCAAAGTTCTTAATTTTTTGTTTTCTTCCTCTATTCCACTAGCCTGATCTAGCAACTCCTGCCGTTCTTCTACAATATCGTTTAATTTTTTATTTAATGCAGTAAATTCCTCTTTCCAATCTTCTAATTCTTTTATTTTATGAGCACTTTAATGTTCCAAGAAGTATACTAATTGTTCAAAAACTACGTCAACTCTTTCGACTTCTGAGTATACCGGTGTGGTACTGACTTTATTTTTTATTAATTCTAAAGTTTCTTTATTGTTAACTTCCGTACTAATTTGATTCCACAATTTCTCAGTAAATCTGCCAAGTTGTCCTAATAAACTTCTATATGCTACTCACAATTCCTCAAAGTTCGCCATATAATCATTAAAATATTCAATATTTATAAATTTGTTTAGTTTCATTCTTTCTATCATTTAATTTCACCATTTATTTACTGCTTTCACTCAAACTCACTCAAATTGACTCAATATTTAATTATACCTTCCTTTCCACTCCTGTGTTTCTTCATTGGGGACTATGGGGGCGATTATCACAAGGCAACGTGTCTGAGTGCTTCAACATGGCGAAGCCAGCGCAATCCTTGTCGGTGTCGTCTTAAGTCAACTCACTGGTCACCAGAATTGACAAATTGTCAAATGGTGACACCTCCACTTCGGTGGAAGTCCTCCTCGTGGAAGTCCCTGGAAACGGCGCTCTACACCACCCGGTGTAGAAGTCGGCTAAAGTGAGTGGCGAGCATCTCCCTCAGAGTGAGGGTTTGTACGTTGGGTTTGGGTCCCACCACGGAAAAAACCTATGCGCCCAATGAAAACAAAAAAGAAGCCTCGGATAACGACCGATTACAACGATGACGATCCAAGCAAACGTTTTAAGGACCATGATTTACGGATATGCACTTGGAATGTCCGGACCCTTTATAGGGAAGGTGCCCCTATCCAGCTGGCAGATGTCCTCGAAAAATATAAGGCTGACATCACCGCTATCCAGGAGATGCGATGGACGGGACAGGGCTGTTCGAAACAAGCGTCCTGTGATATCTACTACAGCTGCCATGCGGAGAGACACGAATTTGGATGTGGATTTGTGGTCGGCAAGAGACTCCGCCACCTTGTCTCTAGGTTCACGCCCGTGGACGAAAGGCTGGCAACAATCCGCATCAAGGCTAAATATTTCCATATCAGCCTAATTTGTGCACACGCTCCGACGAACGAGAAAGATGACGAGACAAAAGAGCGCTTCTACGAGCGCCTAGACAACGAATACGAGCGCTGCCCCCGCCACGATATCAAAATCGTGCTAGGCGATTTTAACGCCAAGGTTGGCAGAGAAGCCATCTATTGTCCCACAATCGGAAAATTTAGCCTCCATGCCAACACTTCCGATAACGGAACGAGGCTAATCGACTTCGCCGCAGCACGAAACATGGTAGTTAGTAGCACTAGATTCGAACATTTCGATATCCACAAGGCCACATGGTTGTCGCCCGATCAAAAAACTCGAAATCAAATTGATCACGTTGTGATTGACGGAAGGCACGCTTCAAGGGTGATGGACGTACGCACTATCCGAGGTGCCAATATGGACTCGGATCATTACCTTGTAGCAGCCAAGGTCCGCAGGGGATCCCACTATCTGCGCCAACTACCGTGGGATCAGCCTACTCAATATCGCATACAAGGTTCTATCGAGCGTATTATGTGAAAGACTGAAGCCCATCGTCAACAGACTGATTGGACCTTATCAGTGCGGCTTCAGACCTGGAAAGTCCACCACAGACCAGATTTTCACATTGCGCCTAATCCAGGAAAAGACCCTAGAAAAACAGATCAACACCTACCACCTATTAGTCGACTATAAAGCCGCCTTCGACACTCCGATAAGGGAACGATTATACGCCGCAATGTTTGAGTTCGGTATACCTGCGAAACTTATAAGGCTTTGCAGGATGACCCTGAGCAACACACGTTGCTCAGTGAGAATAGGAAAAGACCTCTCCGAGCCATTTCATACCGAACGAGGTTTCAGACAGGGTGACTCCCTATCGTGCGACTTTTTTAACTTATTGATGGAGAAAATAGTTCGAGCTGCCGAACTCCGTCAAAGCGGCACTATCCTCAACAAAAGTGTCATGCTGCTCGCATATGCCGACGATATTGATATCATTGGCAGGAGCACACGAGCAGTCAGCGCAGCATTCTCCAGATTGGAGAAAGAGTCGCGTCGAATGGGTCTAGTGGTGAACGAGGACAAGACGAAGTTCCTTGTGTCAACAAGCAAAAAAGAGTCCGTGCGTCTTAGACAAAAAGCTGATTTTGACACCCACAAGTTCGACATTGTGAAGGACTTCGTCTATCTGGGATCCAGCGTAAACAGCAACAACGACGTCAGCCTGGAGATCAAACGGAGAATAACTCTTGCCAACAGGTGCTACTTTGGGCTCAGTAGGCAATTGAGAAGCAGAGCCCTCTCTCGCCGGACAAAAATAACGCTCTACAAGTCACTCATCATGCCCGTCCTACTTTATGGTGCAGAAACATGGACGCTGGCCACCACCGATGAGAGAGTACTGGGAGCGTTCGAGAGAAAGATTCTCCGTAAAATCTTTGGCCCTATCTGCTTTGCTAACGAGTATCGAATCAGGATGAACCACGAGCTGTATGAGTTATTCGACGACATTGACATAGTCAAGCGCATCAAGATCCAGCGGCTTCGCTGGCTAGGTCATGTCGAACGAATGGATGAAAACACTCCAGCCAAGAAGGTGCTTGAATCGAAACTCGAAGGTGGACAGCGTAGAAGAGGGCGTCCAAATCTGCGTTGGAAAGACCAAGTTGAGGACAACCTGGCAACGCTTGGTATTTCTAACTGGCGTCAGCGCGCGCAAAGCAGATCCGACTGGCGCGGCTTCATCTCAGCGGCCAAAACCGACCCACGGTTGTAAGGGCCATTTAAGTAAGTAAGTAAGTAAGTTTCTTCATTTATTTATTTTTTTGTAATGCTCCTTCAAATTCGTCCTTCAGTCCTTTTTGTAGATTCTTGAAAAACCGGCTGCGTCAAAATGTTGCGGGCTCCAGGGGTCCTTTTGTACTTGCCTTTATTAATGAAACCGTCAGTGACAATATTCCCTCGAAGTCCACAATTCTTTCCTAACATTTATAATTAAATAAAAACGCAAGGATATTTTAGACTTGCTTTATACTTTTATTAATTATTTTTAAGTATTTTTGCAAGCTTGAGTTTATACTGAAAACACGTCTGCACTCTAATGCAGTTAAAATCATAATGCTTAAAATCTAAACTTAACCTCTACTCATCACCTCGGTATCGTGCGACTCACGAACCCCTTGCTTATACTTAGTTCTTAAAACACAACTCATAAATGCAAGCAAGCATATTCTTAAATTTACGTACTACTAAAAACCTCCTGAACCCCACATCAGATATTACTAATATTGTGAAATCATTAACTGAGAAAATTCCAATGTGCAAAATTCTTGATTGGTCCCCATGCTGGCGTTAGACTTGACTTAAATTACAACCAATGCTTTTGTTGTTGCTTTTAAACAGACGGCACACTTGCTATCGCGTGTCTCAGATCAAATTGCAACCAGTGCATTTTTCGTTGCTCTTAAGTAGACTTAATTTTATATCCTGAAAGTATGCACTCATAAACATTATGAAATTGTTCCAGTTACGTCGTAGACGTTATGTTAAGTTAACATGCATCTGTTATTGTGCTTTTAGATTTGAACTGTATGTGAAAACTGGTTATGTGCAGTATTTCTCAAATACATAAAAAAAACGTTTCTGATTCACAACAATACGGAAAATGCCGGCATACAAACGGAGTCGTGCGATTTATCGGCACGTTATCGTTCCGTTTTAGTACCTGCTTGTACTATGTTTCTTGTGATGCGTTATTAAAAATAATTTCTTTGTCACATTTATGATTATCGTATAATTATGCATTGTTTGAAATATTAAAATGCTGGAGAACATTATCTTGCGCGTTTTAACAATGGCGATAATATTGCTTATTGCATAGTAGCAGCCGCTCCATCGCTATTACTAGCAGTATCAAAGTCAACAGCGCCACCCTTTATGCCAATTAGAAGAATACATTTGGAGACCCATTTATTGTAGCGAGAACTCAGCGGGGCTCATGTTGCGCCTCAAACAATTAGATATTTTTGAACTTCGCGTCTTTGATGAGATTGTTCAAAAATATTTAATTTTATATACATTTTTGACATTAATAAAAATGGGTAGTCTTGTTAAAATAAATAACTAAAAAATACTACAATATCACAACAATCTCAAAATTTTATATCAACAAAAAGCAGTAAATATTTTATATGTCTACAACAATGCATGCAGCAGGCTCCTGTAAAATATTTTGCATGATATGATACATGCATGAACGGACCCAAAACGCATGATATGAACACTCTCACGAGATACACCGTATCACCAACACTAAGAAAACAAAGATGATTACAAGAAATATCACAGCCCTAAATATCAAGTTATTTAGATCGTATTTGAGACAACCATCTCTCAAACATCCGGCAAATACGATAAATATTTCTGGCAAATATCTTTCAAATTTACGATTGTTTATAGTAACCATCAATTAAACATCTTACAAATAGGAAGATAGTTGATGAATATTTGGAAAAGGTACTCCAATAGAATTCGCGAAGTAATTTTTATTGAATTGAAAGAAAATTAATCAAATGTATTTTTAATTATTATAGAATTAAAACAGTATACTGTTTTATTGTAAGTGACATTTCTTCGCAGAAGAACCAAGTCCGATCGGCGATGCTGTCATCAAAGTAAACTCTGAAAAGAAATATTTTCCATCACGTGTTCATAATTTAAATCACAGGATATTTTATTTTCACTTTTACCATTAAAATGTAATATTTGAGTTGGCACTTTTTTACACCATTTGATTTACTTAATTGTTGTGGATAAATCGAGCGTAAGGCAAGAGTACGCCATTTTCCTTTTTTATGTTAGTCAAATGTCAAAATACCTTAAAAATTTTGCTGCAAATGTCCAAGAAGTCTGGATGTTTGCTATCAGTCAACTGTAAATATCTCAAGTTTCATTGCTGTTGTGGCAAACATCTCGTAAATATCTGCAAATACGTCATATTTAAAAAATATGAATAGTTTTGCTGCAACTTTATTGAATCTTATGGAATGTTTAAATATTTGTTACAAGGCGTAAATTTAAAAGGATAGTTGCAGCAAGACTTTCATAAACATCTTGTTTTCTTAGTGTACTTATCTTGGTTAAAAGCTTATTAATTTATTAAAAAATCAATTTTTTTGTAGGTACATTATTTTCCAAAATTTAATAATAAAATATTGATAAGTTTTTAATATAGAGTCTTAATTTATTTTCTTAATTGTCATTCTAAATATTATACATGACTTTGCACAAATGTCATAACAATAATTTTTTCCTTTTTTTCATCAAGCAATATTGTTTTATTCATAAAATTTAAAATTTATAGTAAAGTTTCGAATTTTCCTTTGCTATATTTAGCCGGCATATATAAAAAATATATGGTAGCGCATATTTTTCACGTCTAACAACGAAAAGAAAATTACATTATTCTTTTTGGTTCGACTAATAAAATTTAAAGGACAGAAAACTAATTAAAACTTAAAAATCTCAAAAACTTAAAAACATTTTCGGAATAAGCTCCAGTATGAAATAAAGATGCAATCAGACTTTGGACTTTTATTAAAAAAACGACAAGTTTTTAACCAAGAGTCTTGCTTTGCACAAACTGGACTTGGAATCATTTAATTTTTTTTTTTAGTATGTAACATTTTTTGTATTAAAGAGATTCCACTCCAAATCTACGAGAGTTCAAGACTTACCTTCTCCAGAGATACAGCCCAATAAACATTTTTGTAAAGGTTTGCAGACTCAGATTTCTTAATAAGCTTACTAATAAAAAATGTCACAACTATTTCGTAAATGTTTTCAAATCACTTACTTTATATTTGTTAATAAGCTTATTAACAAAAGTAAACGTAATTAAAAAACAAGTGTTTGTAAAATGCGTACGCTCAGATGTTATATTTACTAACGGCAACGTAAAACATCGAAGAAAAGACAATTGTGTTAAGTTTGTGTGCAAATTTTAAGCATATTTCTCACATTTAGAGAAAAAATATAAGTACGTTTAAATAATAATTAAATTATGGCTGCATTCAGCGACCTCAGCAGTTGTGGAGCTGTTGAGCAATTTGAGCTTGAATGGCATGCTACCATCAACATGTTTAGTGAGCGGTCGCCATTTTTTCCAGCATAAAATTTTTGCGCTGCCTTTGTTATCGATGACATTCGATGACATTTTAATTCAAATATTTATAAACAAAAATGGAATTTAGATTGTAAAAGATGTTTTCAATCAATTAAAGAGTTGTATATAACTTTAATAAAATATTAATAATAAATTAATTTGTATATTGACAGCTGAGATAGCGATGCATTCAGTAACAGTGAGCGATTAGTTACTGAACAGTTTCGCAACTGCTGAGGTCGCTGAATGCAGCCAATGATTTTGAAACGTAAACAACCAAATAAACGCAAGATAAATCAGGGAGATTCAGTGGGCAATGACTGTCAACATCACATATTTGATATGGTTGAAAATAATAATATATCTCCGAATGATCTTGGATGTGTATGCACACACCATCCTTAGGAACATCTGATTCGTCCCATGAATCAGATTTTCAAGATAAAATTTAAATTCGCCAGCAATTGGCTACTTGATGTGTTAAAAATTGTTACAAAAATTATTACATAACGATTTGTAATAAGCTTACAAAATCATTACAAAACGTTTTATAATAAGCTTACAATATTATTGTATATAGCTTACTATTCAATATTACACATAAGCTTTCAATGTAAGCTTACGATCAATGTCCAGTTTCGCTAATCCAACAATTATTATCACATATCACATATTTCACCTTACAAAAAGCTTACAGAAAGATTACAATTTTTATTGGGAGTAGTCTAAAGTTTCAAAAATGAATCAATAATCACTTTTTTTAGGAAGAACTGTTGACCGTAGAATGCTGCAAACCTCGCTTTAAGGATAATAAAACAAACAAATAAGTCCGAAATCTGAACATCTAATCAAGTCCTTGAAATTTAAATTAATTGTTAATAAAAAGGAAACCTTTTAAATTTATTCAAATATCAAATTTATATACGGTATTTTAAAAAACAAACTTTTACAATAGTTTAAGTATTGTTTGTACCGAAAATCTAAAAAAATTGGTTACCAGTCCGACATGTGATTTATGCCTTGAAGTTTGCTCGAACTAACTTGGATAACAAAAATCCAATATTTTTGCTAATTTTTAAAATTTCGTAATTTTCGTAGAGCCAAATTTTATGTTAGGATATTTAAACATTTTCCACATCGATATCACAATGTTTTTCAAATAAATCTCGACCTATTTCAACTATTTGATGCAATATTAATCTAGAGTCGTTTTTATTATCGTTTTGAAAAAAAAAACTGCGATATGTCAAGATCTACGTCGATATGGTACGATTTTGCCGACATAAAAAGATGCAACAATTTTGGATGATTGTCAGTTTTCTGTTTTATAAAATGTTCTCTAGTGTTTGAAATATAGGTACTCTGTATATACCTCAAACAAATTTTTTGGCAGGATCAAAGAAGTTCGGAATTTTTTTAATTATTTCAAACAGACAAAAATCGCACCATTTTTCCCAAAAAAAAATTGGCTAGAGGCACTTTTAAGGAATATCAATGAAAAATTTGATTATCTTAATTGTATTTTTTTACCAAATTTAAAAAACGAGCGATGTTTTTCTTATGATACACAAGTGCCTTATCATTTAAACTGCCAATGCGGCCTGTGATGCCAAATGAGTTTGACATGTCTGGTTTAAATGATATTCTTCACACTGGTTTAATATTACAGTCTGATTTGATCATTCTAATATTAAATTGGCGGTTTTATCGTTATCGTTTATAAATTAACAATCATATTGGTCAAAATGGCATTGACAATTATCTTTGTTAATTTATTGTTGGTATTAACAATTAAAATTGTTAATTTTTCGAAATTGAATTTTGAAGCAAATTAACAATTAATTGTTATTTGGATTGTTGAATTGTTAAAAGTAATGAAGCCTAGATTAACAATCGAATTGTTAAAAATAACAATCATGATTTAAAACCCAGCCTAATTCATAAATATATTTTTTATAGAATATACAGTATTTTGCAACAAAGCCTACTGCCTACAAGTTTATTAAAATAATGATATACAGTTTTTTATAATTATTTATATATATTTTAATAATGTATATAATTTTGAACAACATTTTTTTTAAACATGACACAATTAATAAATATGTGCGTAAATAAGCACATAAACAAATTTAATAATTTTTAACAAAACATTTACAATAAATAATAACATCGTATATTGTATATTATACATTTTATATTTTATGTTTGATATTTTATATTTTATATTTTATATTTTATATTTTTTATTTTATATTTTATATTTTATATTTTATATTTTATATTTTATATTTTATATTTTATATTTTATATTTTATATTTTATATTTTATATTTTATATTTTATATTTTATATTTTATATTTTATATTTTATATTTTATATTTTATATTTTATATTTTATATTTTATATTTTATATTTTATATTTTATATTTTATATTTTATATTTTATATTTTATATTTTATATTTTATATTTTATATTTTATATTTTATATTTTATATTTTATATTTTATATTTTATATTTTATATTTTATATTTTATATTTTATATTTTATATTTTATATTTTATATTTTATATTTTATATTTTATATTTTATATTTTAAATTTTATATTTTATATTTTATATTTTATATTTTATATTTTATATTTTATATTTTATATTTTATATTTTATATTTTATATTTTATATTTTATATTTTATATTTTATATTTTATATTTTATATTTTATATTTTATATTTTATATTTTATATTTTATATTTTATATTTTATATTTTATATTTTATATTTTATATTTTATATTTTATATTTTATATTTTATATTTTATATTTTATATTTTATATTTTATATTTTATATTTTATATTTTATATTTTATATTTTATATTTTATATTTTATATTTTATATTTTATATTTTATATTTTATATTTTATATTTTATATTTTATATTTTATATTTTATATTTTATATTTTATATTTTATATTTTATATTTTATATTTTATATTTTATATTTTATATTTTATATTTTATATTTTATATTTTATATTTTATATTTTATATTTTATATTTTATATTTTATATTTTATATTTTATATTTTATATTTTATATTTTATATTTTATATTTTATATTTTATATTTTATATTTTATATTTTATATTTTATATTTTATATTTTATATTTTATATTTTATATTTTATATTTTATATTTTATATTTTATATTTTATATTTTATATTTTATATTTTATATTTTATATTTTATATTTTATATTTTATATTTTATATTTTATATTTTACATTTTATATTTTATATTTTATATTTTATATTTTATATTTTATATTTTATATTTTATATTTTATATTTTATATTTTATATTTTATATTTTATATTTTATATTTTATATTTTATATTTTATATTTTATATTTTATATTTTATATTTTATATTTTATATTTTATATTTTATATTTTATATTTTATATTTTATATTTTATATTTTATATTTTATATTTTATATTTTATATTTTATATTTTATATTTTATATTTTATATTTTATATTTTATATTTTATATTTTATATTTTATATTTTATATTTTATATTTTATATTTTATATTTTATATTTTATATTTTATATTTTATATTTTATATTTTATATTTTATATTTTATATTTTATATTTTATATTTTATATTTTATATTTTATATTTTATATTTTATATTTTATATTTTATATTTTATATTTTATATTTTATATTTTATATTTTATATTTTATATTTTATATTTTATATTTTATATTTTATATTTTATATTTTATATTTTATATTTTATATTTTATATTTTATATTTTATATTTTATATTTTATATTTTATATTTTATATTTTATATTTTATATTTTATATTTTATATTTTATATTTTATATTTTATATTTTATATTTTATATTTTATATTTTATATTTTATATTTTATATTTTATATTTTATATTTTATATTTTATATTTTATATTTTATATTTTATATTTTATATTTTATATTTTATATTTTATATTTTATATTTTATATTTTATATTTTATATTTTATATTTTATATTTTATATTTTATATTTTATATTTTATATTTTATATTTTATATTTTATATTTTATATTTTATATTTTATATTTTATATTTTATATTTTATATTTTATATTTTATATTTTATATTTTATATTTTATATTTTATATTTTATATTTTATATTTTATATTTTATATTTTATATTTTATATTTTATATTTTATATTTTATATTTTATATTTTATATTTTATATTTTATATTTTATATTTTATATTTTATATTTTATATTTTATATTTTATATTTTATATTTTATATTTTATATTTTATATTTTATATTTTATATTTTATATTTTATATTTTATATTTTATATTTTATATTTTATATTTTATATTTTATATTTTATATTTTATATTTTATATTTTATATTTTATATTTTATATTTTATATTTTATATTTTATATTTTATATTTTATATTTTATATTTTATATTTTATATTTTATATTTTATATTTTATATTTTATATTTTATATTTTATATTTTATATTTTATATTTTATATTTTATATTTTATATTTTATATTTTATATTTTATATTTTATATTTTATATTTTATATTTTATATTTTATATTTTATATTTTATATTTTATATTTTATATTTTATATTTTATATTTTATATTTTATATTTTATATTTTATATTTTATATTTTATATTTTATATTTTATATTTTATATTTTATATTTTATATTTTATATTTTATATTTTATATTTTATATTTTATATTTTATATTTTATATTTTATATTTTATATTTTATATTTTATATTTTATATTTTATATTTTATATTTTATATTTTATATTTTATATTTTATATTTTATATTTTATATTTTATATTTTATATTTTATATTTTATATTTTATATTTTATATTTTATATTTTATATTTTATATTTTATATTTTATATTTTATATTTTATATTTTATATTTTATATTTTATATTTTATATTTTATATTTTATATTTTATATTTTATATTTTATATTTTATATTTTATATTTTATATTTTATATTTTATATTTTATATTTTATATTTTATATTTTATATTTTATATTTTATATTTTATATTTTATATTTTATATTTTATATTTTATATTTTATATTTTATATTTTATATTTTATATTTTATATTTTATATTTTATATTTTATATTTTATATTTTATATTTTATATTTTATATTTTATATTTTATATTTTATATTTTATATTTTATATTTTATATTTTATATTTTATATTTTATATTTTATATTTTATATTTTATATTTTATATTTTATATTTTATATTTTATATTTTATATTTTATATTTTATATTTTATATTTTATATTTTATATTTTATATTTTATATTTTATATTTTATATTTTATATTTTATATTTTATATTTTATATTTTATATTTTATATTTTATATTTTATATTTTATATTTTATATTTTATATTTTATATTTTATATTTTATATTTTATATTTTATATTTTATATTTTATATTTTATATTTTATATTTTATATTTTATATTTTATATTTTATATTTTATATTTTATATTTTATATTTTATATTTTATATTTTATATTTTATATTTTATATTTTATATTTTATATTTTATATTTTATATTTTATATTTTATATTTTATATTTTATATTTTATATTTTATATTTTATATTTTATATTTTATATTTTATATTTTATAGCGACAGCGCTGCTGAGTGTGCGCACATCGGCGTCGTCAGTGCAAAACTTGTTCCCTCCTCTGTCTGTAAAGGTGGTGCGCAGTTTTCACAATTTTGCAGCAGGTGCGCTAAAATAATACAATTTAATATTTGTTATATTTGAAAAAAATTGCAAGTTCCTTAATCACAGCTTCGCGCTGCGATGAAGTCCATATTGCTGACACTGATGAAAGAGATAAAAAAAATCATTTTCTAACAAAACAAAAACATACTCACCATTCAGAGCCGCTGCGAAGGCGGCAGATAGGACAAATGCTGTGATCAATGCATTAGCATCACATCGTCGGTTTTGACTGCAGCGTATGAGGCCGCCACCGCTGAAGTTCACCGTTTCTTTCTGCGTTGCTCGGCGACGAGTTACCGCTGTCCATTTCCGTATCCTTTTGGACCGGACATGCGTTTTGCCTCGATTCCAGGCCCAGTTTATAGTCACTATACATGTGTGGAGGCGGTGGATAGTAGCCCGGCGCTGCCTGCGTGTTAGAGGCAGCTGTGGAGAATTTCTGGCTGGACGCCAGCTGCTGCACGACTAGCACCGCTAGTCGTGCAGCGACGGGCTGCTGTCACCAGTCTGCTCTCGTTTCTCGTTCTACTTTGTATTCACTAACAAAAAAAATAAATAAATAAACAAACAAACTTCAAAAAATTCCAAATCAAATCTTTCTTACCCAAAAAATATATTTTTTTGCAGTGTTTTTATTAAATATAAAATTCATACGCGTCTTAATATCCTTAACTCCGCACAATTGAATTCACCACAATTTATATCACTACATATTAATTTTGGAACATCTCACCTGTAAAAACAATAATTTGGCGCTAAAGTCCTGAAGAACTTAGGCCGAGCTCTCTTATCATTTGATTTGTTCGTGTTATATTAGTACTGAAAGTGATGGGACCCACACGATTTAATGCTGAATCCGAAAGGCATGGTAAGAGCTTTTCATAAGCAATGTATTACTATCGCAGGATAAATCCCATATTGCTCGCATATAGAGTTCGCACGTGATTGTTTCGTGCGACGCACGCTTACTACTGGCGAAGCGCTGGCATTAATTACGGACCGCCATTGGATTGACTACGGGCCAGAGTAGGAAACCACCATTGTGCCAGTACTGCGCCAGCATTACATTGTCAGAATTGGCAACCTATACTGGACAAGTACAGACGAAGCTCAGTACTCATACCAATACGGACCAGTATTAGTATGACTATGGTCTCAATAGTATGTCAGGTGTAAACCAGCGTTGTGCCAGTACTGCGTCAGCCATATTTTTCCAGAATTGGCAACCTATAAAGGGCGAGTAAAGGCGAAGCGTTGGCAGTAAATACGGCCCGACATTGGTTTGAAGACGGGTCCATTAGTATGCCAGTTGTAAACCAGCGTTGTGCCAGTACTGCGCCAAGACTGTATGCCTAGCATCGGCAACCAGAAGTGTGCCAGTACTGGGCCATTTGTTCCAGTCTGGCAATTTCTGCCTGGAGATGTGTATTTGAGTAACGGCACCGGGGCGAGCAGTAGGGGTCGCACTTTGGCCAACGTTGCTGTTGATGTGGGGGCAATGGTTATTCCAGCTGTATCTTCATCTCCAATTGAACACGCAAGACGATACGGTTGTTTTGCATCTGTTTGTAGTAAATATTATTAGACAATGAAATATGATGGATATTCGAGGAAAGGTTAGACTATAGTCTACTAAAGTATACATGCCTTCCACATGGTTTTGCGCTTCTTAACCATATACAATTCTGAAACATCTTGTAGAAGGTTGTGAACTTGAAAGAATCATAATATTTTATATGTTTTCTAATTTTAATTATGTTGACAGTTAATGAAAGGGTTTTCGTTTTATGATAAAAGTGTAAGTGTAGTTTACATTTTACAACCCTACAAAATAAGTATAAAAAATGGATCCTCATATAGGACAACAAAAAGGGCATTTTTTAATTAATTATCCCGTTCTATATCATCCAACCAATATCGCTCAACCCGAGCATCAAGACAGCTGCAGGAAATCGATGCCAGCAGCCAAAAAGTGGTAGACTTTTTTTTGTAAGCTTGTAAGTTTTAAGCCCTCTAATACCATTCTGGAGCCTAATTAAGGTTGTCCTAATCACAGAAGTCCAAACACTAATAGATTTCGTACGCGCGTTGTTATGTTATATTTTTTGTAAGGGTTTAACGCTAAATCAGAATGTGACGTTCCGTCGGTCGTGCTTTGATAGAATTTTGCTTGCTTTGTACAAACTTTACGAAATTTAATTGTCACAACGCGCCAGCGTAACTATTCAAAACGGAATGTCGCCTCACACACATAGAAAATTATTGTCGAATCCGACAATAATTTAAAAATATTTTATGTTAAAATGGATCCACAAATATTATTTTCAAATTATTGTCGGATACAACAATAAAATTATCAAACACGTATTGATAATAAAATGTTAGCTTTTAATAATTCTATTGTTAGTTTTGTTTTTGCTTTCAATGACATTTTTAATTTAAAATTGAAAAGGCAACAACAATGAAATAAATACAAACACCCTTTTTTAATTCAAAATGCACATTTATTTTGTAACTTCATACGATTAACAATGTTTAACACAATTCCACATCGTAAAGACCTTCCTTAAGACCATGACGTTTACATTTTGGTAGGGTTTGGCGACCGGCTCACATGGGTCGCCTGGTCAAACACGAACAGTGGGAGAACTTTTCCGCCGGTGTTGGAACGCAAATCAGTTGGGAAACCGTACCGTGCGTTTCGTTGAATGGCAAGTAGGGCTTGATGAGGAACATGGCAGTGCCGACGACTGGTTTCCTCGAACGTATGTCCGTCTGTTTAAAACACCATTGAGAGCAATTTTATAGTTGTCGCCCGATTAAAATTGTCGCCCAGATTAGCGATTTAGTCGTCGCGATTACAATTATTGGACATTTTTAGTCCACACAACAACGCGCGATAAATTTGGATATTTCCAAAATAGAAACATCAAATGTCAAAATAAAAAATAAAAACAAGGTGTCTAGCTATTTTTTTTATAATTCTAAATGAAAATTAATAATTTTAGTTTCAAAATTAAAAATAATATTGTCGTTTGAAGATTTTAATAAATTGAAAATATTTATTTTCAAATTTCAACAATAATTTTCTATGTGTACATGCGTTGTGTACAATAGCATAACTTTCAGTTTTTGTTTAGGTTATGGTTTTTTAGCAATTCTAGTCAGTAAAGATCAGAAATAGGTGTTTGAACAACGGAAACTTTTATCGCCAATCGCGGTAACCACATTGAAGTTGGTATGGGGCCATAAACTATTTAGATCGCACAATATACACCAAAAATGTCTTCTTTGAATTCTAATAAAATTCCCTAGTAAAGGAAAAATATAAAGGATCGGAAACGCGTTTTTGCACTTTCCTACTTATTTTATACTAGAGCACATACACTGAACTGGGTCAGGGTTGTCTTTATCAGAATGTACTGCTGGAATATCACGTCTACATTAAATAATATTTCCGGAGATTGAATTCTATTGAAGTGCTATGCTTTCATAACCGCCAATGGAGGAGAACGATTAAGTAAAAAAATCGCTGTCAAATTCCCTGGTGATATATTCTCTCCAGATGATACAGCGAGTCGCAGCAGATCAGTCATTCTAACAAAATGGTGAAAACTACAGCGAACATCCATGGATATCAATTAGTGCACCAAATATATGTTGAAAATGTTGCAGTTATTGTTTTTATTCGGAATTACTTCATCCCAATAAACCAAAAACTGGATATTAACCCAGTGTGATTTCAGCTCCGCTCTGATTTTTCTCGTTTAAAAATTATATGTCAAATCAATCGCTTCCTCTTTCAAGTTTCTCTGAAGAGATCATTTTTGAAAAATGGATGCCGATTGTTTCTCATTTGTTTTGTTCTTCGTTTTCAAATCGCATAAAATGAAAAAGTTTTCATAGACTAAAATGTCAAAAAGAAAATTAAGAAAAAAATCAATTTTCGTGAGACAGACAATAAATTGTACAAATTGGAATTGTATGTTTATTTTATAATTGCGGCGGTGTCCAGCGTATATACTGAAGGAACCAAATTGTAGAACCATGCGGTAAGTACTATTTTTTGTCAGAAATTATAATTTAAATGCACTTCTTATTTGGTTCACTTTTATTATCTATGTGGTTATGAAGACGTGGTAGTGGGTGTAGCATATGGCCTCTATAAGCAACATTAAATAATATTTCCGGAGATTGAATTCTATTGAAGTGCTATGCTTTCATAACCGCCAATGGAGGAGAACGATTAAGTAAAAAAATCGCTGTCAAATTCCCTGGTGATATATTCTCTCCAGATGATACAGCGAGTCGCAGCAGATCAGTCATTCTAACAAAATGGTGAAAACTACAGCGAACATCCATGGATATCAATTAGTGCACCAAATATATGTTGAAAATGTTGCAGTTATTGTTTTTATTCGGAATTACTTCATCCCAATAAACCAAAAACTGGATATTAACCCAGTGTGATTTCAGCTCCGCTCTGATTTTTCTCGTTTAAAAATTATATGTCAAATCAATCGCTTCCTCTTTCAAGTTTCTCTGAAGAGATCATTTTTGAAAAATGGATGCCGATTGTTTCTCATTTGTTTTGTTCTTCGTTTTCAAATCGCATAAAATGAAAAAGTTTTCATAGACTAAAATGTCAAAAAGAAAATTAAGAAAAAAATCAATTTTCGTGAGACAGACAATAAATTGTACAAATTGGAATTGTATGTTTATTTTATAATTGCGGCGGTGTCCAGCGTATATACTGAAGGAACCAAATTGTAGAACCATGCGGTAAGTACTATTTTTTGTCAGAAATTATAATTTAAATGCACTTCTTATTTGGTTCACTTTTATTATCTATGTGGTTATGAAGACGTGGTAGTGGGTGTAGCATATGGCCTCTATAAGCAGCAGTCCATAGGCAGCACCATCTTTAGCAATAAAAACGCCCCACAATGCATTGTCGCTAAGCAATGGTAGCAAACGCAAAATTGGCAGCTGCCGCCGGGAAAACTCCGGCATAACAATAGAAAATAGTCAAGCGTAACCTGGAGTTGGGCACCGATCGGTATTACCCTCGTACGGGCTGCAACATAAAAAATGTTTCTCATCGAAAACGTCCTATGGCCGACACATACTCGACGAACTTGGGATGACCAATGCCGTGGAAATTTAGATCAGGAACTCGCCAAGTTTCACCACTGGTAATTGGTGCAGCATACATATTACATTTATATACAATAATATATTTCTGATTTGTCCTAGACCACACATGGTGCTAACTGGTGTAGTACCGCGAAAAAATACACATTCTCTAATGTCGACAGCACCTTTTGCGAAACAACGAGGTGCTTCAAATCAAAGTGTAATACTTCAGCGTCAATACCTCGCTCGACAACGAGGAGTATTCGCGCATGCTTCAAGCATCGACATCTAGGAATAGAAGCACGCTACAAGGCGAGTCGAATCGCTTCCCCGAAACTTTCTACAGTCTAAAATGATACCGACCTGTGTATTTCATACCGGCGAACCGCCTGGAAACGATATAAGTGTCTCCGAAGCAGTTTGCTGAACGATATTTTGCAAAACAAACTGTAGCGCTCGAAGATTAATTCATTAAGATTATTTCATTAGTGTTGATTATTCGTTGATATTTAATTAATTTAAGTTATTTTATATATACTTAAAAAAATTGTTCAAAAACACTTAATTTTTCATGTAAAATCCATTGTTCAAAAGAATTTCTTAAAACACTGTAATAAAGACAAAACAAAAAATAATAAAAATGACATAGTTTTTATTGTCAGTAATTTTCTTTTGGATCATCTTTGGATCGGCGAAAAGTCAGTTTTCTCTTATCTACAAGTATTCTTTACTGACGTTTAATTTTCTCAGAGAGATTTTTGTGTTTGTTCAGATATTCGTCAGAGTAATACGTCATAAAAATGAAAGATAAAGAGGTGAGATCTCTATGTCTCTTTAAGTGCGCTGGCTTTCCTATTTTGATCATCTTTCTGAACATAACTCTGAGACATTGGTGAGGGATTTCTGATGTTTAGTTACGGAATAGTTCCTAAAGAGTTCAGAGACGACTCACTGGGAAGTGATTATCTAATGTATATTGAACATGGATATCGAAACTTTCACTGTAAAAAAGCGTTCAACTTTTTGTAATTGTAAGCTTGAAAACCATAGCGTTCTCCAGCCAAACTAGTAGCTTTTTATCCAATTGAATCTAGCCTTTACCTAAACTTGAATTCCGACATTCAATATACCTTCGAGGTTTAACTTAATTGTAAGCTATAAATAAAATGTGATTCGACCTTCAATTTACACTTGAATTCAAGCCCATATATTTGCCTAATTAAACGTTTAATTATAAAATAAAAGAAAACGCATATAAGTTATAATACTATATATTTAAAGGAATTAAAGTATGTTCTACAGCTGCAACAGCACCTGCACCGGTGTCAGTATACAGGAACTTCTTGTAAAATCCACGACGTGCTTCGAAGATCAAACCAGTGAATCCAATTGCGCCACTGCGATGTATAACATTGCCAGGCTCGCGTAAAATATCAATGTTTTCTGCGTATGAATGAAAATATATTAATATTTCATGAACGTATTCGTAAACCTTGGCCACTTACATTTTATATCAGCTCATCGTGCATTTTCCGTGCGGTAGAATTCTCGGGATTCATTTCTTCGGCTTGATCATGACATTACATCCGCACTGGTTGTAAAAGAAAATTCTCCAAATTTATCGAACCTTAAACTCACTGCTTATTGGGATTCAATTGAAAATTCGAGTTAGCTCACAGTTAAATAATTTAATTTAAATTTGTCAATAAAACTTAAACTAATAACTTTATTTGTCAAACACACGACTGTCTAAAAAGAAGCTCTACTCTGGCGTTGACTACGGCGTTACGATATTTTTTCAATCTATACGATATAACGCTTGAGGTCGCATTTTGTTTTGTTTCATATGAATGCCTTGTTTTTACTTTGTTTGTCAAAGCATGACCGACTGAACGCCGCCTTGTGATTTAGGTTTTATATTGCAGCCGCGATAGCTCAGTGGTTAGTGCGTTGGACTGCGAGCCGAAAGGTCCCCGGTTCAAGCCTGGACTGGGGCTAACAACATCTTTTCATAGAAACATTTTTCTATACCGCTCTACCTCTCGGCAGTAAATGGCAAACCTACGAGAGTAAAACATTGCCTATGAAAAGCTCTCACCCACCGTTCGGATTCGGCAATAAACTGTAGGTCCCACCAATTTGAGTACAAATATAACACGCACAGCTCAAAATGGTGAGAGAGCTCGGCCGAAGTTCTAAACAGGACTGTAGCGCCAAATTATTATATTATTATTATTGCAATCATAAAAAGCATTCTGTTTTTAGCGTCACTACGTTTTTGGTCGTAGAATTCACTGCACTTTTTTGGTAAAGTTATTTTCAAATCATTCTTAAATACATAGTAAGCACTAAAAATAGCACTTACTTTCTATTTGAAACTTACTTGAAAATCACACTAGACCATAAAGGTAATTATGATATTATGATAATTTTTGTCAAACGCTTACCCTGTTTCATCCCAATAATCAATGAATTTACGGTTCCATAAATTTGGAGAATTTTCTTTTACAACCAGTGTGGATGTAATGTCATGATCAAGTCGAAGAAATGAATGTTATTCCAACGTTGGTTTTCCAAGTTAAAAAAACTTGACACGAAATTCACTACCCAATTTACTCAGTCAACAAGAAAATTTTCATTTTTTTCACCACTAAATATGTGCCATATAAGTGCAGGACCAAACACGAAAGTCATCCCAAGAATTCTACTGCACGGAAAATGTACGATGAGCTGATATACAATGTAAGTGACCGAGGTTTACGAATACGTTTATGAAATATTAATATATTTTCATTCATAAGCAGACAACATTGATATTTTGCGCGAACCTGGCAAAGCTATACATCGCACTGGCGCAATTGGATTCACTAGTTTCGAGGCATGCAGTGGATTTTACAAGGAGTTCCTGTGCACTGCCACCGGTGCTGTTGCAGCTGTAGAACATACTTTAATTCCTTTTAATATATAGTATTATAACTTATATGCGTTTTTATTTTTTTTATATTTAAACCTTTAATTACGGAAATATATGCGCTTGAATTCAAGTGTAATTTGAAGGTTGAATCACATTTTATTTAGAGCTTACAATTAAGTTAAACCCCGAATATATATTGAATGTCGGAATTCAAGTTTAGGTAAATGCTTGATTCAATTGGATAAAAAGCTACCAGTTTTGCTGGAGAACGCTATGGTTTTCAAGCTTACAATTACAAAAACTTGAACGCTTTTCTCCACTCATACATAAATAATTTGAAATACATCCCTGCAATATCAGTGATAGATATATGACCCGTAATTTTACTAGTAATGAAAACTGATATTTTTTACGCCTTAGGTTTGCCACCATTTTTGATTTGTACACAGAGAAAACTGATTTGTTGCGGAAATTAACTAAATTGCGCTACCGAATCATTCGGTTGCGGCAACAACTGATAAAGTAGTTGCAAGAACTTCTTAACTCGGTTGTGCCAACCTCCTAGTCGGTGAGAATGAGATTGTGACAATCACCAAATCGGTGATCATGAGGTTGTGACAACCCCCTATTCGGTGAACATGAGGTTGTGGTAACCTCCAAATTGGTGAGCATGAGGTTCTCGCAATCTCCTAGTCGGTAAGTATGAGGTTTACTAAACTCCAATAGAAATTTTATTATAATATAGTTATTTATGTATATGAAACTTATGTATTCTATATGTATTATAATTGAGTAATATTCAATTCAACGCTGCAGTGTTGCAACCGAAATACATTTATAGTAACCTCATGTCATTAAAAGGAACGTACTTTATTTTTCTACAACTGAAATGTTAGTCCGCGCAACTGCACGTTCGTAACCTCATGTACCCAAAGAACCGATTTATTTAGCTCTGTGAACATTCGACTGATTCAGTTGTTGCAACACCGCGTATCAGTTCAAATAGCTAAAGAATACAATTGACACAACCAATTTGTTTAGTTGTGGTAGCCAATTTAATTATAAGAAATCGGCCAATTTTACCAAGCTCTAGCGCTCAAACGTGTTGCAAACACGAAGTCAGCGTCACAACAGCGTTCCCGAGATCGGAAATTGCCGACGACTCGTTGTGCTGCTGACTTCGTGTTTGCAACACGTTGGAGCGCTAGGGCTGCATATATAAATACATAGAAATAGAAACACAATAACAATATTGGTATTGCTTTTTTAAAAGACTACTGATTTCGCAGTTGAATCAAATAAATATTGGTTGCTTCAGCCTAATATAACTAACTATCTGTTAAGTCAACTAAATATTGGTTATGTCTCATTTTGAATTTAGTTGCCGTAAGAATGAAAATAAAAAAAATTAAAATGGATAAAAAGTTTGTTTTCCCAATCAATGTTGCAGTTGTTTCAACTAATAGTTGATTACGCTTCATACTATTGTTTACCATAAATGAATTTCAGTTGAGGTTGACTACATTTGGTACATGCAAATGAATATTCGATGAAACAACTGAACACCAAGCTAATATTTTTTAGTGTGTGGTTTTATTTGGTTACCCAGCAAGAACGTAGTCGTTCATATTATTAATCATTGTAGGGTAGAAATGATCAAAGTTTTGATCATTTTTTCGGTCACTTGTAGAATAGCGACGGGAAAAAATAATCAAAATATGTATGTTCGTGAGACTTTACATCCCTGTCTTACGCTTTTTCTTGCATGTTTAAGTGAGTATCAAACATTTTGCATTTGTGTTGGAGTTTCGGTCAGTGGTGTCTTGCTAGGTACCCACATAGAAAATTATTGTCGAATCCGACAATAATTTTAAAATATTTTATGTTAAAATGGATCCACAAATATTATTTTCAAATTATTGTCGGATACAACAATAAAATTATCAAACAAGATTTGATAATAAAATAATAGCTTTCAATAATTCTATTGTTAGTTTTGTTTTTGCTTTTAATGACATTTTTAATTTAAAATTGAAGAGGCAACAACAATGAAATAAATACAAACACAATTTTCTAATTTAAAATGCATTTTTATTTTATAACTTCATACGATTAATAATGTTTGACACAATTCCACATCGAAAGACCATCCTTAAGCCCATAACGTTTACACATTGGTAGGGTTTATTGACGGACTCACATGGGTCACAGGGTATCACTTCCCAATAGTCAAACACGAACAGTGGTAGAACTTTTCCGCCGATGTTGGAATGCAAATCAGTTGTGAAACCGTACCGTGCATCTCGTTGTATGGCAAGTAGGGCTTGATGACGATGGCAGTGCCGAACGAAAACAGTGCCGACGACTTGTTTCCTCGAACATATGTCCGTCTGTTTAAAACACCATTGAAAGCAATCTCTGGGTACTGGATGCAGATTAAATTTGTCACCCGATTATACGCGTCAACTACACGATCTAGTCGTCGCGATTACAAGCATTGGACATTTATAGTCCACACAACAACGCACGTTAATTTTGAATATTTCAAAAATAGAAACATCAAATGTCAAAATAAGAAATAAAAATAGGGTGTCTAATCGTCACTAACCTCAAAATTAAATTAAATTACGTAAAATATTTCGTAAATTTACCAGTAATTTAATCGTCACTTATTACCAAAAGAACAGTAACAAACCCAGATAGCAAAACGTGCGTCTAACGAAAAAATCACAGAGTGCGGGCGCATATGTGTGCACTAAGAAAACAAGATGTTTATGAAAGTCTTGCAGTAACTATCCTTTTAAACTTACGCCTTGAAGCAAATATTTAAACATCCCATAAGTTTCAATAATGTTGCAGCAAAACTATTAATATTTTTTAAATATGACTTACATGCAGATAGTAACGAGATGTTTGCCACAACAGCAATGAAAAATTAAATATTTACACTCTACTGATAGCAAACATCCACTTTTGTGGTATTTTGACATTTAACTACTATAAAAAAGGAAAATGGCGTACATTTTCCTTACGCTCAATTTATCCACAACAATTAAGTAAATAAAATGGTGTAAAAAAGTGTCAACGCAAGTATTACATTTTAATGGTAAAAGTGAAAATAAAATTTCCTGGGAATGAAATTATCAACAAGTGATGGAAAATATTTCTTTTCAGAGTTTACTTTGATGACAGCATCGCCGGACGGACTTGGTTCCTCCGCGAAGAAGTGTCAAGTCATTGTACAATTTCACCTTCAAAGGATTTATAAAGACGATGGCGATGTATTAACAGGATACTGTTTTAATTCTAGAACAAATAAAAATACATTCGATTCATTTTATTTTAATTCAATAAAAATTACTCCGCGAATTCTAATGGAGTACCTTTTCCAAATATTCCTGAACTATCTTCATATTTGTAAGATGTTTATTTGTTGGTTGCTATAAATAATCATAAATTTAGAAGATGGTTGCCACCAATATTTACTGTATTTGTCGGGTGTTTGAGAGATGGTTGTCTTAAAGACGATCTAAATAATTTGTAAATATCTTGATATTTAGGGCTGTGATATTTCTGGTAATCATCTTTGTTTTCTTAATGTGGGGTATATACGAGTCATATGACTATCATGTCGTGCGTGCGCATGAGTGCGGGCTATATGCGAGCAATATGAACTCACTGCATGCTATGAAACTCTCACTGAAATCGCATTCGTGATACGTAAATGCGGAATCACGACGTGATATTCATATGATAGTAATATAATGGAAAAAATGTCCCACGAAAGCCGCATGCATGATTGTAAAATGCGTCACATGAAGTGATGTTAAAATGAAGGCAATTTGAGTGCATAAAAGTCGCATGAAAGTCACACGAATGAATACAAAATGCGGTGCATAAAGTGCGACCTAAATGATGGCAATATGAGAGCATGCAACATGCACGAAACCCAATAAGCAGTTTAAGGTTCGAAGGAAAATTTTTATTTTTCCGCCACAACAAATGCGCCACTGCATTCGAACAATCAGTGAGATCATTGTTCGCTTGAATAAGCACACAGAAAATCATTTAATGTATTACTGCAGGCCAAGGTTTACGAATACGTTTATGAAATATTAATATATTTACATTCAAACGCAGACACCATTGATATTTTGCCTGGCTTCACTGGATTGATTTTTGCGGAACGTCGTTGATTTTACAAGAAGTTTCTGTACACTGCCACCGGAGCAGTTGCTGTTGCAGCTGCAAGAATCTAATGTAGGACATAATTTAATTCCTTTTAATATATAGTATTATAATTATACCCTACACCTATGAGGTACAGGGTATATTAACTTTGTGCATATATTGTAACGCCCCTTTGGAGGCGTGTCCGGTATGGAAAAGTATATATATTCTTGATCAGCATCACTACCCGAGTCCGTTTAGCCATGTCCGTCTGTCTGTCTGTCCGTCTTGCTGTCCGAATACAGAATAACTTGAGAAATACTGATCAGAATGCGATGAAATTTCGTCTCAATATATTTTAGCCAAAAGTAGGAACTGAGTTTGAAAATGAGCCAAATCGGTCAACGGACACGCCCACCTCTCATACAAGTCACTTTTATATAACTCTTTCGGAACTAATAACTCGAAAAGTATTCAAGGTATAGTTTTAAAATTTAAAACGTATTGTTATAATTCACCTAAAAATATGTGGTCCAAAAATGGGCGTGATCCGCCCACTTTTTTATTTTCATTATTTCCCGGGTTTTCATAGTGGATATTTGATCCGTAAATTATTAAAATCAAATCTATGAAATATTAGCCTTTCAAAATTTTAAATATAGGCGTGGTCCGCCCAAATTTATTTTTTAAGTTTTTTATACTTTTTATAAATTTTTTAATATATGGGGATATTAGACGTAAATTTCTGATATATGAATAATATTCTGAGGGTGGGGAGGTTCAGCATAATTAAAAATTTAAAATTAAGGTATACAATTAAATATTCCTCATTAATATCTCCACCAAAGGTGTAGGGTATTCCATAGTCGGGCCCGACCGACTATAAAAATCCGCCCCATGTGACCGAACTTACCCATGTGACCTAACTTTCCCAACTCGTTTATATGCGTTTTATTTCATTTTATATTTAAACTTTTAATTTGGTAAATATATGCGCTTGAATTCAAATGTAATTTAATGGTCGATTTCAAGTCAAAATTAAAATAAACATCAAGTGAAGAACCATATTTTATTTAAAGCTTACAAGTTAACCTCGTATGTATATTGAATGTCGGAATTCAAGTCTAAGTAAAGGCTAGATTCAATTGAATGAAAAGCTCCCAGTTTTGCTGGAGAACGTTTTGGTTTTTCAAGCTTACAATGACAAAAAGTTGAACGCTTTTCTCCAGTGAAAGTTTCGATATCCATGTTCAATATACATTCGATAATCACTTAATATCCAAGTTTTTGGTTTATTAGGAAGTCGCACGAATGTGAGCATATTGTGCAGAATAATGCCCGATTTACATTGTATCTTCTGTGAGTCTCACTGTATCTCCTAGTGGTGCATTTTTTCAAAAAAATACTGTTTTTACATGAAAATTTAAAAAAATGCAACCCTAGGCGATACAGTGAGACTCACAGAAGATACAATGTAAATCGGGCATAATAAACTGTCCAAAGTGCCATATAACGAATACAAATTAAAATTCTAACTTGACAACTTTTCGTCCCAAGCATGCGTATGCAATAGTGGTAAGTTTAGTGTTGTGAATTTTTTTGATGAAAAAAAATTGATTTTGCCTAAGCAATATATTATTTTTATTTTTTGAAGTACACACAGAAAATCCTCTTTTGGCATGAGGTTAATTGAACCAACGAATACATTTGTTGTAACCTCATGTCATTAAAATGAACGTACCTTATTTTTCTACAACCGAAATATTAGTCCGCGCAACTGCACGTTCGCTTTCCGTAACCTCATGATTGCATTTTTCATTCTGCCAAAATTGACATTCGTGCATTTGTTACGGTGATTGAGTTAGTTGTTGTATCAACAAAATATATGACAAGCGGCAACCTCATGTTTATCAGCTTCGGTTGCCAGTTTCTTGCCAACAATTATGGATACATGCGGAAATAAATAAACATCAAAAATTTTCACATATCGAAAACAATTGGAAATTCATTAATTAAGTTACATTGTGAAATAAATATACAAATATTAATAAAATAAAATACATTATTCATTAGCTAGTGAAATATAATATAAATAAAAAATATGTGACAATGGAAATAGTTTTTTGTTATTTATTGGTTATGAGGAAATTAAAAATAAATGCATGCAGATACATGTATCTTTTCATAGTTTTTTTGCAGGGAGCAGGAATTAGTAGATATACTTCTTAATTGTGTGGGCGGCATATTTACGCAACTATAATATTGTTACGAAAATTCAGGCTACGGAAAACTGTTCTACGAGTTCGTATCGCTAGATTGTGTACAAAATAAAAACGCACTAATATTTGGTTTTAACTAGTATTATTTCAACTAGTATTAATTAACTTTATTTATTTAAATAACAACTTAAAGAATAATCACTTATATCAACTGCTGAATCTATACAATTAAGCTTAACAATGTTCACTCACGAGACGCACTAGTTCACTATCAAATCACAACTGAAGTGCTGTACCTCAGATGCGGCTCCTTTATATACTGCATGCATCAGTTCGACACGTTTCGACAAGCTTCGACTTGTTTCGAGAACCTTCTACTCGTTTCGTGAATGACGCATGCTATTGGCATCTCATTCGCACTCATGTGTTTTAATGCGCTGATCTTCCATCTCTTTCTCACACACTGCCTCAGTGCGCTGAATGATCTTCCGTCTTTTTCTAACACATGCTTAGTGCGCTGAATTGTCTTGCGTTTCGTAACAATATATATAGAATACATAAATAACTTTGTTATAATAAAATTTCAACTATTACTAGTAGAACCTAATGCTCACCAATTTGGATGTTGTCGCAACCTCATGATCAGCGATTTGAAGGTTACGACAACCACATGTTCACCGATTAGGAGGTTGTAACAACCTGATGATCGTCGATTTGGAGGTTGCCATAATCTCATGATCACCGATTTGGAGGTTGCCATAACCTCATTCTCACCGCCTAGGAGATTGGCACAACTGAATTAAGAGGTTGTTCTAACTTCTTTATCAGTTGTGATCGCCACCGAATGATACGGTAGGAAAACTTAGTTGGTTGCCGCAATGAATCAGTTCTCTGTGTGCAGTATTTAGAAATGTATCATATTTCGTGAACACACTTATTTCATATTTGTGTAGTATGGTAGTTTTCAGTTGTATGTACCAAAAACAGATGTTATTGTTTCATTAAAAATTTATATATATTGCCTATTGGCCATATACCATATATAATTATGTCTTTTGTTACTTATTTTTAATTCAATATTTCATATCAATTCATATTTTTTAAAACAAAATAAACAAATTAGATTAGTGATGTCGATTTAAGAAAACAACTCATACACACAGAAAAATTTTCTTTTGGCATGAGGTTAATTGAACCAACGTTTCAGTGTTGCAACCGAAATACATTTGTTGTAACCTCATGTCATTAAATTGAACGTACCTTATTATTCCACAACCGAAATGTTAGTCCGCGCAACTGCACGTTCGGTTGCCATAACCTCATGCTTGCATTTTTCTTTTTACCAAAATTGATATTCGTGCATTTGTTACGGCGATTAAGTTGTGGTATCAACAAAATAAATGACAAACGGCAACCTCATGTCTATCAGCCATTAAGGATATATGCAGAAATAAATAAACGTCAAAAATTGTCACAAAACAATAGGAACTTCATTAATTAAGTAAAAATGCGAAATAAATATACAAATATTAATCAAATAATATATTTATTCAATACAAATTGCTCGTGAAATTAATATAAATAAAAAATATGTGACCAATGGAAATAGTTTTTTTTTTATTTATTGGTTATGACCAAGGATTGAAACCGAAACCGAAACCGATATCCGTTTAAAACCGTTTCATTTTTAAAACCGTAACCGAAACCGTTATACGAAAATGAGAAATAAACCGATTTCCAAAACCGAAATAAACGAATTTGGTTTTATATCGGTTTTTAAAAAAGAATAAAAAGAAACAGAAAAACATATTTTATATAGAAGATCTTAAGTACAGGGCATGTTTAAATCTCATTTAATAAAATTTGGAGTTCCTAAAATAAAAATATTTTGTTGTACAAAAATTAACATGTTGTTTTTTGAGAAACAATATTACCAAAACAATGATCTTTGGTCTAAAATTGTTTTTTTTTCATTAATTTGTGTAGCGGTAAATCGAATTAACAACAAAACACCAGATTGTTAAAAATGATTCAATTTTTAATGATATTGTTTTTTTATTTATTGTATAAGTAAAATATATAGGGAGCCTGGGGTAAAGTAGGGCAAGTTTTGAAAAGTTCATTTGAATAATTATTGAATTATTTTAAAGGATCTATTCAATAGAATACCATTTAAAGGGTTTTTCAAAACAGCTCAATTTTGGAATATATATTAAGGATAACAGAATTATAATAAGATGCTAATGCAAGAAAAAATTAGAAAAAAAAGTAAAATTATAAAAATCTCAGTGACTACTTAAGAAAAGTATACAGGCAGATATTGCAGTTCAAAATTTCTTTGGCTTTTATGGATGGAAATTGTACAAAATTCTTCTTCTTCTTTTCATGAAGTTTAAGACAATTACCGATGTATTCTTGCTGCTCTTGTTTAAGGTTCGCTTCTCGGCTCACTTCTGCAATTCAGATCATATCTCAGGTGAAAACATTGTTTAAATTACGTTTCCCACTTTATCCCTATATCACAAATTGAACATAACTTAGCACCATATAAACAGTGTTAAATTATTTGAAAAATATGGAAAAAAAGAAATTTTATTCAAAAACCGAAATCAAAACCGAAACCGTAAATTGGAACCGGTATACCGAAAACGTTTCGTTATAAAAACTTTAAACCGAAACCGAAACGCGGAAAAACCGAAACCGAAATCGAAACCGTTATTCGTTTAGGTTTCAATCCTTGGTTATGAGGAAATAAAAAATAAATGCATGCAGGTACATCCCAATATGCCATTCCACTTAATGATAACATGCGAATGCTTTGAAATCAGTCATTACATTCAAATCGTATAGTTGAGATTAACGTTTGAAATATGTTTCACCTAAAATTAAGAATCATAGCTTTTTCAATAAAAACTGGTAGCTTAACCTTAACTTAAAAATTCTCTTATTAATATTAACACAAAATCTTAAACCGTTTTCAACGTTTACTTCAAATCAAGATTTAGCCTTATTTTCAACTCGATATTAAAATAACCTACATTTAGTTTTTTTCTTTTAAATATTGATTTAATCCTGCAAAATTAGCAAAAGAAAGGGGATCCTCATATAGGACAACAAAAAGAGCATTTTTCAATTAATTTTTCAAAAAATATGTCATCCTACCAATGTTGTAGACTTCAAGCCCCGAGCGTCAAGACATCTTCAGAAAATCGATGCCAGCATCCAAAATTTGGTAGACGTGTTTTTTAAGCTTGTACGTTTCAAGCTCACGAATATAATTCTGGAGCCTATTCAAGGTTTGCGGGGCGGTCGAAATATTGTTTTAAATATTCACAAACATCCAGACCCTAATAGATTTCGTTAAGCTATAAGATTGGGACACGCGTTGTTATATTTATTTTTTGTCAGGGTTTCTATTGCAAACATAAAAACATACTGTTTTTAGCGTCAATACATTTTTGTCCCTTATTTTCACTGCCCTATTTTGGTAATTTTATTATCAAATCATTTTCAAATTCAGAGTAAGCGATAAAAATAGCACTTATTTTCTCTTTGACTCTGATTTGAAAAACACACTAGACCTTAAAGGCAATTATGATTATTTTTGCAAACGCTTACCCTGTGGCATATTGGAATGTATCTTTTCATAGTTTTTTTTTTCAGGGAGCAGGAATTAGTAGATATGCTTATAAATTGTGTTCGCGACACTTTTACTCTTTACACTTCGGCTGATAGAATACATAAGTTTTATATCATAAATAACTATGTTATAATAAAATTTCAATTGGAGGTTTAGAAATCCTTATGCTTACCGACTAGAAGGTTGCGACAACCTCATGCTCACCTATTTGGAGGTTGTCACAACCTCATGATCACCGATTTGGAGGTTGCCACTACCTCATTTTCGACGACTTAGAGCAACTACTTTATCAGTTGTTGCCGCAACCGAATGATTCGGCAGGGCAATTTAGTTGGATGACGAAACAAATCAGTTCTCTATGTGTACTTAATATATGAACTCGTTAATATTGATTGTAAAAACAGTGGACATTTCTTTTTTATTCACATATATTCATTAAAAATATATATTTTCATTGAAATATAGTGCATTTTGGTGAATTTGAATTCAATAATCAAATAATGTTTGTAATATCAAGTACTAAATGTCTCAAATTCAGCATCACTAAAAAACTACAAAAGTACCACGAAATCAACTCATGGTTTCTGAGAAGCAGAACTTCTATTTTTTGCCACCATTATGTTTTGTTATTGTAAAACTGCTACTTGACACAACTGCGACTGTACATGGGCAACTGCTACGTTTCTTAAATAACCTTATTGTTGCATTTTTTCAAAAAATTACTATAATAATTAAATGAAACAGAAATATGTTAAAAAAAGACAAATATAAATGTACTATAATTTGTTTGAGAGAAAACAATATAAAAAAACAAAATCAATTGACATTCCGTTAATATTTTCACGAACTGAAAAGAACATTATGGGTTGGACAAGGACTGTCCTCAAGACCAGCAATTATCTTGCCGTGCAATCGACGACAATTACTTAAGAAAAATAGCCATGTGCTGGTTGGGACAAAAACTAAATGTCACTATAATTGAAAAAAGGAAGAAACAGTGCCTTACATATATGAAGCTAATCACAGTTCAAATGCCCCTCTACACCCAAAGAACGAATCAGTTGGGGCAACCGTCTTTTTTTGCCAACCGATTTAATTAGTTCAGCATATCAGTGCACACAACTATTGAATACAATTGACAGCCAATTGACAGGTAGCCAATTTTATTATGAGAAATCGGCCATTTTACCTAGCCCAACGTGTTGCAAACACGAATTCAGCATCACAACTGCGTTCCCGAGATCGGAAATTTCCGACGACTCGTTGTGCTGTTGACTTCGTGTTTGCAACACGTTGGAGCGCAAGGGCTGCATATATAAATACAACACATAGAAACACAATAGCAAGTACTTTGTGGAATAGTCTCTTGTTGAAGAAAGTGTATTTGGGCATGAACAAAACTGAACAGTAAAAATGAACAAGTCTTAAAACAATTCCAAATTTTGTTTTACACGTGGCACGTGCTGTCCGTAGCACACAAAAAAACGAGTGAACAATCTGAAGCTTGTGCGACTGATGTTGTCCTGCTTTGGCATTGCTTTTATACAAGACAACTGATTTCGCAGTTGAATCAAATAAATATTGGTTGCTTCAACCTAATATAACTAACTATCTGATAAGTCAACTAAATATTGGTTATGTCTCATTTTGAATTTAGTTGCCGTAGCAATGGAAATTTAAATGGATAAAAAGTTTGTTTTCCCAATCAATGTTGCAGTTGCTCCAACTAATAGTTGATTACGCTTCATACTATTGTTTACCATAAATGAATTTCAGTTGAGGCTGACTACATTTGGTAGATGCAAATGAATATTCGATGAAACAACTGAACGCCAAGCTAATATTTTTTGTGTAAAAATTAACCACTACAATAATTCTATAATTTTAAAATTTACCATTATTTAATTTAAATAAATGTATATTTATTTTTTAAATTAATAAATTAGTTTGAAGAATAGTCGATTACGACTCCCGATGCGTAACCACACTGCTCTAGCGGATTAAATTGTAACGCATCCAGTAGAGCAACAGTCAAATAAAAACAATTTTTAAACGTAAGCAGCACAATGACAAGTTTAATGTGTAACTTCTGCCACGTAGTTTTCCTCAATATGAGCCATATCACCTCGTTGGAGGAGGCATATTCATTTAATTTTGTTCTTGAATTCAATCTTAAACATTCGATTAATTTAAATTTCTTTGTTTTTTATTTGAGTTTTGTTTATTAGTTTGAATTTAATTTTAAACTTCAAAATATATAAACATGCCAATATTTGACAACAATTTAAATTATTTTATTGCAGCATCGCTTCCTATAAAGTTTTGTAACAGAACTTCATAGGAAGCGATACTGCACTCAGAAGAAAATGTACCATTAAGTACTTTATGGTACGACCATTGATGTTATGGTTCATGTATTAATAGTTTTTTCTTTTTAAATCAAAAGTTTTCTAATTAATTCAATAGTATTTGGAAAATTCAGTACCATAAATTTAATTATTTCAATATTATTATTTTAAATAGAATAAATACTGTTGTTTTAATGGTTTCCTCCTATTATAATAAACGAGGTGTAAAAAAACACAAAAACGAATACAAACATGTTCGTTTTGTACGTCATTCTGCGTGTTTACTCAAAATGGTCGCATGTATTTTTTTGTAATATTCCACATTATTTAACGCGACATTGGTAAGGACTCAATGTATTTAATGTAAATAAATTATATTTATATATTTATTTATATATTTATTTAATACAGAAAATAAATAATACATCGAACTTCTATTATGGCAACGGACTCAAAAATAACTGCAGACTGAAGAACAACAATCAATTATTGGAAACCAAAGCAAACATTAAATGTGTTATAACCTTTTGCAGCAAGAAGTGTCTCTTTATGTGTGTTGTAAAAGTGATTATCAATTTTGACATTTAAATAAAATAATATATACAATAAATTAACTAAAATACATTTTTGTATTAATAAATTATTAGGAAAATGTAATTTGACAATACCATAAAATTAATAATACGTATAATTAAATTTGTATAGGTCTTTGTTATTGTTATTAAAATATCACATTATAAAATTTATGGTACAACCACACATTGTATTAAAAGTTTCAATATTACTGAAATAATGGGACGCATCCTATTGACTAATTTTAATGGTATAAATTATTGTTTTTCTATTGAAATACTATCAATTTACCATGATTTTTTTCTGGGTGTGCAATACAGAAAAGTTCAACATGTTGAACTTTGTGTATCGCCTCCTATAATGTGATACAGTTGCAATATCACTTCTCTTATAATTTTGCAAGCTATCTGGTCGCTTACACCTGTACATTTTCCCATAAGATTTATTGCCCTTTATTTTGGTGTATCCCCAGGAGATACAGTGTATCTCCGGAAGATACAATGTAAATCGGGCATAATATTCGTTCCGCTTAAGTGCCAGCACACATTGATAAACTAGTGCTAGTTTAAGTGGCTTAAGCCGCCGTACTAACAGATGCCGCATTTTCAGCACGTCCAGCGTCCAGTAACAGCGGTGTATTAGCCGATTTGATCATTAATGATGCCAACTGCAACAGGTGATATAATGCACTCGCCGCAGCCAACGAACGCTAATCTCTCCAATCTACAGCATCTGGGTCTTCAGCAGTGATAGTTTTTGTCTGGCCGTCTCACAGGATGCAGGATGGACGCTCTATATGCAATTTGCAGCTACAGGAAGCGCAATACAAGGATGAAGAAGAATTTATTTCCGATGTACCGGTGGCAGAGAAACGCTCTTTATTTCGCTTCCTGCTTCTCCATTTTATTGATGACGTGTGCATCTCATTGGCCGACGGTTAGTGTCTCCTGCAGTTGGCATCTTTGATGAGAAAATCGACGCATTCACCGCTGCACCTGAACCCACATTAAGCGATTTGGAAGGATACCATATCGTCGACTTGACACAAATGTCGAGTTATCAGCTTAATCACGACAAAGTGATTAAAGCCAAAGATGTGGATACGATCGAGCTACAGCAGCAGTTATCGACGACTGTGCAAAACACTGGAACGTCAAGATGACAATACAATGGTTGTATAGTTATTAGTTTTATCATGTATTGAATTCAACTATTTTTAATTAAAATGCATATGTCAAAAAGAAATTATGTGTGTTTTTATATAATTTTTATTTTTGTGTTAGTCGCATTTTTGAGGGCTATAAGAGGCTAAAATGCGTAAAATTTTCGCACTCTTGATACTACATTGAGGCTCAAATGCGAAGAAATAAAAAATATCTCGCACGTGTGCGTGCTTATTGTGCTTAAAATGAGGGTTTAAATGAGATTAATTAAAAAATAGATAAAAATTCACACGCACACAAAAGTTTCGGGCAGAACTATACTTTATAGGGCCGGTCGAAATTCACAAAGAAAAATTGTCACGATCTTTTAAATGGGGAAAGAGTGACGACAAATTTTTTTTTGCCTCTCGGACCCCTGACAGCGACTAAAAATCGAAAACCGACCGAGGTCATAAGTGTTTTTGAATTATAACGAAGTGGGCGGGGAAAAAATAGCTTAAAAATAAAAAAAAGTGACCTCGAGGTCACGTGGAACCCTTTAAAAATCAAAAACCTGTTTTTTTTCAAACTCAAATTCCTGGAAACAAAAAGAGTGGAAAAATGAAAATAATAAAATATCGTACTAATTAAGTTAGTGTACAAGAAGACGATTTTTATCACATTGATTAACAAAGTGTACAAGACTCATATTTAACTTTTTTGAATAAAACATCTTTTTTGTTCTCAGTGTACGCAAAATTTTCCATGCCCATGCTACTGTATATTTCAAGAATTTTAAGTTAAAATTTTAATTTTAAGTTAAAAAACAGTTATGTTTTATTTTTAAGGGTTACAACGTGACCTTGAAGTCACTTTGTTATTTTTAAGGTCTGGTTTTTGCAACGTGTGACAATTTTCATATTTTTTTTGCCCCGCCGACTTCGTAATAATTCAAAAACCACTTATAACCTCGGTCGGTTTTTGATTTTTGGGCGGTTCCAGGGGGTGGGCGGCAAAAAAATTTTGTTTTTCGCTCCTTTTAGGGGGCGTGGCAATTTTTTTTTTTTTTAGACCGGCCCTATAAAGTAAAGTTCTCCCAAGTTTCGGTCATTTATATCCCGACAATCTTAAAAACGTTATAGAAACTTTTAATGAAACTTTCAGTTTTGCTACTACCCAATAAACCAAAAACCTGGATATTAAGTGATTAACGCTTCACTGGAGAAAAGCGTTCAACTTTTGGTAATTGTAAGCTTGAAAACCATAGCGTTCTCCAGCAAAACTAGTATCTTTTTATCCAATGGAATCTAGCCTTTACCTAACCTTGAATTCCGACATTCAATATACATTCGAGGTTTAACTTAATTGTAAGCTCAAACTACGAGCCGAACGGTCCGCGGTTCGATCCCCAGCGACTGCCAACATCTTTTTCATAGAAAACATTTTTCTATGCTACGCTACCTCTCGTCAGTAAATGGCAAACCTACGAGAGTAAAACATTGCCTATGAAAAGCTCTCACCCGCCGTTCGGATTCGGCAATAAACTGTAGATCCCACCAATTTGAGTACAAATATAACAATATACAAATATAACACGCACAGCTCAAATGGTGAGAGACCTCGGTTCTATACAGGACTGTAGCGGCATTTGTTGTGTGGATTAAAAATGTCCAATAATTGTAATCGCGACGACTAAATCGTGTAGTGTAATCCGGCGACAAGGCTAATCTGGGCGACAATTTTAATCGGGCGACAACTCTAAAATTGCTCTCAATGGTGTTTTAAACAGACGGACATACGTTCGAGGAAACCAGTCGTCGGCACTGCCATGTTCCTCATCAAGCCCTACTTACCATTCAACGAGACGCACGGTTCGGTTTCCCAACTGATTTGCGTTCCAACACCGGCGGAAAAATTCTCCCACTGTTCGTGTTTGACCATTGGGAAGTTATACCCGGTGATCCATGTGAGCCGGTCATCAAACCCTACCAAAATGTAAACGTCATGGTCTTAAGGAAGGTCTTTCTGATGTGGAATTGTGTCAAACATTATTAATCGTATGAAGTTATAAAATAAAAATGCATTTTAAATTAGAAAAGGGTGTTTGTATTTATTTTATTGTTGTTGCCTTTTAAATTAAAAATGTCATTATAAGCAAAAACAAAACTAACAATAGAATTATTAAAAGCTAACATATTATTATCAATACTTGTTTGATAATTTTATTGTTGTATCCGACAATAATTTGAAAATAATATTTGTGGATCCATTTTAACATAAAATATTTTTAAATTATTGTCGGATTCGACAATCATTTTCTACGTGTGCATATATTTCCCTAATTAAAGGTTTAAATATAAAATAAAATAGGGGATGAAAATATTTCATCCTCTATTGGTTCTCTTGAGCACCGAAGGACCGTAGGGTGTGTAAGCCTGTTTTATAGGTATTACAATGGTAAGTGTTCGAGGGAAATACATGGCCTGATTCTCTCGTTCTACTCGGGCATCGAACCAAGCCCACCCCTTCGTAGTTCACTCGGTACTCAACAGAACCACGCATTACAGAGATAATTCGTTCTTCAGTCGCACGATACGTTTGTGGAACAATCTCCCTGCCTCTGTTTTTCCCGACATTTTTAATATTGGGAAATTTAAAGCAAACATCCACCGACACTACTCCATCTTTCCTCCTCCCTTTAACCTATAATCCTTTCTTACGATCAACACTGTGCATTGCACGAATAGGGGGCATCCCCTGAGCGTTGGTTAATTTGTAAAAAAAAAAAAAAAAAAAAAAATATAAGTTATATTACTATATATTAAAAGGAATTAAAGTATGTTCTACAAATGCAACAGCACCTGCACCGGTGGCAGTGAACAGGAACTTCTTGCAAAATCCAAGACGTGCCTCGAAGATCAAACCAGTGAATCCAATTGCGCCACTGCGATGTATAACTTTTCCAGATTCGCGTAAAATATCAATGTTGTCTGCGAATGAATAAAAATATATTAATATTTCATAAACGTATTCGTAAACGCGGCCACTTACATTGTATATCAGCTCATCGTGCATTTTTCGTGCAGTATAATTGTCGGGATGACTTTCGTGTTTGGACATGCAAATATATATTAATTGATTTGTCTGTTTTTTTTTGGTTTGACAGGACTGGGGAATCAGGCCAGGTATTTCCCTCGAACACTTGCCGTTGTAATACCTATAAAACAGGCTTACACACCCAACGGTCCTTCGGTGCTCAAGAGAACCAATAGACGATGAAATATTTTCATCCCCTATTAAATATATCGCATGTTGTTGGATTCGGTCCAGGAACTCCAAGGAGGATTTTGAGGCCCATGCCCAAATGTGCGAATTGAATTCCATTTTAGGCCGTATAGGTACCCAAGAAACATTTATACGGAGCCTACGACACACACGGAATCACAATACCGTCATTGACGGCATGTTTACGGAGCATTGAGCAAGTATCCGTCGTAGCATATACGATTACGCACCGTAAACGTACTGTCAAAACGGACGACTCCGTTAGAATTCCGTTTTGCTCCGTAATTTTAATAACTTCGTATGATTGCCGTTTTGCTGTAGTCGTTTACGGTACCGTTGAAACGGAGTACTCCGCAAATTTTCCGTTTATACTCCAACTCAACGGCACCGATTTTCTTCCGTTATTAGTTTATTTTTGAAATGTGAATTCATTTGATTTCGTGAACAATACAATGAGTTTGGAGGAGCGCTGATGGCGCATGCAAACAAGCTGGAAACCAAACAAGATAAGTGAATCAAATACAAATAGTATAAGTTTTTATACAAAACATCTTTTCAGAAAGGCTTCAAACTGCATTTAAGTCAACAAGGACTATATATTTTCTATGACCTGCAAAATAGAAAACCCTTAGCACGCGTGCAAAAATGATAAGTATGGCGCGAGAGGCAACGACGATGTCGAAGAACTGTTGGTCGGAAAAAGCCTCTGCATCAAGTTGTACATCTTCGAATTGTTTGAATTTCTTCGGACTGATTCGATGGTGGGTTGATGCGGCTCAAGTTCCGAATTGCAATGGATAGTCGTTGTCGCCCGGCACAAAATACGCGCATTTGCTTTTAAATATCAAAATAATAACAACAAATGTAAGTAATATAATAATAGTTTGGCGCTACAGTCCTGTATTGAACTTCGGCCGAGCTCTCTCACCATTTTGAGCTGTGCGTGTTATATTTGTACTCAAAGTGGTGGGACCTACAGTTTATTGCCGAATCCGAACGGCGGGTGAGAGCTTTTTCATAGGCAATGGTTTTACTCTCGTAGGTTTGCCATTTACTGACGAGAGGTAGCGCGGTATAGAAAATGTTTCTATGAAAAGATGTTGTTAGCCCCAGTCCAGTCTTAAACCGGGGACCTTTCGGCTCGCAGTCCAACGCACTAACCACTGAGCTACCGCGGCTACAAATGTAAGTAAATGACATTAATAATCATAGTTGCCAGACATTTACTATTTGTGGCGTAGTTGCCAACTTTATAATAAATTTTCCATATGCGGTATTTTTAATAGTTGCGTGAATGGGGTAATTTTGTAACATAATTTGTGGTATAAATCGTTTTACAATTTTTTCCACACAATTGAAAAAAATGTCTTATTCGTATTAAATTTAATTTAAATATTAGTTTATTTCTGGTAATTTTCAATTACTATATTATTCTTTATATGGGATTTATATTCTATTGACGTGTGTTTTAAATTAGTTCTTGTGATTTTATTATTTTTGTTAAAATTAATAATATATATTTTTTTCATTTATTTACAGATGTTTATATCAAAAAATAGATTGAAATCTTAAAACGGCATTTCAACGAATTACAGTACTTAACCGAGATTACCTGTATATTAATTAATTCTATAATGTTGTAATATTTTTTAATACTTAATTTTGTAATTATTTTTAATTTGTTGTAAAATAATAATATGCAAAAGGTAATTTTGTATGGTATGAAAAGAGTTTTTAATTTATTCCCTACGTTTTTATACGTTACATTAACGGACCGTCGAAACGCAATCTTAACGGACTCACTCCGAATTTTGTCCAGAATGGCGGTCCGTTAAAAGGACCGTCAAAACGTAATATCAACGGATGCATTCCGTATTTCATCCAGTATGACGGTCTATAAACGTACCGTCGAAACGTACTCTCGACGGACTCACTCCGTTTGTCATCCAATATAACGGTCCGTTAACGTACCGTCGAAACGTATTCTCAACTGATTCGAAATCCTTTTCGATGTTCCTCTTTATCCGTTCACTGGACCGTTTTCGTATCCAGAAAACGGAACGTTTACGGAATCGTATTCCGTATGATGTTCCGTATACGGCACTGTTAACGGACCGTTTTGTTTCTTGGGTAGTGTAGACAGTGCGTAGGTCAGCAGGAGTGAAGTATGTTTTACACCGTTTTAAAAAACAGAGGCACTGGGCCGCTCCTTTCGACACATTAAATATGTGGTCATTCCAACGGAGATCACATTGAATTGAAATGCCCAGAACGTCAAGAGCAGCTGACTGTGCAATATTCACTGCACCCATATTGAGGGGAGGGAGGGGTGAATCCATTCTTTTGTGAGATTTCTTGCATTAAAATCTACTCTATTTGCAACACCCCATTCGGAGATTGATTTAAGATCATTATTGAGTGTGTCATTCATAGTGCGTCTTTTACTCTCAATCTCCAAAGAGTTTGGGCGCTTGTTGAACGAGTATGAATGACAAATGTTACTGTCATCTGCAAAGGAATAAATTGGGTTCTGGGTCAATGACAGAAGGTCATTGATAAATACCAGAAATAGGGATGGGTATAGGACAGAACCCTGCGGAACTCCAGAATTGATGGAATGTTGTTCCGAAAGAACACCATCCATCGCAACTCGTATTGAACGACCCTGGAGAAAACTCGATATCCATCGAGAAAAAGAACCACCGACACCAAATGCAATTAGTTTAGAAACGAGGGCTTTATGCCACACTCGATCAAAAGCCTTGGAAATATCGAGAGTAACAGCCTTACTCTCCCCGAAAAGGTGAACACAATTATTCCACTTTTCGGAGAGGACCGCCATCAAGTCACCTGTGGATCTGGCCCTACGGAAACCATATTGGCAGTCACTGAGCAATTCGTTGTGCTCAAGATAGTTCACAAGGTGGAAGTTAATTACGCTCTCCATTACCTTGGAGAGTGAAGAACATATTGCAATGCGTCGGTAATTGGCAGGGTTCGTAGCCTCGCCCTTTTTCGGAACTGGCTGCACATTGGCAACCTTCCAACAAGATGGAAAAACTCATGTCGTGTAGGAGATGTTGAAAAGGTTACGCAACGGAAAAGCCAGCGTTGACGCGTACTTCTTCATCACATGGGCAGATATGCCATGTGGCCCAGATGCTTTGTTGATATTGAGGTTTGCTAAAACATTTTTAACTGCCAGAGTTCGAAAATGAATCTCCGGCATTGCAGAAGAAACAAAAAGCTAATCTTTTTAAAAGGTATGAAGGACCGCCTACCTAATAAAATAATATTTGGTACCATTAAAGCCGCGGCATTTATGTCTCTGTCAGCGAAACACAATTTCCAATTAAAGTTTAGAAAAAAATCATTTAACGCAACCCAATTTGCTTTTTCGTAAAGCCATACAGTCCTCTTCGGGGCTCAGCGGAACTCAGCGGAAACAGTACAGTGGTCGGAGTTACCAAGAGGTGCAAGGACTTTTACATCATAATTTTCATATTACAGGTGGAAACCCAATCTAGATTCGGACTCCTATAAAGAAGGCACAAGTGAATGATGTTTGTTTCGATTTTGAATTTAACCAAAATAGTATTAAATGCGCTATCCGACACACTATATTGTTGCTGCAGTTGCTACGCAACGTCACTCCGAATAAATAGAGCAAGGCCACTATGTGCAGAGAATAATGGCAATAGGGGATAACCAGGCACATGAAAATCCAGTGGATCTGTACCCTCATGAACCTGGGTCTCACCTAGTGCCATCATTTGAGGCCTATGGATGGACACATACGCATATACAGAGAATAAATTCGCCCTCAGCCCGCGAACGTTGCAAAAATCTATGCGGAATTTTTGAGACATTTTCCTACTGGGCAAGTTCAAAGACATTCAAACATACCACTAACGTGCAGCAGTTGACACAAACAAATGAGAGCGCAAGCAAAGCGAGTGTTATGCCTTAACCACAGCGTAGCTTACGCACTCAGTGCAGCATCAACCGTGCACGAGAGTAGCGGGGAGTAGGATGGGGAAGGGAAGAATAACGAAAAACCAAATACAATTGCGGCAGACGGCATAGAAGAGCCCCTTGCGTTGGTAATTGCAAAAAAAAACAATGCTGCGAGTGCAGCACTTCAGCAGCCAGTGCAGCAGATGAAACCTGTTTTGGTTTATTGTTGTTGTGTTTGTGGGTTTAATGTTATTTTTAATTTGTTTGGTTTATTGTTTGCGCTTTTGATTTATTGATTTGATTTGAATTTTTATTTATTTTTCGGCATTATTTTATTTTGTAATTATTAAGAGACGGCACTGGACTTTGCACGAATTTTAACACAAATTATTTAAATAGACGATGGAAAGACGACGAACGAGTAAAAATGTAGGAGGTCTTGACGACACGACCGTCCCCCATGGCTTTGTTGACGCTACTCTTGCTGGGATATAACAAATTTACTATGAATCATAAAGAATTAACAATGTTTTTCCCTGGGTGTAATAATCCGCCATAAACCCACTGTGCACCGTAAAATTTTGTTCGCGTTTTATTTTTCAAAACCCTTCAGATTTAGCAGGATACCCACTAAGTTGGCATCTCTTCTGCTTGTTTTAAATCGATTTAACTGAACCATATATGCCAGCTATGTGGGAAATGTCCCATTTGTGGTTAGTATTAACTGCTATGGGAATTTTTGTTTTAATTTTTAATTGCTGTGGGAATTAACCCAGCAAGACACTGCACTATGGGACAGAAGCTTAGTCTAGCTCGCCGAAAATCAGAAATTAAAGTTTGTTGCAGAAAGTTTTAAAATATGTCATTTTATTAATAATTTATGAGAACCTAGAGAACAAACAAAAAAAAATTAAACACCCTAGTGAAAAAATCCTTCTGTAGGCTTGCTTCAAGTAAAAAAATTAAACAAGTGCTTTTCAAGAAATTTAAATGGGTTACATTAAAACTGTCGTAACTCTTTCAATATAAACTCCACATGCAGTTAGTTTCATATTATTAAGAATTGAGAGAATTATCATCTTGTGTATCAAAAATTTTAAATGGTTATTTGTGTTTTTTCTGATTATCTGTCAAAAACATAAAACAAAAATTACGTATTTTTTATACAAAAGTAGACATAGAAAAAAAAGCTTCCAAATGCTCTCATAAATGTTTTTACAGGCATAATGTCTGCAATGTCTTCTTTCTAGCGGTGTTAAACATGCCTGCATTAGTTTGCCACACGTCATTTCAAATGAGTTTAAGTTATGAGAAAAGTACGAAAATCGTAAAATAATTTAACTAAATTTTGTTACTTTAATATGTAAGTTTTGCCTTTTCTGTCATTATAGTTGACAAAACTGGCTCATATTTGGTATGGTAGTTAAGATTTGTGATATGTACCATAGTACGTAATATTATCAGAATATATCCTACGATGGTCAAGTTATATAGTTTAAAAAGAATGGTAGGCGTGGCAGATGGCCAATCACGCGCATATTAAAAATGGTCATGTGCAATTACAGTATGTATCTAAATACAAATTATAAACAAAATATCTCATTCCAAACAAAAGTTATAGTCGTTTTACCATTTCAATTATATAACAGGTGGGCTTGGCAATGGACCAATCTTGATAATTTTCAAATTGAAATCTATTCATAGAACATGTATGCTTAGCGTAAAGTTTCGTTAAGATTGGAGTAAAACTGTATTTACGGCGAGCTAGAATTAACTTCTGTTCCACAGTGCACTACTGACCGAACTTCAACTTATACATGTAATAAAAAGCTGTGTAAACGCATGATACAATAAATAGGTAGTAGTATCCCAGAGCGCCTCTCACAATACAACATTTTGACATAAGCTCTTTTGACAGTATTTGCTGGCGTTTGATAAAAGGACGCCTAAGAAGAACAAGAACTCTAATTCTAAAACGTGCGTAAAACAGGAAAGTAAAGTCACACGTATACAAAAGTTTTGATCATTTTTTTTCCCGACGCTATTCTACATGTGATCGAAATTATGATCGCAACTTTGATCATAATAAAATGATCAATAAAATGACCGCCCAATAAAAATTGAGTTTAAGGTTCGATAAATTGGGAGACTTTTCTTTTACAACCAGTGTGGATGTAATGTCATGATCAAGCCGAAGAAATGAATGTTATTCCAACGTTGGTTTTGGAACATTGACAACATTGCAGACAACATTGATATTTTACTTGAACCTGGAAAAGTTATACATCGCAGTGGCGCAATTGGATTCACTGGTTTGATCTTCGAGGCATGTCGTGGATTTTACAAGAAGTTCCTGTACACTGATACCGGTGCAGGTGCTGTTGCAGCTGTATAACATTCTTTAATTCCTTTTAATATATACACTCTAAAAAAGGAATGTTTATAAAATACTTGTGGGAAACTATCGGTTACTTCTGGTAAATACATATTGGGTGGTAGAAATACTTATTGTTAATCGTAAATTATAATGGCTTAATGCAAAGAATTACACAATTCTAGTGTTTGAACAAAACAAGATCTAATTTCTTAAAAACATTTAAAATGTTTACCAAAAACACTACATAAAAGTCACTTCAATTATTACTCCCAAACACTCATTTGTTACCAATAAATAATAAAAGTGTTTAAGATAAGTAATAAATACATGATATTTCTTTGTGGCAAACACTAAGTGTTTCACAGAACGCAATCTATTTTAAAAGTGTTTGCCTTAATACTAATAGCTTCTCGGAAAAAATGCTACATTGAAAGTGTTTGCTCTAAAAATCGTACAGCTTATGATAAAAGATGCATCACTTGAACAATTGAACTTATCCGTGTCACTTGCACGAATAAACGTGGATAAGCTTCTTTTGTTGAATAAGAAGCAAAATTTTCTTATTGTGCGAAATCTGAAGCTAAATATTATCATCTATATCCACTGCCATCAATTTATCATAATCGGTCTTCAGGTCATCCAAAACAGATGACTGCAGAAACACTGCCGCAATTCTGTGCAAATCATCTGACGAAAACCCAGTCAGTTTAGATGAATTTTTAAGACGCGTCCAATGTATGAGACACCTGGTCCCAGGCATAATGCATCGGTGTGTTGTAGTGTTTCCTTAGTGTCCATCAATATCAGTCGAAATAAAATGTTTATTTTCGCCAGACCTTCGTTTACGCGACTTGTCGAATAATCTACATTATTAACCTGCATTATTCGACATGTCGCGTAAATGAGTGGCTGCCGCAATAAAAAAACCTTTAGCTTTGACTAAATTTGGCGAACACTACAAATATTTGTCGGAAACACTTCAAGTATTTTTGACAAACACTACCAAATTTTGAAATATTTGTGGGAAACACTTCAAATATTTGTGGGAAGCACTTTTCGTGTTTGTGGGTAACACTTTTCGTGTTTGTGGGAAACACTACAATTATTTGTGGGAAACACTACTGATCATTTGTGAGAAACACTTCGATTATTTCCTACAAATGAGCTTTGCAAACACTTTAGTGTTTGTTTCAGAAAGTGTTTACAGGAAACGATATTTTTTTGTGTGTAGTATTATAACTTTAATGCGTTTTCTTTTATTTTATATTTAACCTTTAATTAGGGAAATATATGGGCTTGAATTCAAGTGTAATTTGAAGTTAAACCTCGAAGGTACATTGAATGTCGGAATTCAAGTTTAGGTAAATGCTAGATTCTTTTGGAGAACGCTTTGGTTTTCAAGCTTACAATTACAAAAAGTTGAACGCTTTTCTCCAGTGAAAGGTTCGATATCCATGTTCAATATACCTTCGATAATCTCTTAATATCCAGGTTTTTGGTTTATTGGGCGAATGTGTTCTTGCTGGGAAATCAACCAAAATTGCCTCGTGGGAATTTTTAATAAGTCGTATGAGAAAAAGGGATTTTTTTTTTCGTGGGAATTTGGTTGGCAACTATGCACTGAACACATTTTGTGTAGTATATTTCTGTTTAGATGTAGATCATTTTTAATATAATCAGGTGTGTTGAAATCCGAAAGTGAAAATTTAAAATAGTTTTTTTTTAAATATATTTACGATAGATTGTATATGATTAGCTATGGATAATTTTAACTTTGGTGGATCCCAGTTACCACGTAGTGAGGTCATCCAGCTTCTTTTGCGAGTTTCCATTGCGTCATTAGTTACATTTTATTCCGTAAAATGGGTAATGAATCAGCTGGATCCCACAAGTAAAAACAAGAAAAAGGCTAAGCATCTTGCAGAAGAGCAACTTAAACGGTAATGTATGTGGATATTATACTGTGCGTTACTAAGTATTTTTGTGTATTTTAGTTTGCAGGACCATAGTGGTTTTAAAGTACCACAGAATTTTAACGATTACGAGTTAATGATTGCTTCGCACTTGGTTGTGCCCACTGATATTACAGTTGGCTGGGAAGATATAGCTGGATTAGATTCGGTAATTCAAGAGCTTAGAGAGTCCGTAGTTCTTCCCATTAGACACAAAGATCTTTTTAACCAGTCAAAACTATGGCAACCACCAAAAGGTGTACTTTTGCATGGTCCACCAGGATGCGGAAAAACATTGATAGCAAAAGCAACCGCGAAAGAAGCGGGAATGCGCTTTATAAATTTAGATGTAGCCATGTTAACAGATAAATGGTATGGTGAGTCTCAGAAGTTGGCTTCAGCGGTTTTTTCGTTAGCATTAAAAATAGAACCATGCATCATATTTATTGATGAAATTGACTCATTCTTACGCAGTCGCAGTTCTAACGACCACGAGGCAACTGCTATGATGAAAACACAATTCATGATGCTTTGGGATGGTTTAAGTACAAATTCAGCTTCAAATGTTATTGTTATGGGTGCTACCAATCGCCCTCAGGATTTGGACAAAGCAATTATACGTAGAATGCCTGCACAATTCCATATTGGACTACCAACTGAAATACAACGGGTTCAAATATTAAAATTAATTATGGAAAGTGAACTAGTTGAACATAATGTTGACTATAATCGGTTGGCAAAGTTAACGAGTGGGTTTTCTGGATCTGATTTAAGAGAAATGTGCAGAAATGCTTCTGTATTGCGTATGCGTACATTCATGCGGTCTTCTGACGGCTTAAATTCAACATCGCGAAAAACTATGTCGGAATGTTCAACATCATGTCCCTCTAAAACTTATATTTTTAAAATATCAATGGAAGATATGTTAAAATCGTATGATAGAATGAAAGAATCGAAAATGTATACAGGTAATCTATTTGTAGATAATCAAATTGAACTTGATTAAATAAAAAAATAAAAAAACATGTGTAAAGGTTAACAATTTCTGTTTTTTATTTCGATAATTTTTGAGAGAATTTGTCTTAACCCGAAAGGAAATATTTTATCAATCATAAATCCACGAATTTGTTTCGTGCTAAAACTGTAGGGCGCAACATTATAGATCTTTAATCTTATAAATCTTTTTTTCCATTTTTATAAGTACTGTTATAAGGTCTGTAGGTTTTGCATCTTTTAAGTTTTGGTTAGGAGATGTCACGCCCCTTTGTCCAATCAAAACTTTATTCTACATGATGAATAAAATTATAATAAAAAAGATTCTTTTTTTATCATTTTTATAACTCTACTCGTTCGAGTTCAGAAGTTTTAGCATTTTTAGTGATATGGTTATATGGGAGGTGCCACGCCCCTTTGTTCAATCCCGTCTACATTTGGCAATAAGTTAAACAACCAGATACATAACTGGGTCAAATTGCATGACTCATATTAAATACACATATATTTTGAATTATAAGTTTAATTTTGTACCTTAGGGGTGCGAATTTTTAAAGATTCCTTTATTATTACGAGTTTACGTTGGGAGATAAACACCCTGTCCAAATTTTATGTTCCTAGTGTCAAATTTCGATTTTTCGGATTATCAAAATTTACTTTTTACTCTTATATTGAGACGAACAAAATAAAAAAAGAATCAGATAAATCCCTGAGTTAGTTTTTGAGTGATGCTCTGGGCAGGGTACGGAAAGTGGGAGCTAGAGAGCTGAATTTCGCTCAGAGTCAAATAAAAAGTCGAAAAATATGGCTCGCTGAGAACCGAACCGAAAAATTGTAAGTGCCAAACAATTACCTACTAGCCCAAAAGATCCGAAAGTTACCTATTTTTTTGTCTCTTATATTTATATATTATTTAGTACGCTACATTTGTACACATTCAAATATTGTTTTTACGGAAATTTTGATATAGTCAAGTTAAAAATTGGTACATATGTAAATTAGACTTGGGTCGAAACTAGAGATAAGCGCGTGCCTGTTCTTGATGACACGCACGAGCATGATCCCGGCAACTAAATTTACAGGCACGCACGAGAAGCACGATAAAGAACAGGATTTAAAAAGACACGCAGAAACACGACAAAACACGACAGAACACGAAAAAAGCACCGGAATCGTTATTAAAAATGTGTGGAACCGAAACTGGAATCGGAACACATATATTTTTTCTGGTTGGAATCGGAACCGCTATTTTAAAAATCTAGGAACCAGAACCTGAACAGCAATTATAGTCCCTGTCATGGAGCGCAA